>OU618559.1:3517761-3842517 GCA_914829495.1 Eilema sororculum
TCTATTTTTTTTTTTTTTTATCGTGCGAAAAATCCCCACGGATACCACCTCCACGGAGCCGGTGGAGGCGGTTATGTCGGACTCGAACCGACTAAAACGCACGCCGTCTTGGGTCCTTGGCTGCCGGAGGTGAGATTACCAAAAGCATATCTCTCGCACCCCGGCAGACCCAGGACCATCTCTTTCGAGATGGCTCCCTTCGGGTTGTGGGGACCAAAATGTCCCCATCTAGCCCCGGTTACGGGGAGGCGCACTTTGCGCCGCCGCCGCGGCCTGCTTCTGCTAGGGTGACAGGCGGCTCCACCGGTCACCCCCAGGCCAGCGCTCATGGAGGACGGAGGTCGTTCTGCGACCTCCGACGTCCGGTTCGCCTTCGCTCTGCACGGGCTTCCCGGGCCCGGAGTCTGGTCCGGACCCGAGCGGCCGCCTCCTTCTCGAGCATTACTTGCTAGCAGAAGGAGGCGGCCGCACCCCAAGCATTTGCGCATCGTACCATCGCTGTGAGCAATGTGACGAGTGTGAGGACTCCCACCCCTAGAGCCGCCACTAAGACCCGCCTCGGCGTGTCCCACGCCGGGCACTCGGTCAGCGTGTGCAGCTCTGTGTCCTCGTTCGCATCACAGTGATGGCACTCGGACGTTGGCTCCTTCCGGATCCGACACAGGTAACTCCCGAAACACCCGTGTCCGGTAATCACCTGCGTCAGCCGGTACGAGAGGCTTGGGGGAATGGCTCGAGAGGCCACATGGCAGCCTCTCGTATCGACTGACGCAGATTATCACCGGGCACGGGTGCTTCGGGAGATATCTGTGTCAGATCGAAAAGGAGCCAACGTCCGAGTGCCATCACTGCGACGCGAGCGAGGACACGGGGCTGCACACGCTCACCGAGTGTCCGGCATGGGCCGGACCGAGGCGGGAGCTAGTGTCGGCCCTGGGTGTGAGAGTTCTCACCCTCGCCACCCTGCTCACAGCAATGGTCCGCTGCGCGGACGCGTGGGCGGCCGGCGTCTCCTTCAGCGAGCAGGTTATGGTCGTGAAGGAGACGGCGGAGCGAGAGAGGCGGCGCGAGCGAGAAAGACTCGCGGATCGCGCCGCCCGCGCGCGCAGGCAACTCGGGCGTCGGAGGGCACTGACTGACCTCCGTCCCCCATGAGCGCGGGCCTGGGGGTGACAGGTGGAGCCGCCTGTCACCCCAGCAGAAGCAGGCCACGGCGGCGGCGCGCTGAATAGTGCGCCTCCCCATTCCGGGGGCGAGTTGGGGACACCGTTGTCCCCCCTCCTGAGGAGGGCCAGACCGTAAGGGATGGCCCTGGGTCAGCCGGGGTGCGAGGGATATGTCTTTGACAACCTCACCTCCGGCCTAGCACCAAGACCCACAGTCGGCGTGCGGTTTTAGTCGGTTCGAGTCCGACATAACCTCCCCTTCCGGCTCCGGCAGGGGGGGTATCCGAGGGGATTTCCGCACGAAAAAAAAAAAAAAAAAAAAAAAAGGTACGAGAGGCTGCCGTGTGGCCTCTCTAGCCACTCCTCCATGATGGGTCTTACCGCCGCTATGTGTTATAGTCTATTGACACTTATTGTTATTACTTATAAATTTGTTAATTTACACTTATACAATATATTATTTTATTCTTGTATACTTTCATTATATACACACTTGTATTTCTGAAACAATTTTCTATTGTAATTATTTTAAAAATTGTTTAAAAATTGTTGTTTGATCAACTATGTTTTATTGTATCAATACAATGTACTTATTACATGTGTAGATGCTAATAAAGTACCATACCTATGTTATCTAAGCAAGTACATATTGATATTGCTTATTTAGTGGAACTATAAATAAAATAATATTATATTAATTATTTTATTTTTCCTTTCGGGGAAGGTGTAGTGTATGAATATAAATGGGCGTTTTTTTTTAAACGCGTCCAAGTTACAAAATGGAATGAAATATTAAAAAAAAATAGTAATGCATATTAAAAATTATTGAATGATTTGTTATTCTTTAAAAAACATTAAAATAGCTGCAGTTACCCAATAAGTATACAAGTTTGCACAAAAATAAAACTTTCTTTGGGCACGAGGGTAGTTTAGACATCCACTTTGTAACTTCTAAAATTAAAATTAATAAATAAAATAGTATACTTTAAATGAAAGAGTTACTTTTATTTGTTTAGAAATATAATATTCTTTAAAATAATATAACAGCATAAGTAAAATAAGCCATACGTTTTTAATATTTTGTAAAGATGTAACCATTTTGTAACTATTTGGTAACTTTGCAGAGTTAGCTTCTGATTTATACAGTGTAACCATCATTGAATGCTGTTGATTTTTTTTTTATTAATTTCTTTTTTTATAATTTAAAGAAAAGCAAAATAAACTAAGGTAGTCACTTTGAAAATAACAAAAAAATAAATAAAATGGTAACAGTAAAACATAAGACAATTACAAAATGGAAAACTTCAGTTACAAAATCGAAAAGTAAAGCTTAGTTCATCCTGGTAAGGAAATTTTGCATATCAGTAGGTACTGGAATAGGAAGGGATTGTAATAAACCATGAATGATGGAACCAACTTAAAAAGAAATGAAGCTATGCTATTTTAGTAATCAACGCTTTTTATTTATATTCAGCCTTATAATTCAGTCCAGTCTCAAAAAATCAATCTATGTAAACACTACCTCATGGTAAATTTAATTATTGGTCCGTGATATCATCAATTCATCATAAATTATTACTCACTTAAAACATAAACACCATCAACCCTGCATGCATTTGTACTCGCCTTTATATTTCCATTTTGTAACTTTTTTATTCCACCTTATATGTAACCAAACAAAATGGAAGTAACGCATCTCGAATCGCCGACCTAAGATTGCTTGTAAATAAACTTTAATAAAGATGAAACACTGAAAAAACACTTTTAATAGCTTATAATGCGTTTGTAGTATATCATTATTATATTTCTATAAACAAAAATCCAAACTTACCAGTAAAAATCACAGTTACAAAGTAGATGAAAAATCCGGCACGGTAACGCTTAATAAGTTTCGACACGAAATGCGTCGAACTGTCATTCTCTTGACTACTTTACAAAATGGCGATGTCTGGAATAATGTTGCCAAAGAAGAAATTTTTAGTTAGCGGTAATTTTTTTTGGAATAAACATTATTAAATTACGGTTACAAAGTGTAATTCCATGCAAAGCTGGAATTGTGAGACATAATAATAATGCTACGAACTATAGTATTTATTATAAAAGTAGTGTTATTTTATGTTTAATTCCGACAATATTATCACATTTCTATAACATTCATTCTTTTTTACCCTTACCGCCGGAGGAAATTCGCAAATAAACTTAACTCAAAACTAAGCCGGTCACCGTGGGACATAGTAAAATCAGGGGTATTCAAAATTATATTCAGTATTATTTTATATTTATCAATAAATTATTCATACAGTTTTCGTAGACGTATTTCCAATACATTAGATATTAAATATTTTTACAATCAACACTTCATAACAAATGTTCTTTCATTTCTCCATAAAAATAAGGGTAAACTTGTGAGACATACACATTTAGAGTATGGTCGTGTAAAAAAAAAAATGCCCAAATACCGATGATTATCCAATAAATGATTAGTATCTATTCAGCAGTCAGAGCGTTTCATTCCGTCTTAATCCCTTAATCCCAACCTTACATTACCTACATTGCGCAATTCCGGGGGCAGTGTGTTAGTAAGTCGTTCGTTCGCGCTAGGCATTATTCATGCCGCTCGGCTCGCACAACATGCCTCGCCTCAAGCTACCGCCCGGGTGTATACAGGACGGCATAGATTGTGCCGAAAATTTTGGTTAAAAAAGTTTTTCTTAACTACTTGAAATGCTTGACTTGGGTATGCACTCTTGCAATATTTAAACAGACCATAGTCATTATCATTGAACTGCTGTTTGATGTTTTTTTTTTTTATATAATTTTGCAAAGACATTGAATACACTACGTTTCTTCTTCTCTGTCTACGTAATTTTGCGAAGAATTCTTCGCTAAAGATTAAAAATACTTTGCAGATATGTGTTGTATGTCAGACCGTAGCTGCTTAATCCGTATTGGATATAAAATTCAGCTAGGGAGTTATACAACATTATTGTGACTTTATATGGAATGCGTTTTTTTCGTAACGATATGTTAGCGAGGATGCACTTGCAAAGGATGTTCGTCCCACATCATCATCACCACACATCTTCATCGTACTTACCATAATCCCAATCGGTTGATTTAAAAAAGTGTTTTTCGAGAAGCTTCCAGCTATAGGTGTATAAAACTGAGGCCGCGACTTCATATAAAGCTTTTTACTTTCTGCATTGTGACTGGAACGTTTGTATTGCTGTGTCTTGGAAAATACTTTATACTTAATTAAATTCGTGTTGCCCATTTTTTTGGGTCCCTAGTTCGGGATTAGAGGACACCTTGGTCCTCAAATTCCATCTCAGCGTGTTCTGTGGTCGAGTTCCCAACCGCTGTCGGCGAAAGCCTGTAACCTCGACGTGAAGCACCTTGGCTGGTCGAGATTGCGGCAAGAGACGTGCGCAGACGCCGAGCAGGCCGACAACCGGGGTCACGTATTCCTCTTTTCTTTATTAAATGTAACTTTCCTATATATATATATAACTTCACTCTGCAAGAAATAACTGCATCAACGGTGGGTTGACCGACGTGTACTACCCCTACTAGCCGTAACACTCTGGCTACCTACTGCAAGCAGGTCATCGTGGTGCAGCTGGTGAAGACATACTCATCTTTGTATATCTCTCTGTAACTCTATTGTCTGTAATCTTCTTATGTATAATTTTATCTCTCTTTAATATATGTATGTACAACAGAGGTAATAGTGGTTTTCTCTGAAGTCTCCCTGGTCTCCCACACACACGCACACTTCTCTCCTCTGACAAAAGGCGCCCTGGGATCCCATAGAGCTCGTGCATCTCTCTGCTAGTGCTGGGTCAGCCGGTGAGTAGTCCGTCTGACACGTTCAGCGGTTACAAGACGACTTAAAATTTTACGTTACCAGGTCATAAAATTCTAAAAATGACATGCCTGACAGTTCAGTTGACAGTGAGTGACATTACTCTAAGCATTACCCATAGATATAGGAAGAACGCTCGCGCGCTGCATTACCTGAAAATGTCAGTAATGTCACTTTGTTTTCTCGGTTTACGTGTGGTGTGGCGATTTCTCAAGATTTTCTTGTTTTATTCAGTGTAATCGCCGTTATCAGTGTATGTGGAGATTGTTGAGATGCCGAATTATCGGTGATTTGACTGCATAGGCCATAAAATAGTAGTTGTGAATTGTGGTTAAATTCATTCAATGTAATTCAATACTTCACGGACAGTCTTTACGTTGCTGATTCCTAGTGTGATTTGCTAAAGTTTAAGGTTACTGCGTATATAGTTTAAGGTACTTAGTATAAGTTTAGGTCTTAAGTTACCGTTAATTCAAGCAATATAAACGGTATTAATAAACTAACACTAACGCAAAACATGTATAAGCTGTCGATGTGTAGAATTTGTCTGTCGGACGACATTCCACTGCGCTCGATTATCAAGACACATCTACAAGAGATGTACGAGTCTTTGACCATGACGCCGGTAAGTAAGCTTTCCTTGTATGACAAACAAGTTCAGTCACTGTTGAATAACATCTGTGCCCAAACATACATACAAATACAAACAACATAATTATGTCTTGTATGTTGTCTTACCAAAACCCACTACTCAAGTGAACATTTTGGCTTCGTTTTTGAATTAGTGATTCTATCAACTTACTACAACAATCCAAGTTTCACAAATGCTTTATATAGTCTTACTTTGTGTCAGAAGAATATCACTCTCTGTTCCTCACTAGAATAGTAACAAAAGAGTTAAGTTCCAACAACTCCCTTCCCAAGCTGGGCAGACCCTGTTGTTGGGGACAACTAGTAATGAGATTATGTTGATCAGTTTGTTACAGAAGACATCAGACCAGTACTGGTCTGCCATCTCTGTTGTGCGTGGCTCAAGAACTCCTCAGAGCTTATGGAGAAATGTCTCCAGAGTGAAAAGCTGTTTACAGAGTTGCTACAAAGTAATGTGGTGAGTGGTCCCATTATTGAATAATGCTTGTAACAAAGTATCTTCGCAAGTAACAGACTGACTGTGTTGTAGTGTAATTATAATATTGTACCTACACTGTTATCATTGGTCTCACATCTTCTGCATGTGTAGTGAGCTGTTATAATGTGTGTTCATATAATGTGGTGTTGTTACTACAGCAAGTCAACCTACAAATAATGCCTGATGTACACCTGAGCACAGAGGATGTGATGCAGATGACTCCAAATGTCTTTGGTGATGTTGAAGTGAAACAAGAAAATGCTGAAGGTAATAATGTTTCATTGTATGTTTGTGACTAAACAACAGGCTAGATGATGTTATAGTGCTTATAGTCAGTCAGTGATGTGATTGTGAGACTGTTTGTGGCTCACAATATTGTGCCTTTGTGTAATCACATGATATGTATAATCGTAATAGTATCTATATCATAAAAGTAATAGTATCAAATACCACATGTAGCATTCAACATTCATAGAACTTGGACAAGAAGCAAGCAAGTATATTATATAGTAAACAATTTCTATTTTGGATATCGTCATCACTATTGAATGTTATCGTGTGTCTTTTGTAACCCACAGACACAAGAGATGACAGCAGCACATGTTCAGACTCACAAGATGATGTGGGAACAGAATACTTCATACAACTTGACCCAGATGTAGACAATGCAATGCCAAGTAAGTGTGTCTGTAAACATAACATGCAGCACTGAACATTCTCGTTTGTGTCTCTAACCATTGATTGTTCTAAATCCATGTACAGTTATCAAAGAAGATGACTACGTCCAATCGTCAGTAATTATGTCCCAGTATAGGGATCCATGCAAGTTTATACAAGGTCTAGTTATATCAATAAAACAAAATTTAAAACAGTTTGGAGTTTTATTTCATATTCGGGCGCCATCTGACTCTATAGCCAGAAATTAGATTTGGATAGCTAACATTGTAAGTAGAACAAGAGGAATTTTAATCTCAAAGGCAGTGAGACTTGAATTATATAAAAAAACTAATAATCATCTGCATCTGGTTCAAGGTTATTCTATTATTACGAATCTAAATTAGGTGACATTTCTAGGTTAGGCGGTCACATCCCGCCTAATAATCCTCAGTAAATCCGAAAGTAAATCGTCAAATATTCCTCCATTAATCCGGAATTAATCCTCAATTAGTCTGGAGTTAATCGGGCACTTCAATTGGCGGCCCTGTGGAAATTTACCAGGCGTTACTACATCGTGTCAATCTAATCGTCACAGGTCAAAAAATATAAAAAATCAGCTTACCGAAAGCCTTGGTGACAAGCGTGCGCCATCACAATAAGCGGGACAAGAACGCTGTAACAATATTCGACTCAATTAGTAACCCTTTAAACAAAAACACATGTGCGTGTCACAGGTGGCTCGAGAATCCAATAGAAACACTCACCTTTATTAAAAAATATGATTTCACCACATAATCCGGGTTCAGTCATCCACGGAGATGGGTTTAATGTTTAGATTAAAACAATAATCAACAAAAATATACAATTAACTCATGGCCAATGCGGAAGCAAATCTCTTCAGCCCGCCATCTTAGTTAGGAAAGCGTTCGACAAACTATTTCATATAATAGGATGACCAAATGTCAAAAATGTCAATGTGAAACATGGACACCTGTCCTTTGAGAAAAAGGACACAAATCAATCTCCAAACTGTATTCGCAAACTAAGGAAGAGTAAAAATCATGTAATGAATGTAAACCATTACAATATGCACTTGTTATATTTGTTTGGTGTAAAGTTGATTCATGCACATTTCGGTTTAATCAATGATTGAGCCTGGTGTTTTGCTTTTATCATAATTTTAATGCATGATTGGTCAATATAAGTCCGTGTATCAGAGATAGCCATATATAGCAGCCAGTGGACAATCATACGACTACAGGTTCTTGTGTCGGACGAACAAGTGAAGTATTTATTGTACTTATGTGCAGATGACGCAGCCGTGGAGCAAGATCACACAGACCTATATCATAGCGCACTAGGTCTACACACGGAGTGTGACATACCTCTGGATGTTGTGAAGGAGGAACCGGACGACGTTGACACAGGTAAGTTGTAGATTGTAGTTGAACGTGCGCATCAGTTGTCAACGTTGTCGTGTCGGGGGATCGTTCCGATAACATGTCGGATGGCATACCGGCCATGGTGCTTAAGCACTGTGCTCCAGAGTTGTGCCCTGTTCTTACACGACTTTTCGCGCTTTCTTTCTCCGCTGGACGAGTTCCGGCTTCGTGGAAGACCGCATATGTACATCCTGTGCCTAAGAAAGGCGACAGGACTGACCCGTCCTATTACAGGGCTATCGCTATCATCTTCCTCCTCTCGAAGGTTATGGAGCGTGCTATTCGTGCGCGCGTGCTAAAACAGCGGCGGGGTGGTTCCTGTATATTGTGTAGAAATTATATTTGTGCAGAACAGTCAATAGTTTTTAGTATAGTAAATAGGTTTAATAACAGTGTACATATAGCATAGTAAACAGTGCTAGATTTAAGTAGTTTTAAGAATATTTCGATTAAATGTTTAAGAAAACAAATATGCAATAGGGAACAGATTTGTAACATAGCAGAATAAAATTATTTTTCCCTTTTAGTACAATAAAATTAAGGTATATCTAAGAAAATCGATAGGCCGCATATGGGCCTTTCGAGCAATATAAAAACGTAAAAACTAAACTAACGCCGTTTCAAGGTCAAACGACACTATAAAAACGAAACGAAACGAATATTCTTTTCCTGTTTCTTTATAGATAATATACTTTCTAAAATACTACATGCCACTGGAATGCCCTTAAAATTAGAAAACCCACACCAAGATATATGTTGAAGTGCGCTCCGAGAGTCGGAAAAAATTACAATGTTCTTAGAAACAACATTTTGTACGTATGATAGTGCTTCTAATCGATAACTTTGGGCTCAAGTATAGCTGGACATTATCTCCTGATTGACTACCTAGTAGCGCGGCTCCCACCCCGTCACCAGTCCTGGACCTATCCGTAAAAGTTCTATAGAAAACCCCCATACTCCGCATTCATAAGTTGCTGACATGCTGTTCTTAAAGAACTAAAATTGTGGGTACGTTTCGTTTTGGTTATTGAAGTTATATCTAGGTGAATAACATTCGATAAGTCCAAACGGCCAACCCATACGTCTAGTGAAAAAATATTCTATTTCATTTTAGTCTGACTTAAAGATTTTATTTTTAGATTTATTGTAACTAATAAATGCTTCTCTTTACGTCTCCAGTACATCGTCTGTTCTGTTAATAATGATAGTTTATGCAGATCCTTGACCATATCACACTGCTCACCAGATTTTAGTTTTAGGTAATACCTACAAGCCAAAAAATATCTACGGATATAAAGGGGGGAAGCAACAAGCCTGACTCCATGACGTGTATTGGGGCGCTCTTAATGTATCCCCCTATGACGCGCAGACACCGGTTCTGTATTCTCGTCAACTTAGATAAGTTTGTAGCACAACTGTTACCATATATTTGATGTTCGCTGCAAACTGAATAACAAAAACTATATCGAGAGTATCATCAAATCAGCCTCGCGTAAACTCGGAGTCCTGAACAGAGTGAGACGTTTTTTCACGCCGGAGCAGCGGTGTCTTCTATACAAGACCCAAATTCGTTCCTGCGTGGAATACTGCTCACATCTCTGGGACGGCTCCGCAAAGTACTTATTAGATGCTCTTCCAATTAGTCCCACCCTCCCCTTTCCTTCACAGGACGACACGTGCAGGGCTAAGATGTCATCCATTTACGGTGCAGAGTATACCTGCTAGAACCAAGCGTTTCAGTGATTCATTCCTATGCCGCACCACTAAGACCTGGAATTCCCTGCCAGCTCACGTGTTTCCTTCTTCCTACAGTCCCGGGTCCTTTAAGCGGGGCGTAAAAAGGCATCTAATGAGGCCGTCAAGCTGCCACCACTGTTAACATGGTAAATGTTTACGATGGTGACCCTCTTTCCGAGACTTTGCCTTTAGCTTAACATCAGGCGAGGTGAAGTCAAATTGACGTGTCCTATATAAAAAAAAAAAAAAAAAAAAAGCATAATCTAATCTTATACGAATAACAGCAATATACAGTTTTCTTATTGCCACAGCCAGTGCCAACGAGAACTTTGAATATGTTAAGATCATATTTATAGGTGTACCAGAATCTCATGGCAAATTGTAAATTAGAAAATTGTAAAGTGCAATACTAGGGAAATTGGATTAAACTATCTTGATACTTTTAAATTGTGGGGAAAATATATTTATTTTTAAACAATACACAGGGACTATAAATACTATTATAAACAATTAAAATAAATCATTTTTTTTATTTATATTTTATACATTAGCAGTAGACATATTTAGGTATGATTTAGAGATTTTTATTGTTATTCTTGAAAAATGATCAACAACATACTGAACTGCTAAAGTGAAATATTCTTTTATTGTGTGCATTACCCCAGCAAAATGTTGTGCTTTAGAGAGTTGAAAGTATATCATATTTTTAGTGTGTTATGAAAGATTTTTGTGTGCAAATAGCAAAATTTGTGCATATTGTAGTTTAAGAGATATTTGCGAAAAATAAATTTTGCTGCAGTAATGCTTTTAGTTTTTTTAAAGCATTTAGTTTAGAAATCGGTTAAAAACCGCCAGATTAGTAGTATTTAAAAAAAAAATCTTCTGTAGTCGATATCGATTGTGACATTTGCAAGTTATTAAAATAAAAACACAGTCGATAACCCTAAAATTGCATTCTGGCTGACGTGACGTGGTCAATGAAAAATGACGTATTGGCGCCCGATTTTTGTTAGGATTTTCAGTTGTTGACGCTAGATCAAAGTTATACCGACCACTGTCAGTGAGCTGTCTAAAATACAATAATATAATGGATGGAGTATAATATTGTGAAAGTTTCAGCAAAAATAAGAATGTAGTAGCAATTCTTTTATAAGCCGACCAAATTGTGAAGGCTACTAAAAAGCGACCATTCCATACATACGGATACACTTCCCAAATTAGCAGCTTAGTATTCGATGTTTTGTACAGTGAAGCACAAAAGCTTTCGTGGAGCCAAATAATAAACATTACTAAGTAGGTAGGTACGAAGTAGTTTTCTATTTTATTAAAAAAAAAACAATCATGCTAATGAAGATAATAATTAACACCATGTTAATTTTATGAGTGTGCTAATTGTTTTTATGTATCTAGCTTACCTATACTTTACTCATCTTTTTTAATTACCTACTATACATAGGTATTCCATTCCATTCGGTTAGATAGGTACCTACATACATTTAAACATAAACAATCGTGATATATTGTGTCTTTTTAATATGTTTTATTGAAAAGCTACAATTATTTTCCTGTTTAGAAACTTATTTTGAACACTAAAAACCGATATTAAACCACTAGTTACCTACCTAGTCAGCTATTTAGCCCGGTTCATTTGTATAATAGGTACCTGCCTATGTATTTTGATAAAAATTTGCCTCAAACCGTTTGAGATTAGAGAATGAGATTTTCGGGTAAGTTACCTATCCGTCGGTACCTACCATATGGAGTTAGTATTATAACTAGTAGCTTATGTATCTATGATAAAAACTGGTTTTTATACATACCTATGCTAGTAGGTAATAATATGTCATCAATTCATCATGTTGTCTTACTTTTTTCCTCTTTTTAGTTATATTATAAAGTATACCTACCGCAGTATATAGCTATAAATTATAACTTTATAGGAACTTTACTTTCCGTAACAAAAAGTATTAACTAGTAGGTTTCACTTATATATTCCTGCCAAACCTCATTTGGTAACACTTTTTTTTTTTTTTTTTAACCGTGGGGTAAAATCCTTCATGGATGTTATGCCGGACTCCTACCGACTAAAAACCCTAAAGCAATTTGCATGATTGACTGATGAGATTCTAATGATGATGATGATGAAACAAGCATGATTTATTTGTTCTTCAGGTGCTCCTCGACTCGCCGCGCAGAAGTACCGTAATGATACGCTATTGCACAGCGTCAAGAGAACTGACCAAACAGTGGACAAGGTTGAAGAACCGGAAAGAGAGACTAGAAGAGACATTGAAGACAAACCAGTTGAGAAGAACAAGATAGTGGACACTAGTGATAGAATAGATATCAGATTACGTAACAATAACCAAAATAATAGCACATGCGATCGTAACGACGTTCACAAAAAGATGTCAGAAAACAAAATCAGTGTAGACCAAAGTATTAATAATAGCTCACGCAACAAACTTACACCGTTGTTATGTGACATTTGTCAGAAATGTTTTAAATGTAAAAGTACTTTAAGAGGACATATTCGTCTACACACGGTTGGGAAAGCTTATGAATGTAATTTATGTAAGAAACGTTTCTATAATAAGAGTCATTTAAATGGTCATATTCGAACACACACAGGTGAGAAACCTTATGAGTGTGAAGTATGTAAGAAATGTTTCAATGAAAAGAGTACCTTAAATACACATATTCGAACACACACGGGTGAGAAACCTTTTGAGTGTAATGTATGTAAGAAACGTTTCTATATGAAGAGTCATTTAAATAGTCATATTCGAACACACACAGGTGAGAAACCTTATGAGTGTAAAGTATGTAAGAAATGTTTCAATCAAAAGAGTCAGATATATAGTCATATTCGAACACACACGGGGGAGAAACCTTATGAATGTCAAGTATGCCAGAAATGTTTCAGTGTGAAGTGTTCCTTAAATAAACATATTCGAACACACACAGGTGAAAAACCTTATGAGTGTCAAGTATGTAAGAAATGTTTCACTGAAAAGAGTTCCTTAAATAAACATATTCGAACACACACAGGAGAAAAACCCTTATGAGTGTAATGTATGTAAGAAATGTTATACTCGAAAGGATGATGCAGATAAACATGTTCATTTACACACGGGGAAGAAACCTTATAAGTGTAATATATGTAAGAAATGTTTCAGTCACAAGGGTTATTTATATAAACATGTTCGTTCACACACGGGTGAGAAACCTTAAATATTTAATGTATGTAAGAAAAGAATTCTCATACTCGAATAGACTGAGGTGGAAAACCTTAATTACCCCGAGTTAAATACTATATCATGGATGTCCGTATGGATTGAGGAGCCACTTCTGATTTAAAAAGGAAGCTCGTCCCCTTATTTAGTAGGGAAGTAAATAATTTTGTAGGCCGAATTCTGAAATTTGTAGTAAAATATGTCTGAAGTTATATCAATTAAAATGTGGCTCCTCAGTCCGAATATCTGAATTGAGGAGCCAACTGAAACACAGAAAGTATTTCATGTACATTTTTGAAACTTTGTATCATTTAGTAGCAATAGTGTATAGTGTCTACTAAAAATTTGTGCCCAGTACTGTTTATATTCAAGAACATACAATTCCTTGAATGTGGCGCCTCGATCTATATATTACCATGGAAGTTATTGGTCGATTTATATTCCACTCTAAAGACACTTAGTAGTAAGTGTGTTCAAATTGTAGCATATGGACAAAGTAGTAAAACTGTGTGAATTTAATAAATAAACGCATTTCATTTGGCTCCTCAATCATGACGTCTGCATAATAAATAATTGACTGTACCTACCTGAGATCAAAACGGAATAAAATACCAGAGACACTAACATCTAGTATAAATGTCTACTAAATACATAATGCACATATCAACATTGCATATGCTCGGTGTTTAAAAAAAATACTTCTGAATATTCCTTACGAATTTGCTATTAAGGGTGACCATGTTATATGAATTAAACTAGGATGATACATTTTTGAAATGTAATTTTTCGACAAAATTCGGTACAAAGATTGTTCACAAGTTAATCCAATTTATTTTCATCTCATTTGAGGGTAACTGCAAATTATAGTCGTAAGTATCACCCTCAATAATATTTGTGCAGTAACCTGACATTCATTAACGGTGAAGCTCACTTTGCCTTTAAACCTGAATATAATTTCTGTTTTTCGAATCTAAAGTTTAGAAGATGCAATTTGTATTGTAGAATAAAATAATAAATATACATTATAATATTAATTCTCTTTATTCATTTCAGTAAATCTTATAAATTATATTTTTAAATACATATAAAAAAACATCTATTTAAAAATATAAAAATTAGTACACCACCGGCATCGGGTACAGTGACCAAGCTACCAGTGTTTAGGGCTCCATGGAGAGGAACCTCTTCACAATGCGTGCCGTGTCGAGGAGTACCGCCTTCTGCATCAGGCCCTTGACCCAACTGTCTAACGCGAGCCTCTTAAGGTGTTGGTCGAGGCTCTTGGCGATCAGTCCGTGAACGGACACGATTATCGGAACGATAATCGCCGAATCCACATTCCACAGGTCGACAACCTCGCGAGGCAGATCCAAATATTTTATTTGCTTATCTTTTTTCGGCTTTCACGAGATTCTCATCATGCGGAATGGTGACATCAATAATTATTGCGCGGCGCTGTAATCGATCTATCACCACTATATCAGGCTTATTGGCTACAATAGTCCTTTCAGTGATGATAGATCGATCCCAGTACAATGTGACACGACCATCGCTCGTCAAGAACTATACATTATGTAGAAGTAAACAATTATTTTGATATATGATACATTGAAATATTATCTCTATCACTCTCACTCTCTCAAACTAACATTAGAGCTGGGACACAAAATATTGGCAGTATCGATAGATTTTGCTTTTAGCTTACCGTCAGGCGAATGAAAGTCAAATTGACGTGTCCTTTTACAAAAAAATTGTTTTCAAATGTTAAATGATTCCAAAGACTGTCGAAAGATCGAAGCTAAAAAGGATCATATAGCTTTGCCCACAGAAGTTGAACTGTTTTTAGTCTTTTAAAAGATAATTGCTAAGTTTTGAAGCAAGTGAAAGAATCAAATAAAGTGTCCCTTGTGTGAGACAGGCACGGAAAAATGCTATCATCTGTTACAGCTATAACGGCCCTATAGGTACGCTACGGTAACAACTTTCCATCAGTACTTGTCTGCCACTTAGGTGGCATTCAAAATAGCCTCCGTTGCCCACGGCCACGTGACTTAGAGGTCGGTTGCTCTCGCTCAATAACATTCTTCGTCAATGAGCGCAGGCCTGGATGTGACAGGTAGCAGGTGGAACCGCGGGTCACTGCTACTGCTGGCTTCCGAAAAATGTGCAGAGCAACAGTACTTAGACTAGATATTGTTCGCATCCAATTAACTCTACCAGTAGCATCCGTTTCTCTTTGAAAGTAGGGTCTTTGGGAAATCTAAAAGTATTTTAAATATTTAAAAAAAGCCTTTTGACAACTGTTTCTAAGAACTTTAATAGAAATATTACGTGTGTTAGTTTGTCAGACGCGTAAAAATTTATATGCCGTTTATTGTAAAATAAGTAGGTAGATACAATATTACCGATTTATCAGTGTATTTCATTAAAATTGGTTTTATAATATTTTTAAAATAATGGCGGCAGAGAAAAAAAGACAGACACACTTTTGATATGAGTACGACAAGGACACAACAACACTTCTTGCATAGATTATCAGTACAGATGCGACATAGGGTAATTTTCACTTTACTGCCTACTAAAGTAATAATTGACATGTTGTTCAGTTTTATTTGTTATTTTAACTTCAGTGACAAAATTTTTGTTTTATTTATTTGTTATCCTTTAAATAATTGTAAAAACCTAACTTTTTTTTCAAGGTTTCCGACTAATGAAGTTCGACTTCAAGAGTGGATTGCAATTGTTAGGGAACAACGAAATGAGTTTGACTGGACACCTTCAAAAAGCAGCAGAATATGTAGCAATCACTTTGAAGCCACTGAGAGATATACTTCGAAATAAGGTCGAACATTGCTGAGGAAGAATTTAAATAATTGACAAATATACCACTGTTCGGCTTCATTCTGCTCATAAAAATAATCCCGATATAAAAAACTTTCTAAGAGGCAGAAAAGAAATAAATTCATTTGGAGGCGTTTAATTTTGTATTATAACGTCATTGCGTCACTATGGTTTTATTTTCGAGAAGTTTGTTTATTATCTTTTTTAATAGTTATCATTTTCCGAAGTAAATAAATGACGTATTATTTTTTCATCGAATTTCATTTCTTGCTACCAAAGAAATACCCCTTCTGTTCAACAAAATCATAATCTATGCTAAAAAGCCATCCTAGAACGAACGAGACGATTGCAGTCCGAATCATTCCGAATTATAGCTATCTTTTTTACTCACGTGCTTATCCCATCTTTCGTACTACTTTAACGCTAATTGTCAACTATTGTGCACTGACCATGAATCTATATATTAACTGGATTGCGTACTGTAAAATACAATAATTACAAATTTACACCCAACTGTAATGACATAAGGTACATTTTTCATCGTCTTTTCATCGTTCATCGTTCTCGGTGAAAGTAGAAAAATCGAGCCGAGCGAGATAGCCAAAAAGTAGTAGTCTGTCCCTGTCTAACAACTTGCCATAGTAAATGTAAATTCTTTTTGGTTGTAAATGGTATTTTTTTTTTAATTTTGCATATATTTGTGCGTTATGTTTTTGTGATGAAACTGCATAAAAATACTTAAACTATCAATATACAATGGTTTTACCACCTTTTAAGAAGTTGTACAAAGTAATACTTTTATTCTAAATGTTATGAGAGTGACATTGGTAGCCTTTCAAAATTCTTACGCAGCAACATTGTTTGTAATAAAAACATGTTATAAACAGTCGATTTTTAGTGTGTATATTTCAGCTTTATTTAATTGCAAATATAGAGAAAATGGTTCATTTTTGTTGCGTATATGGATGTAAAATGAATGGTATCCCGGTGGCGGTTTATCATATATAATAGTGGTGTAGGGTGTCCATCATGCCACAGTAATTAATTTCTAACGCGTCATTTGGTTGGAATAATCGTGGTTACCTGATAAGTTCTCCGAGAGTTTTGAAAACAAATGATATGATAGATTTTGATGTGTTCTTTCCGAATTTCCACTTGTACACACTTGTGATTGATACATCAACGCAGAGCCTGAACCATTGTACCTACCTACAAACTTAAAATATCAACTGTTCGACAAATAAACAATCAACTAAGAATGATTTTTTTGGAAAATATGTTAATAAGGCATAATAAACTGTTTGTGTGGCAGTCCGTCATTGTCAAAACTCGTACACCTGCGTGTTCTAAAAAATAAATAAACACGTGTATCAGCGTGTCTCAAAATTGCACGAGTGAAATCTATATTACTTATAGATATACAGAGTCCCCAGAGTCCTATATTAATATCTAAATCTGTTGAATACATCAAATTAGTTGTAGTACAAGTAGTTAGTTACTTAGAAATCTGTCATAAAAGAAATTACCTATTTATCTTTCAACAGTTCCATTGTACCTACTTACCTAATATGCTTATATTTTATAGGATGCCGAAGGATGAAATAATCCATACTAATATTATAAATGCGAAAGTAACTCTGTCTGTCTGTCTGTCTGTCTGTCTGTATGTTACGCTTTCACGCCTAAACCACTGAACCGATTTTGATGAAATTTGGTATAGGGGTAGATTAGATCTTGAGAAAGGACATAGGCTATGTTTGGTCGCGATAACCGACATCCACGCGGGCGGAGCCACGGGCAAAAGCTAGTAGCTGATAAATGGAAAAAATGTATACGCGGCAAAATCACCAAGACATCAGTTATTTGTAATTTACATTTTCAAGATATAGATTTCATTAATTAATGTAGAAAAAGATTGAAACCCACTGCTGTGCCCTCCATATTTCCAAAGGTATGAAATTATTTCAGATGTTGTGATTCGGAAAGAAAATAGTTTTATTTTTACAGAAAATAAACATTTATGCAGTTAACTAGATCATGTATTTATTTTTTATTTATAGATTGTTCAACCTAAGAAGAAAATTCATGTGCTCAGTAATATACTATTGGCCGATCCACTTCAAGAACCATCTACATCACAACCACCTGAGAAAAAACAAAAACTAGTAACAGATTCTGAAAAATCAATTCAATTCTTTGTGTGTCAAAAGATAATTTTGAGCCTTTTCTGCAAAAAGATCTGTAGCGAGATTTGTGAAACTTAAAGTATCGATTATTATACCGAGAGCAGGAGTCTGGCGTCTATGCATTAAAATGTTTTGGTCATTTACTTTTAATTTTGATAAATATTCCCTCGTTTCTTGAAAGACGTTTAACCAAATATCTTTGTTATCAGGGCGTAGAGGAGATTTAAATCCGGTCCCATAAGGATTTTTTGAGTCTAATACGTCAAAAATTCTATCTAAGTATCTTAAATACTCAATAGTTGCCTCGCTACCAATAAAATCTGTTGTTATCCTTAACAACGTTTAGTCGATTAACATGTTGTTTAACGTTTTAGCTTTAGAAATAAAGAATTTGAACTAGAATTTGCTGATACATATTTTGTTAGTAATAAAAATATATACTGTGACTTCTTGTTTTTTTTTTCAAACTAGATTTTTCCAACCGCACTATTGTTTCCGATTAGTACCCAATCCCATTACAACATATTACGGGAGTAAAAGTAGCATGCCATATTCTGATACGTAAGCTTATAATATTGTTATAAAGTGTTATTAAAATCTGTTATGTACTTTTTTCGTGGAAGAGTAATGAACATCACAGTACATACCTATACATAATACGGACAATGAACATGTATACCTGAACATGTATACATTAGCAAGATTAAAGCCCTTTTTGTCCAGTTCAGAATCTGTCCAGATGCACCGGAGGGGATTAATGACCCATCCGCTAGTGCCGACACGTGCGGGTCAGTTCAGTAAAACAAACTTTTTTCGTACAATGGCAATAACAGGAACTACGAATGTCACAATTTTGCACGAACTAATATTTTTTTATACCACTTAGGTGGCAGACAAGCACACGGTCCACCTGATGGAAAGTGGTTACCGTGGCCTACGGACAAGTGCAACACTAGAGGAGTCACACTCACGCTGCGTACCTACCCTGTAAGCACAGATAGTTTCTGTGCCGTCAGTGCAAAGGACAGCAGGACAAGCCTTAGGCCGTCCCAATGACAGCACAAAACCTCTAGTTAGCTCTGGCTACCTTATTCACCCCCGGGAAAACAACACGAGGTCATAATGGCAGTCAGACTTTATTCTTTCCTTTGTATTACATACTCAATTCTTAAAATAGAACTAGAAATAAATATCACAATCGTATTTGAGTAAACATCCGTTGCCAAACTAGGTAGAAACCTGTGTTTCGGCATTCGGCGCCACTCCCCACAAACAGTTTAACATCACTAGTCCGCACATAAAACTATTCTCAAAATACTTAATATTATTACATCAGATCTGGAGTTAAAAGAGCATAAGGAAATGGGAATCAAGTGTGTAAAATGATGGAACAATCTTATTTCAGCGTTGTGTGTGTATATGTGTGTGTGTGTGTGTGTGTGTGTGTGTGTGTGTCAAAACAGTCACTTCACTTCATCATACTTACAAAATTCTAAGTAAAAGAAATTGTTGACTGCTCAATTGGAATACCGTTGTGTCCTATCTCCTTACGAATACATTATTATATAAGTGGTTATAGTTGCACCCTCACTCAGTTCATCTGAATGTAACTAACATTCAGATGAACTGAGTGAGGGTGCAACTTGTAACGTATTCATCACTACCAGTGAAAAATGAAATATACATATTTACGACATTTAGCACTGTCAGTGCTGCAGACCTAATATTATCTATTCAAGAATTGAAGGCTCTGCCAGCTATTACTGTTGACATCGAATCTATGTAACTTTTTACCGCGCGTCCGGCACTAAAGCTCTAGTTAAATCTTAGTACTAGTACAAATTCGCGAGATTCGCATCGCCAAATAACTTTACTTAGTTATGGTATCCCTAGAAACTTTAAAAAGAGTTGGGCACCCTATTAGAAAGAGACGCACTACTACTTTGGAACCTCTCTCTCGGCTCGTTTTTCTGTTCATAGTGCGCAGTCCAGTTAGTATAAAGGTTCATGGCACTGACACACTGCTGGATCAGATTTGAGGAGTCAGTTACTATGAACGTAACATTGTATAAAATATCATTGTTCACGACCTTCTTGACGCACTATACCTTGTTGATAATTTTTCAACATTTAAAATAAAATCTCTAAATAATACCCTACTATGTCTACTGCTATGTATAAAATACAAATTAAAATTTTGTTTTATTTTAATTGTTTATTATGGTATCAATAGTTCTTAATTTACTGTTTAAAAATAAATATTTTTTCCCCACAATTTAAAAGTATCAAGATAGTTTAATCCAATTTCCCCAGTATTGCACTTTACAATTTTCTAATTTTCTATTTGCCATGAGATTCTGGTACACATACCAACTAACATCAATAACATGTCGCAAATAGTGAGCTGTAGCTGCACCTTAAAACTTGACTTAAAATTTAACGTTACCAGGGGGCCTACCACAACCGTTTACAAAACAGTCTTATTGCAGGAGAGTTTTGTGTCAACCTTGAAGTAATCTTGCTTATATTCGTACCACAACCGTACATTGTGCATGTCATGTATTCCTGCTTAGTGCTTTTGTGACGTCAAATTAATTTTAGTTCATTCAATTCGTACCATGACGAGATTTTAGAGCAGTATTGTATTTAACATTATTGTTCTTATGTCAAATTTAGCCGTTTTAAAGAAGTTGCTAGGTAGCAACTTTTTTATTATTGTTTTGCAAAATACTGCTCAAAAATCATTTTCGTAACCCAAAAAGCAAGTAAACCGTAATTATATACATTAACTTAAACAAGAAATGGTCAAGCTGACTATTATAACTTGGTTAGCGTCTAGCATGGTGCCCAGTGAGAAGACTCGCATCCCGGGAAACGCCTATAATTACAAGTATAAATTGTATAGAAGAATGCATAGAAATTGCTTAGATATTAAGCAAAAAAATACAATTCTAAAAATTACAAGTATTTTACTTCAAAGTAAAAACTTCTTTTTAAAAATCCTTTTTGAAAAAAAAAACTCTATGGTCTTCTAAAAAAGAAATCACTGACATTAGGCGTAGGGCTTGACTCCAGGGAAGATTTCAGTATTCGGTGATTTTTCTCGAGGTTTAATAAATCTTCGAAAAGCCTCCGGACATTCTTCGATTACGCGGAAGTATGTTTAGTCAGTTTCGTAATTTTTTTTAAGTGCCTACCCATTTGAGAGATTGTATTACTATTATTATCATTAAAACATTATGCAAACGTCCAATTTGTACACTAATAAAATCAACTTATTACCGACTTTGTGCCCGGAATACGGCAATAGGTGGACCGACCGAATGCAATGATTGATGAAATGTGGGTGTTGATGTTAATTCGCCTCTGCCTAACACTCCGGGGATATAGGCGTGATTATATGTATTTATTACTTACTTTTTAATAAATGCACGAACATCTATACGTTATATACTTCGATAAAATCGTATCGCTATGGAATCTAATCATATAATCAAAAATATATAGTAAAATAGTGTTCATGAAAAAAAGGCGAATATTTAACTCTATATAAAATCTCCGGAGTTTCTGAGAAAGATAACCGGTTGTTCGCAAAAATCTCCAGAGGTGCTCCGGTTTTTTTGTCTCCGGAGTACAGCCCTAATGCGAATGAATTATTGCAAGGAATACATAACTCTTTCTAAATAGTTCATTCATTTCCGTCAATAAGCAGGAATAAAATAAAACATTATTGTACGCTCATGGTACGAATTTGAGTAAGGTTATTTTTGTGCCTGCAAACAAGGAAAAGAGAGATCGCTGTACGTTCTGTCATACTGTGTAGCGCCATCTCTTTCTCACACAAAACGGAGCAACATTCACGTAATTTGTAAAACGTTTTTGATATAAAGACTCTTTTATGTAACTGGCAGAATATTGAAAGAAAAAAAAAGAAAACTATCTGTCATCTGACATTAAAATAATTTTATTATGACATTTTATTTTACACCTACACCGCAAATAATATGTAAAGCCTTGTAAAGCCATTAATAATTTTATAGTTTAAGTTGCCTGGGCATTTATGATCAAATCATGCAAATATTATCTATTTATATTTTATATGTACTATTTAAAGTGGTAGCAGAGCGGGGTTGTAACTTGTAAGCTGGGAGTCCGAAGCAACGAGCATCTACTATGTCAACTGCTTATGCTGAATGAAGAATATAATATTATTATGTCGCTATCCGAAGCTGTGAAAGAGCTCTCCATCTAAGGCTACTGCTGAAAGACATGACAGCAGTGTTTGATGAATGTGAATGATTTTATGTGATAACCAAGTGGCATTGAAGCTATGTGAAAATGCTATCCTAAGTAGCAAATTAAAACACATCAACCTTAGAAAGCACTTCTTTATTATACAACGTGGAATAATTAGTGTGCGATACAAAGAATTTTCAAATGCCTCAACATCTAAACCTATGTAAACGCAGGAGGAGTGTTGTTTTGAACCCTCTTTGTGACAAGCATGCAAACTCAAGAACAAAATACAATTCATTCATATTCAATGTCTTCATAACAATCGTGAATTTTGTATTGTAGGTACCTATTTATGTAAAATTTTATATTCTACCGCAAATATAAAGCCGTAATAATTTTATATGTTTTTAATTGTCCGGGCATTCATGATCACATCATACAATTATAACAGGTGCAAGGGGTGCGAGGCAAGTTTTATTTCAGCACATCGATAGCACCGACTCGAGTGCGATACGTATGACGTTGCATGGAGTGGCACCCAAATTAGGAATACTGCTTTTGAACTTGACGACATTCAAGGCTCTCGAGTCCCAAGGTTAGATAGAGCTTTTTAGTGCATTCCACAATGTGACAGATTTTCATTACCTACCTATTTTGGTTATACCTATTCAGTAGGTAGGTATTCTTAGGACAAGGTTTGTGTGAAATATTTGTATCTAAAAGTATATAGGTAATTCATAGCACCGGGGCGAAGCCAAGGCGTGCAGCTATGTTGTTATTATAATAAGATCGTTGCTATGAGAACCGAACCGATGTCACTTGATGCGCACTGATGCTCTGTCACAACAAAGTGCCCAAAGGCGCAAAGTGTCCTCCCCGTACCCGGGGCTAGATGGGGACACTAGGGTCCCCACAACTCGAAGGGGGCCATCTCGAAAGAAATGGTCCTGGGTCTGCCGGGGTGCGAGAGATATGCTTTTGGCAATCTCACCTCCGGCAACCAAGGACCCAAGACGGCGTGCGTTTTGGTCGGTTCAAGTCCGATATAACCGCCTCCACCGGCTCCGAGGGAGTGGAATCTGTGGGGATTTTCCACACTATAAAAAAAGGCTTTGTCACAACAAAGAGTACATTTTTATAAAATGCACACTGCACATCATATTTTTGTCTTTTAGTTGGCTTCTATTATCTAGATCTCCGAGCCACCCGCTCTAATAGTTCGAATTCTAATTAAATAATGCTTGATACTCGTAGCTTGATAGATATTTACACTGAGCGGTAATCACCTCATCGACATCATTACAATCGACTCTCGCGACGGATCGTTTATGGTGCTGAGGCTGGCCATCGCAATCCAGCTTGGAAACGCGGCAAGTGTGATGGTGGAAGCAAGTGTACAAAGATGGTTATTCGATTAATATAGACACCATATTATTTATTTAGTAGGTATTACATGGAATAATTTATAAAAGCAATTATATTTGTAAAATAGTTATTATTATAACTGGATCTTAATGCGGCCTTTCGAGCAACCGCTGAACTCTTGAATAGCCATCATGCATATTATTATTTGTGCGTGGTTATTCACTCAGCTTATCCTATGGCTCTCGCATCAGTTGCCTATGAAATGGTAATGCAATGAACACCTAGAAAAAAACAACTATGTTAAGAACATGATATATTTACGAAACTAATAGTGGTCAATCACACATTACAATACATTAGCGTGTACTTAATTCAATATAAATATGGGCTTACCTTAGTCTTTACAGGGAACTCTGTAGATACCTAGGGATTTTTAACAGTGTGGACTCTATTCATCACTCTGTGGGAGTCTCTTTCGCTTATTGAACCAATTTCATAAAATGGAAAGGGTCTCATTTTTGTCGCGACTGCATTCGATGACGATTTCGTGAATAAGCAATATTAGCATAGCTTTTAGAAGCTGATAAACTCCTCGAATATTGTTTTTTCAATAGTTTTTTGTAACTATTGACTTTATAAAGGATGTCATATTTGACGTTGAACGAACAAAAAGAACGAAAACTATGGGTGACGTCCCAAAACTGCTAATTTAAACAACATTATTGTAATATTGCTTTAAGAGGTCGTGGTACCAAAACACGAAGTAAGATTGAAATAATACTGCTTTAAGAGGTTGTGGTTGGCCCCCAGGTCATAAAATTCTAAAAATGACATGACTGATAGTTCAGTTGACAGTGAGGGAATGTCACACACTGTCACTGTGTCAACTACAAAATGTCAGTAACAGTCAATACACTACGTTTGGCAGTACACAGGCTCAGCGTGTCCACGTATGAGACAGAGAATGTTTTTTAATGCTTAAAATCGTTAAGTTTATGCTATAAATAGTAATATTATCTATGGCACCATGTAACACAAGTGTGACGACTTTGAAAGATAAATTACCCTAGTTTTTGAATAAATTCGCTCGCAAACAGGTAATATATATTTTTTCTTTTCTCTTTGTATCTGCAATCAGTGATGAATTTTTAGGTATGTCTTAAGCGATTGGCACACTGCAACGCCCGACGCCGCGTTGCGAGTGGACGCGGGAGAGCAGATCGGCATCCGCGCGCAGATTTTCTACTGTCACGCGTGGAGCGGCGTTTTTTGTATAGTCCGAGAGATATTAGATTTTTTTTGGTAGGTAGGTGTGTGAAGTAATCTAAAATTTTGAGAAAAGTAAAGTAAAATATTGAATAATAAAGCCATCTGACCATTAGCTCGATAGCCCAGACTATGTTAAGGACGCTAGAGATGAAAAGAAAATGAGTTACAGTGTGCCAATCGCCTTATGAGTTATGAGAGAAAAAAAATGTGAACCTCTTATTTGACGCCTAATTCGTGATAAAATTTGGCTCTGTTTTTAAGTTCGGGAGATCGTGATCTCTATTTCTGGATAAAATTCTTTACAGTGAGTTGTAATATAAATAGGTAATAGTAAAAAACATAAATATTTAAAACGTTTAATAGTTCAAAACAAGATATCTTTAGGTATTTTAAAAATGTGTATTTTTTATTAACATATTAGGTCTTTACCAATGAAATTGCCGTTTTGTATGAAAAAATTTAAAGGATTGTATTAATCGAAGTAATCACCCATGCAATCAATCCATCTTTGCTAACGCAGTGGCAGTTTATTGATGCTCTTTTTAAAGAAATCAGCTGGACGGGAGGCAACAAATTCTTCAAACTCATTTTGTACTGTCTCTCGGGTATTGATTTTTTTTCACGTCAAAAACTCGAATTCTGGAAAAAGTAGTAGGTTATGTAGTCTGTAGGTGCAAGGTCTGGTGAGTAGGGCGGATGACGGAGAGCTTCCAGCGTTGGTTTGTAGTGTTAGCTCCGTAAACGTCGTTGATGTTTCATTCAGCTTGTGTCGCGTTGCTGCCACGACGGTACTCATATTCCATAATTACTCGATTTTTTACTTATTTTGTTTGCTACATATTTTTGATAACTTTTTTGGCAACCAATTTGTACGTCCTGTAACTTCAATCCATTAATGTTGTAAATTTGTATTTTCCGGGAAACTGTAATACAATTATGATATTACTACATACATAAGAATATTTCATCATATTTATAAGAAGTACCTACAACATGTAGTACCCATAATATTGGACAAATAAACATTCAAAACCTGGCAACATCGAATAAAATTTATTTCGTAGATTATGATAATTATTATTTGCTGTTTTAGACTATTTTATCAGTAGAATTATATGCATTATGTACTTCACATGAAATAGTACACTGTGGCATGTAATTTCCTTTCACTATCGCTTTTACAATGGAAAACACTGCACCGTCCCATGTTGCCTTCAGTTGTGTTTACTATATATGTTGAATAACTGTTACCAGACCAAAATGCGAATATTTTAGCACGTCTAAGAACAATTATTGCGTTATAAATACACGAATAAAAGTAAACTGAAAATCTGTCAAGTTTGTTTACTTTCATACATATTTTTCTTTATGGTTTGTTTCGCGAACTAGTTTGCTGGCCGTAGTAAAAACCGACACGGCAGAGGAGACAGAAAATCTAGTCACTCTGTCTCATTTCTTCACACGACATTGGCGTAAGTTTGTCTTTTTCTTGTGTGAATGCGATGGAAGCTATCAATTCGTCTATGTTCTTCTCTGTCTACGAATGTAACTTCGATTTCTTTCTCGGTGTACCTATGTCATGGATATCGCAATTTCTCAAGATTTTCTTGTTTTATTCAGTGATAACGGTGTATGTGGACATTGTTGAGATTGCGAATGACCCATGCACTACTATAACAGTTTTAGAATTAATATAACAAGATATTGATGAATCTATACTCTATAGTCTACAGTGTTCTACACTATGATCATTACGAGGTAAAGTTATTGCTGGATCTACAGAGCCGATTTTAAAAACTTTATTAAAATTAAAATTATTTTCCTAACAGAGCAGCATTGTACGTGAGTGTCGCAGGCTATATACCGTCTCTACCATCGTGAACGTTCTGACGAGCTCTTCCAATTAGTCCCACCCTCTCCTTTCCTACACAGGACGACACGTGCAGGGCTAAGATGCCATCCGTATACGGTGCAGAGTATACCAGCTAGAACCAAGCGTTTCAGTGACTCATTCCTATGCCGCACCATTAAGACCTGGAACTCCCTGCCAGCTCACGTGTTTCCTTCTTCCTACAGTCCCGGGTACTTTAAGCGGGGCGTGAAAAGGCATCTAATGAGGCCGACAAGCTGAGTGCCCCCACTGTTAACATGGCATGTACCATGTGAACAGTGGTGGCACTAATGGTGACACTCTTTCCGAGACTTTGCCTTTGCTTAACATCAGGCGAGGTGAAGTCAAATTGACATGTCCTATATAAAAAAAACCGCTATCGGCGAGGGGCAGCTGCAGGAACAGGATCAGTAGTCCACGCGGGCACAGGCGCGGGCTACAGCTAGTAATTTAGTCGACTAAGGCAGTCTCCAACCGACAGTAAACATACAGCCCGCGTAATGTGGGTGATAAAACACCTCTGTCTGAACCTCACCTCGGCGTGAGTATATGCATGTTTCTATGTTGTTTAATCGCAATCGGGTGAGAAGAAATGGAGGTATGACCAAAAGTCGCGATAACCGACATCCAGGAGGGCGGAGCCGCGGGCGTGACGGATTAAGGCCAGGTATTCCAGCAGAGGCCGCATTTTGAGTTTTTTAAAAGCATCTGAATCATAGAAAAAAGCGTTTTAAATGTTGAAAAAAAGATATATATTAGTTAAGGATCCAGTCTAGTCAAATTCGCATTCAGTTACCAGATCTGATGAACTTCACTCGATAGAAAAAAATCCCAAAGTTCTTGTTATTTTTTTTTTAATATTATGACTAAACTACTTATGTTTTCTAAAAAATTTTTGTACTAAACTAAAGCCACTACATATGTCTAGACATTTTCGCAGATTTTGACTATATTATGAAATAATTTTTAAAGTTATGTTTAAATACCTACTAAATTCGCTAGTGCTCGCGCCGCTGAGGCCCGAAAAGTCGCGCCAGTCGCGCGCTGGCGCTTACCGAAGTAGGACCTGTGTCAGTTTTTGCGCGACAGTTTCGTGCACCAATCAATCGGTTTTACGTATTTATAATAAATTATTGCAAGTCATTCAATATGGGCAATAAACTACGCAAGCGAAAAAAGTCGCGCAAAGCCATAAACTACATTTCTAACTCCGATTGGTAATTTAATAAAATATGGTACCTAAATATTACGTTCATAGCGCCATAGTATAAGTAAATCAGTATTACTACTGAAGATGCTACTTACGATTTTCTGTAATTCATGTTTTATCTATATCAGTACAGGGGTACCTACAACACGATTCCTGCCGGCTTACCCCGTAAAGGGAAGCCGTGAGTGGTGAGGGGTACCTACAACACGATTCCTGCCGGCTTACCCTGCAAAAGGAAGCTGTGAGTGGTGAGGGGTACCTACAACACGATTCCTGCCGGCTAATAATCGGTATTTCATTAATAGGTAACAGAAATTTCAAACTATGTATTGAAACAGTATTCCTTCAGTAAGCGATAAGCATCAGGCGAGGTGGAGTCAAATTAACGTGTCCTGTAAAAAAAAAAACGAGGCAGCCCTAGCGTCATATAGTTTGCTAGTACGTCACTACGACGCCGAGCTGTGGCCGAGTGGCTGCAAAGTAATAATAACCATATGGGAGACAATTAAGATACCTACATATTTTTATGTAGTTGTTAATTTCGTAAACTTTAGGTATTTAACTGCCCTGTCGACGACGAACGGTGCGATGATATAAAGTAACCGTTACCATCAATTCAAACAAATGTTTGTAAAATTACAAGCATTATTATTATTATTATGTAAGTCTTTTTTCGCCCAAGCAACTATACACATAGAACAAATAGTTCTCAAACTCATAGTTTTTTTTTTTCCTATTTATTACTTACTTAATATAATCACATAACTAAATAAAGTTAAAAAAACTGCATTTAATTTTCTAAGTCAAATCAAGTTTTCGTACGTACGCGTGACAATCTCATGCGGAGTATCGCAATAGCTCACAATTTAGACCTTCAGTCGATCTGTCATTACGTATATTTGACAGTTTTGCATTTATTAGAAATATGCCTTACTGTGCCAGTTTGCAGTGCAAAAATGATAGTAGGATCATAAATCTTCGAAATGGAGGTGTTTCATACCACCTGTAAGTGAGGATATAAATTTTCCCACAAATTCGAGACTGCCTTTCGCTTAACATCATCCAATGAAATAAAAATCAAATTAAAATCAACCTTGCGACATTACAATAAAGCTGGTTTTTGATCACACACTATTCCTTTTCATTCTAGAACTTTCTACGCTACTCGTTAAGTGATGTAGTCAAACTTTATCGATACTTTTCTTTTATTTCTAATAAACTTCTTAGAAAGATTTATCAAAAGGCTTGAAACTATTTTTTAATATCCATACTAATATTATAAATGAGAAAGTAACTCTGTCTGTCTGTCTGTCTGGCTTTCACGCCTAAACCACTGAATCGATTTTGATGAAATTTGAAATTGGGGTAAATTAGACCATGAGAAAGGACATAGGCTATGTATGGTCGCGATAACCGACATCCACGCGGGCGGAGCCGCGGACAAAAGCTAGTTTAAACACTTTTAGATTACCAAAGCAGGAGGACAAAGCTATAGGATGCTTTTTAGCTATAATTTAGTATACCCTTCGATCATTCGACAGTCTTTTGGAATCATTTAACATTTAAAAACACTTTTTTTGTAAAAGGACACGTTAATTTGACTTTACTTCGCCTAATGGTAAGCTAAGAGCAAAATCTATCGATACCGCCAATATTTTGTGTCCCCGCTCTAATGTTAGTTTAAGGGAGTGAGGGTGAGAGAGATAATACTTCAATGTAATGTCAACCTTATGCTTCGGAGTTACAGTTTTAAATAACTTTCATAAATTGTACTGACATCTGTTGTGGAATAGCTTTTTTTGCGTGCGGGCATTTCCGCATCATATACCTTCTTTGCCGGAGCCGGAAGGGGACGTTATGTCGGACTCGAACCGATTAAAACCGCACGCCGACTGTGGGTCGTGGTGCTAGACCTAGGCTAGGTGAGGTTCATTAGATACCTTCTTTGCCGGAGCCGGAAGGGGACGTTATGTCGGACTCGAACCGACTAAAACCGCACGCCGACTGTGGGTCGTGGTGCTAGGCCTAGGCTAGGTGAGGTTGTCATCGACTTATCCCTCGCACCCCGGCTGACCCAGGGCCATCCCTTACGGTCTGGCCCTACTCGGGAGGGGTGAAACGGTGTCCCCGACTCGCCCCCAGACGGGAAGGCGCTACTCAGCGCGCCGTCGCCGTGGCCTGCTTCAGCTGGGGTGACAGGCGGCTCCACCCGTCACCCCCAGGCCCGCGCTCATGGGGGACGGAGGTCAGTCAGTGCCCTCCGACGCCCGAGTTGTGTGCGCGCGGGCGGCGCGATCTGCGAGTCTCTCTCGCTCGCGCCGCCTCTCCCGTTCCGCCGTCTCCTTCACGACCATTATCTGCTCGTTCAAGGAGACGCCGGCCGCCCACGAGTCCGCACAGCGGACCATTGTTGTGACCAGGGTGGCGAGGGTCAGAACTCTCACTCCCAGGGCCGCCACTAGCTCCCGCCTCGGGTTGTGGAATAGCTGATTTTTTTCGAAAATTGAAGCACGTTTTAATCAGAACGACACGTCGTAAATCTCTTTACTTATTATTATATATTAAAGTAGTCTCTAATGCGAAACAATAAGGTGTGTTTTCGTCTTACAGTGTGATTATTTTAGGCGAATTTGGTGTTAAAGATAAACGACCAATTAAAACAATTGTTTACTAGTACATAATGTAACGTATTATTATCTGGTTGTATGTGAGTTTGGTGACATCGGTTCCGCTACTGAATCTGTCGTATCACACTTCTACTAGTTTTTTCTGGTCTGTGATAGAAAGAATTAGCAATATAAACTAGAAATACTCACAACTATAGCCGCGGAAGACTCGCCCACACAGACAAACAACACCTTTACATCTATATAGATGGTTCACGTAAAACTGAGGTCCGCAGGAGGAGCGTTTACAATTATAATAAAATGTTCACACCAATAACGTCCATAACGATATAGTATTTAACCCGTGGTAACTAAGGTTTTCCACCTGTGTGTATTCGAGTGTGAACATTTAAATTATGCTTTCGAGCGAAACATTTCTTACATACATTACACTTATAAGGTTTCTCACCTGTGTGTAAACGAACATGTTTATATAAATAACCCTTTTGACTGAAACATTTCTTACATATATTACACTTAAAAGGTTTCTCACCCGTGTGTAAACGAACATGTCTATCTGCATCACTCTTTCGAGTAAAACATTTCTTACATACATTACACTGATAAGGTTTCGCATCTGAGTGTGAACGAACATGTTCATTGAAATAACCCTTGTGACTGAAACATTTCTTACATAAATTACATTCATAAGGTTTCTCACCCGAGTGTGTTCGAATATGACTAATTAAATTACTCTTCCTAAAGAAACGTTTCTTACATACTTTACAGTTATAAGGTTTCTCACCTGTGTGTATACGCATATGAATAATTAAGTTAAACTTTTGAGTGAAATCTTTCTTACATAAATTACACTTATAAGGTTTCTCACCCGTGTGAGTTCGAATATGATTATTTAAGGTACTCTTTTTACTGAAACATTTCTTACATACTTTACACGCATAAGGTTTCTCACCCGTGTGTGTTCGAAAATGACTATTTAAATGACTCTTACTATAGAAATGTTTCTTACATACATTACATTCATAAGGTTTCTCGCCCGTGTGTGTTCGAATATGTGTATTTAAGGTACTCTTGTCACTGAAACATTTCTTACATACATTACACTCAAAAGGTTTCTCACCCGTGTGTGTTCGAATATGTGTATTTAAGGTACTCTTCTGATTGAAACATTTCTTACAAACTTTACACTCATAAGGTTTCTCATCTGTGTGTATTCGAATATGACTATTTAATTGACTCTTACTACAGAAACGTTTCTTACATAAATAACATTCATAAGGTTTCTCACCCGTGTGTGTTCGAATATGACTATTTAAGTCATACTTTCGAGTGAAACATTTCTTACATACATTACATTCATAGGGTTTCTCACCCGTGTGCAGACGAATATGTCCTCTTAAAGCATTTTTACATTTAAAACATTTCTGACAAATGTCACATAACAATGGTGTAAGTTTGCTGCGTGAGCTATTATTAATACTTTGGTCTACACTGATCTTGTTTTCTGACATCTTTTTGTGAACGTCGCTATGATCGCATGTGCTATTATTTTGGTTATTATTACGTAATCTGATATATACTCTATCACGAGTGTCCACTATCTTGTTCTTCTCAACTGGTTTGTCTTCAATGTCTCTTCTTGTCTCTCTTTTCGGTTCTTCAACCTTGTCCACTGTTTGGTCAGTTCTCTTGAGGCTGTGTAATAGCGTATCATTACGGTACTTCTGCGCGGCGAGTCGAGGAGCACCTGAAGACCAAATAAATCATGCTTGTTTCATCATCATCATCGTTAGAATCGCATCATTCATTCATGCAAATTGTTTTAGTGTTACCTAATGAGGTTTGGCAGGAATATTAAGATACGTGTAATTATTTCGGTCCAGCTCGTTCTGTTATATGTACAGTCGAAGTTTTAATTAAACGAAGTAAATTGACAGTAACTAATGACATTTTATGAAACAATGATACCATATTCAATGTAACTATATACGTTAATCACTGTTATACAGATTGACATTACAGCTTGTGATACCTCATCATCATCTCCTTAGCGCATGCGAGGCCTATAGCTCGGCGTCTTCTCCTTTGATTTTGGAGTCTTCTCGTTACATGGCTTGTATGGGCGCGACTGCCACCTGGTACTCCCAATCTCGAGAAAAAAGCCTGCGCCAGGGCCTCGCTCCTCAATAAGATGGTGTGGTTCACGCGATGGTCTTTGCGGGGCCATGTACTGTACACCCCTTTTTTATAATAATAAATAATAATAACATTCGGAGCCAGATTAACATTCGGACTCAGATAGTTTAGGTTAGAAGGTTAAAGCAGTCGCGTAGTTGGGCACTGACAATTTTTATGACGATGGAAACTGCTAGAATATCATGATAATATGTTTGTAGTCATTAATAGTTTGTGTCAGGCAAGTTCAGGGGAGGTTTATTGACACCGTTGCGCGTTCAGTTCAGTACTAAGTGACCTATTACTTAGTGGAGCTGGTTTAAGTTTTAAACCTGAGACATCGCTTAGACTCGAACTAACGTGTTAGTGTGCAACGCGTTGTTGGGATCACATACCCCCTGTGGAGGGGGCACCCTGAGCCTGCTCCTGCTAGGGCCCCAGGCCCGCTGGAAGACGGAGATCGTTCTGTGACTCCGCCGCTCGCGTCTGGACACGTGATAGTGCCAGATTTGTATAGAATGTATCTGCACGGCCGCTAGTTGTTTTAAATGTCCACGTGCCACCACAGTCTACAACTTACCAGTGTCGACGTTATCCGGTGCCTCCTCTACATAACCCAGAGGTCGCACGTCGCACTCCGAGCTTGAGGCTTGCTCCACTGCTCCATCATCTGCTAATAAGTACAATAAATACTTCATTCATTGGTGCTGCATAAAATAACCCCCTGTGCGCGATACAGACTCACACTTGACTGATTTATTATTACGATATTATGCAGATCTAATTCAAATGTTGGACACACTTACTTGGCATTGCATTGTCTACGTCTGGATCCGGTTTTATGAAGTAGTCTGTTCCCGAGTCATCTTGTGAGTCTGAACATGTGCTGCTGTCGTCTCTTGTGTCTGTGGATTACAAAAAAGACTATGGCTTTCATTTTCAACCACTCAGGTGGCAGACCAACACACGGCCCACCTGCTGAGATGTGTGTGGCATTAGGTTCACTTATTACGTGGGAATGAATGCAATTCGCGAAATGTGGGTGTTAATTCACCTCTACCTAAGCCTTCAGGGATAAAGGCGTGATTATGGGTATGTGGATATATCTGCAGTATTCCTAATAATTTATGTACCTACATATAATGTGATTACACAAAGGCACAATATTGTGAACCACAAACAGTCTCAATCATATCGCTGACTGACTATAAGCACTATAACATCGTCTAGCCTAACATACAATAAAACTTTATTACCTTCAGCATTTTCTTGTTTCACTTCATCAATACTAAAGACATTTGGAGTCATCTGCAGCACATCCTCTGTGCTCAGATGTACACCGGGCATTATTTGTAGGTTGACTTGCTGTAGAAACAACACCACATTATATGAACACACATTATAACAGCTCACTACACATGCAGAAGATGTGAGACCAATGATAACAGTATATAATATTATGATTACACTACAACACAGTCAGTCTGTTCCTTGTGAAGATACTTTGTTACAAGCATTATTCAATAATGGGACCACTCACCACATTACTTTGTAGCAACTCTGTAAACAGCTTTTCACTCTGGAGACATTTCTCCTTAAGCTCTGAAGAGTTCTTGAGTGTCACACAACAGAGATGGCAGACCAGTGCTGGTCTGATGTCTTCTGTAACAAACTGATCAACATAATCTCATTACTAGTTGTCCCCAACAACAGTGTCTGCCCAGCTTGGGAAGGGAGGACTCTTTTGTTACTATTTTAGTGAACAGAGAGTGATATCCTTGACATAAAGAAAGAGAACATAAAGCATTTGTCAAACTTGGATTGTTGTAGTAAGTTGATAGATTCACTAATTCAAAAACGAAGCCAAAAGGTCCAGTTGAGCAATGGGGTTTGGCAAGACAACATACAAGACATAATTAGCCCTCCGTGAACCACGTGCATAAAAGTTGCACGGCAAACCATGTGGGGTTTCTCAAAACCCCAAGAGTTATCTGGACAAGGAATATGTAATTTGTAATTACATACTGAATGACACACTTGTACTTTTCCACTGAGTTCATTTTACACCTGACCGGTTTCGCCTTACGGCATTCTCAAAGGTTACATTGATGTTTTTTTTTCAAATGTTGATGTTTAAAAAAAAATACTTTCCTGGCCACTACCGCTGAGGCTGCCAAGGTATAATCACCCTTTCCTGGCTTCGGGATGAAGATGACTGCTACTACCCGCCATCCTATCGGAACGTATCTGTTTATCCGCGACTGGTTGGTTACCCCAGTGTAGCATAGCAGGGATGAATCCGTCTGGGCCGGCTGCCTTATAAGGGTGAAAACTGCTGATGGCCTACTGGACTTTTTCCAGGGTGACCTCTTTTTTGCATACTGCAAGTCTCGAGTATTAGGTGTTATGGTTTCATCATGCCAGTTGATTTTTGTTGTAAAAACGCAACCAGGGAAGTGGGTCTCTATAAGTAGGCGTCTTGTTTCTTCTGGCGACCATGTGAGCGTATTGTCCTGTTTTTTAAGAGTGGGCGGTGCGGTCAGCTTCGTCTGTGCTTGGACTTTCCTTACCCTGTTTGCATGATTCTATGTTCTCGCAGAATTTACGCCAACCCTGTTTGCTCCGGGATCTGATGCTTTTTTTGTAGCTGTATTTGGCTGAACGGTAGGCGTCCCAGTCTTCATCTGCACAAGTGTTCATAGCCCTGTTGAAAGCCCTCCTAACCTTCCTTCGCTTGCGCTCTAGCTCTGGGCCCCACCATGGCTGTTTGCCTGGTGTTTTAGGGGTACGGTCTCTGGGCATGCTATGTGGTAGCTGTCTATTATAGATTTCGTTAGGTGGTTTACCTGTTCCTCGATCTGTGTATGGTTATGGAGGGTCTGTGGGGAGCGCTGTAGAGCTCGCCTGTTTTTTAGATGCTGCTCAAATTTGACCCTATCCGTTTTTCTCGGGTTGCGTTTTGGCAGAAATTGTAATGTCTCCGCCTGTAAATCGAAGCGAATACACATATGGTCTGAACAGGATGCCACCTTGGAGACATGCCAGTGTCTTTGCGGTTTCTCAAATGTTCTTCTATCAAAGCCATTCCCAAATTTTATTGCGAATAAAGTTTCTTCAGTGATTAGTTCTCAACATCTGAATAATCATTGCATGATGATCCTCTTCGTCCTCACTTCCAGGTAAATAAGTCTCATCTATATCCCTGTTACTTCCGTCCAAAAGAGCGGATGATATTTCTTGCTCATTCATTCCCCGAGCCATTTCAGTCTATATGTATGTTACGGCGGCGGCGCTGACTAGCGCGCCTCCCCATTCCGGGGGCGAGTTGGGGACAACGTAGTCCCCCCTCCTGAGGAGGGCCAGACCGTAAGGGATGGCCCTGGGTCAGCCGGGGTGCGAGGGATATGTCTATAACAACCTCACCTCCGGCCTAGCACCAAGACCCACAGTCGGCGTGCGGTTTTAGTCGGTTCGAGTCCGACATAATCTCCCCTTCCGGCTCCGGCAGGGGGGGTATCCGAGGGGATTTCCGCACGAAAAAAAAAAAAAAAAAAACAAGACTATATGTATGTTTGCTGCTCGTCCATAAAGACAATAATAATAATAATAATATATATCTGTCAATAAATGCTAAATAAGTTGAAATAAATACAAATATCCTTGAAATACATTTTACAACAAAATATCTAGTTACATTTTAAACGACGTCCAGAACTACGTGGCGTTTGTGGGACCCGAGCCGCTTTGCACACGTCTGTTCGCTGCATCGACGACGCGAATAGTAAACCAGTCGTTGAGCGGTTTGGCAACGTCACAACTCCAGCTACCTACTAAAAGCGTCGAAAAAACCGCACGATTTGTTTAAGTTAGTCGTTTTTGCATGTCTGGGGTTTGTGAAACCCCACATGGTGCACGAAAGATTAAGTTGTTTGAATTTATATGTTTGTTTGGGCACAGATGTTACTCAACAGTGACTGAACTTGTTTGTCATAAAAAGAAAGCTTACTTACCGGCGTCATGGTCAAATACTCGTACATCTCTTGTAGATGAGTCTTTATAATAGAACGCAGTGGAATGTCGTCCGACAGACAAATTCTACACATCGACAGCCTCTCCATGTTTGCGTTAATGCTAGTTTAATAGCACCGTTTATATTGCTTGAATTGATGGCACAGGGGTATATACACATTAACTTTAAACTTTAGCAAATCACACTAGGAATCAGCAACGTAAAGACTGTCCGTGAAGTAATGAATTACTTTGAATGAATTTAACCACAACTCACAACTACTATTTTATGGCCTCTGTAGTCAAATCACCGATAATTCGCAATTTCAAGCAATCTCCACGTACACTCGTACACCAATAACACTGAATAAAATAAGAAAAACTTGAGAAATTGAGAATTGAGAAATTATGCTGCATGCACTGGTATACCGAGAAAAAAGCGAGAAAACAAACATTAAGTGAAGTGACATTACTGACATTATGAAGTAAATGTCACTGTCAACTGAACTGTCAGTCATGTATTTCTTTTTAATTTTATGATCTGGTAACTAAAAATTTTAAGTCAAGTCTTATGGTGCAGCTTTGCTATAGCTGAAAATTTCGCAACATGTTATATGACCTTAGCTGGAATGATTGTTAATTGAAATATGATAAGTTGATCCTGCCTCATTCAAGTGAAAGTTTCGACGGAGTTTTAGGACAAACACGAAAAGTTACAATTCACTGTAATATGACATTTTTCATGCACTTCTGTCCATTGTCTAACACATTTTTCCAATGATATTACATACAAAACAGAGGCAGATTTGTTATTAGAGTGCGCCTGGTGAAGATGCGATAACGTCCCAATTGGGACGTATCGCGTTTAGTATATGACATGTCTGGCAAACGCCGAGTTGTCACGTATGTAGGCGCCTAATAAAATTTCAATAAAAATGCCATCGTATGTTTTTAAAAATGTACAAATTACGACACTAAAATTAATAAAACACGAGGGATCTTCTATCACATGTAAGTACAGTCAACTAACTACAAAAGTAGCGTAACAAATTATAGTTTATTGAACACTGTGGCTCCTAAACCTTACATAAAATTGTTAAAAATATAACATTGAATATGTAAATTAAGTTTGTCTTCTGGGAACATAACACTACATTTACTATAGACAGATGCATTCCATTATAAGAAAGATTTGTAAAATATTTTAGTGTTAAACAACTTATGGCGTTGACTGTACATACAATATTACCTATTTTTATTAGTGTATTTCATTAAAATTAGTTATATATTTTTAAAATAATGGCGGCAAAGAAAAAAGACAGAAATATTTTTTGATATGAGCACGACAAGGACACAACAACATTGCTTGCATAGATTACCAGTACAGATGCGACATAGGGTAATTTTCAGTTTACTGCCTACTAAAGTAATAATTGACCTGCAGTTTTATTTGTTATTTAAAATTGAGTAACAACATTTTTGTTTTATTTATTTGCTGTCCTTTAAATAATTGTAATAACCTGAATTTTTTTTCAAGGTTTCCGACTAATGAACTTCGACTTCAAGAGTGGATTGCAAATTGTTAAAGAACAACGAAATGAGTTTGACTGGACACCTTCAGAAAGCAGCAGAATTTGTAGCTCAGGTATTGCTCAGGAAGAATATCAATAACTGACAAATATACCACTGTTCTGCTCATAAAAATAATCCCGAATTATAAAACTTTCAAGAGGCAGAAAAGAAAGAAATTAAATGTATTTGAAGAAGTTTAATTTTTGATTATAACGTCAGTACGTTACTATGGTTTTATTTTCGAGAAGGTTCTTAGTTATCTTTTTGAATTATTATCATTTTCCGAAATAAATAATGACGTATTATTTATTCATAATGACGTATTATTTATTCATCGAATTTCATTTTGTTGATAGGCAAGTTATAGCTATTTTTTTACGTGCTTATCCCATGTTTCGTACCTACTACTTTAACGCTAATTGTCAACTATTGTGCACTGACAGACTGCTGGATCCGACAGATTTGAGGAGTCAGTTACTATGAACGTAACATATCTTGTATAAAATATCATTGCATTTTTCCTAAAAAAACACTATTTTCATACAAATTCGTATTCGGAAAATAAAATAATACTGCAATTCACCCATACTCGCTTTGGCGCCAAAACAATAACAGTCATATCAGTCACGTCGATAGACTAATATAATAATACTGATCACGTCTGTCGCTAGATACTGTAGCAGACTTGTCTTGTTAAATAGTATCAGTATCATATGATATCTAAAACATTAACTTTTCCTGTAGATTTGGCTCAGAAGAAGTAGATACGATGTAATTCCTTCAACCTCTCACCAAAGGACACTGGACTATCAATGGAGACAGTGTTAGGATGGCAAGGAATCTCTTCCTGCCTATAAAGAACACCATTCCCAATGAATTCCCTACCGTGAACAAGAAAATACGGACTGAAATGAGTGGCTTCGCTCACAGCAGTGTTTAGAGCACACTGGAGTTCTACGAGATTCTCGTCCCATTTCTTGTGGTGCGACTACACGTAGCAAGAAATTCCCTGATCCACGTTGCGAATAGCTCGTTCTGCCTGGTTGGTCTGCGCGTGGTATCTGGGGTTATAATAAATGTTAGGCACATTGTACTTACTTAAGTAGTAAGTCCTTAAATTGTTTACTCACAAATTGTGGGCCATTATCCATGTAAATGGTTTTGCATACCCCGTGGACTAGGAAAACATTCTTTTCTATGAATCTCGCGACTGCAACGCCTGTAGCTATCCGTATAGGACTCAACATGACATATTTGCTAAAGTAGTCCGAGACCACAATCAAGTGAACATTTCCCTTGCTGGAAGTAGGAAATGGACCCAGTAAGTCAACAGAGATGGCCTCAAACGGTCTAGACATCCGCTTTGGATTACCCATGAGGCCAGGACGAGATGTGTTCACAGGTTTGTACTGCTTACATGTCTCGCATTCGCCTACATATTCCTTAACGCTCTCGTACATCTTAGGCCAATAATAGTTGAGAGTGAGGCGTTTATGGGTTTTCCATACGCCACCATGGGCACTGAGTATGTCGTCATGGTACTTGGTGAGCAGGGGCAACCTGTCCTCCAACGGTACCACCAGCTTCCAATCAAAATCAGAGCTCAGAGAGTATTTATTTTTTGATAATCTGAAAAGACGGTTATCACGTATGTCAAAGTTGGGAAAATGCCTAGGGTTCTTCTTCACACTGTTCAGAGTGTGGAGATACCAAGAGTCCTTAGTAACGCTGGTGTCGATTGTGTCAATTTGAATTCGTGAAAGAGCATCAGGTACCACATGGTCCTTACCCTTTCGATGTTCTATATCGAAGTCAAACTGACTCAACCTCATGCTCCAGCGCGCAAGGTGGCCTGTCGGATTCTTCAGTTTGTGGAACCACAGGAGTGAGGCATGGTCAGTAACCACAGTGCATTTCTGTCCTTCCACGTACTGCCTGAACTGTTCCAAAGCAAAGATCACAGCTAGGAGTTCTCGCTAAGTGGTACTGTAGTTGACTTCGTTCTTGTTGAGTGAACGACTACAATATGCGACAGGGTGCTCCACTCCCTCATGTGTCTGCGTCAGTACAGCAGCCACAGAGAAGGATGACGCGTCGCTGAGAATCCTAAAAGGTAATGAGTAATCAGGCATTTTCAAAATAGGAGCGGTGACCAAAGCGGCTTTCAGCAGATTGAAAGACTCTTCAGCTTCACGCGACCACTCAAAAACTATATCCTTAGAAGTTAATTTACATAAGGGTTTACTAATCTTAGAAACATTATTCACGAAACGCCGATACCACCCAGCCATACCCAGGAATCTTTTCACCTCCTTAGCGTTGGAAGGTGTAGGATAGTTGAGAATGACATCAACTTTACCTGGGTCTGTCCGCAGGCCATGCTTGTCGACAAAATACCCGAGGTACTTCAATTCGCTACGACAGAACTGCGATTTTCGCATGTTGATCGTGAGACCCGCATCCTTAAGGCGCTGATAGACTCTATTTAAGAGGTCCACATGCTCCTCAAAGGTGCTGGCCACAACGATTATGTCGTCTTGAAAGGAGAACACTCGGTTATCGAACTCTGGGCCAAATAGACGGTCCATGAGGCGTTGCATTGAGGCGGAAGCACCTACAAGTCCGAAGCACATCACGTTGTAGTGAAAAAGACCTCGCCTGGGGACAGTGAAGGCGGTCTTCTCGGCGGATTGGGGCGAATCAAACGGAATCTGCCAATACGCCGCACTTAAATCAATAGAAGACAAATATTTTGCATTATTGAGATGGTTTAAGATTTGGTTGATATAAGGTAACGGATACGCATCGCTTTTTACCCGACTACGGCGAAGCCAAAAGGAGGGTTATGATTTTGACAGGCTATGTATGTATGTATGTATGTATGTATGTTCATTTGTTCCCTCATAGCTCCTCAACTACTAATTAGAACGGGACAAATGAGGCATCGTTACAATCGGCTTTATCGTCCGATGGTTATAGGCTATATGATGTGTCACTCAATCTTGTGTGGCGCCCTCTAGCGCTCATAAGGTACTGTGTGAAAAAATAAATTTGAGATAAATATGCCGTGTTTGGTATCAAATGAAAGGGCTTAAGAAGCACATTTCAAATATGTATAAATTATTAGCTTTACCTTGCCCCAAAATAATATAAATAAAAAATAAAGTTTAAAACTAAAACCCGACTACACAATACCGAACAAACAAGAAAAAATCAAGGATAGCCGTGGTCGTATGCCACTTACTCTAACAAAACAATACATTCTAGGGAAAAGTGGCATACGATCACGGCTATCCTTGATTTTTTCTTGTTTGTTCGGTATTGTGTAGTCGGGTTTTAGTTTTAAACTTTATTTTTTATAGATACAGAATTGAGCTTTCGAGAATCAAGGCACAATCTCAGGTCTCCGTTCGCTTTCTCCACCAACACCACTGGTGAGTTCCATGCGGACTGAGACGGGGTCACTACTCCCATCTCCAGCATCTGATCTAGTTCCTCTTCCAGGGCTTTCTGCTTCAGGGGAGAGAGCGGGTAATACCGTTGCTTGATTGGTTTACTGTCACCCGTATCTATAGTATGATGCGCCAGAGATGTTCGACCTAGACCCACCTTGTCCGTGTTGATAGTATCAAATTTCTCAATAATGCTGTTAATTACCCGCTTCTGATCGGCGGTTAAATTGTTGTAATCCTCTAGACCACTGTTAAGAGACAGAGATTCTACTGGATTACAGTCACTAAAGTTGGAAAGATTGATATTCTGAGAGATCAATCTATCCCCTAATTGAAATGGTTGCCAGAAGTCTACTCCAAATATCATTGCAGTAGTGATTTCTGGAACAACATAGAACTTAATAATTCTGACAGCAGAATTATATTCAATAGGCAGAGAGATACAGCCCAGACATGGCAAATGAGAGCCATCTGCTGTAGTTAAACTAAAGTTAGGGCTGATGCTTCCAAGCTCAAACCCTAATTCCAAGAAAGTGTGGTGCGCTCCCTTACCCAGCACTGAGCAAGCTGCACCCGAATCAAGTAAACCTAGAACATTTAAGTTCAGGATCCTAACAACTAAATACGGTCTTATATCACTATCCCGTTTGGTAAACAGGACCCTATCAGAGAATGCATCAGATAGAGAAACTCGCTCCGAACCGAATGGTGATCTTTTAATAAGGCCCTGACTTACTCGTTTTTTGGCTTGGCATTACACTTCGGACACTCAGGCGATTTGACTCCCTTCTGTCCACACCGGAAGCACACCAATTCCCTCGACTGTGTACAGCCATATGCAGTGTGGCCGACTTCACCACAGCGGAAGCATCCTCGTTCGCTTGAGGTCGTTGGACCGGCCACGGCAGAGACCTGCTGGGAAGTTTTTTGCACAGTTTTATTTTTACAATTGTGTAAATCCTGGAATGCCTCCGCCCTAGCACGCGCAAGTTCTAGGCGCTTCCCCAATCGCTTCAGGTCGATTATCGAGTTTACCTCGTGAAGAGCCAATTCCTTCATATAATCGGGCCTAATATTATGCATCAGAATGTCCAGTTGTTCCTCACTGGGCATTTTGCACGTTAATCTCGAGAACATGGCCTGCATCGTAGAGATGTAGTTGCCTAATGTTTCAGGTCGGGCCTGTGTACGCTGCCTAATTTCATTTCTGAGACGACAATCGTAGTCGGGAAGGTCGAAAGTCTCCCTCAGCTCCTCCAACATGCCCTCATACGAGGTAAAGTTATCCTTGTTGGTGCGGAACCAAGATAAAGCCGGACCGTCCAATAGGTCAGAGAAAGCTGTGAGGATTTTATCCTTGGTGACTTCCCGAGCACACCTAAGCTCTTCCAGTCTCTCAATGAATACATGTACACACGAAGAGCCATCAAATTTTATATTAAAAGAGTTTAAATTTACGGGTCTATCCCTTATTACTAAATTACCACTAATTGTGTCGGAACTAGGCGCGTCACGTCGCCTCGAACGGTCCCCTCCCACCACAGGCGAGGTGTAACCTACGCGGTCACGATGAATAGGTTCAGTCTCTCTATCCGAACCCTCAGAGTCAGAGTCAGTATCTGATTCGGCCACAGACAAAATTTTAACCAAGTGGCCACGGATATCTAAAAGATCTGGACAGTCTATACCACACCTAGCTAACCTAGTGAGAAGGTAGTTCGCCCTCACTGCAACCCTAGTCCGACAATTACTATTTGAAACGACTTCACCTGAAGAGAGTGACCCTTCCAGCTCGAGAACTTTAGGCTCACAGACAGCCAACTCAGAGGCGGCAACAGCAGCTGTGCAATTCACTAAGCAAGCACAACGATGCGAGTCGCAACGTTGTGCTCGATAGAGATTGTCATTGGTCGATCGCCAGTGACGTGATACAATCCGACCAATGACAATCTCTATCGAGCACAACGTTGCGACTTGCATCGTTGTGCAGGTACAGTGGCGATGGCCTTAATGCTGCCACGCCGGACAAGCCGCAATGCAGTGCGCAGCTCACTCCGCAGGCCAACAACCGTCGCATCCGGATCCGCTGTAACCCCCATGGCAGACAGTTCGTTAAAAAGTTCATCTTTTTTAAGGTAGTTAATACACTTCTGTAATTGGGCCATAGTGGTCCAAGATTCAGTTTTTATCAGAAACAATTAACAGTAATGGAGATTCAACTCACAACAGGTTTACAAATTATAAATGTAGGTTAAATGAAATTTCCACAGAGACAAAATCAAGTAATATTAACAGATAAGTCACTAAGTGTGCTTCCTCTAGGTCACAATTTGTGCGGTAGCCACAAAAATCTAATATTTTAGAATAGAGAAACTATATTAACTAAATTTAAGAATAGCTTTGTCCAAGAAATATGACACCAGGTATACTTTCTTTAGATTAATAAATTAGGAGGTAGTTACAAAAAATTTACTACTATTTTATATTATGTTACTTGATTTTGGGTAGATATTATAGAATCACCCAGATAAATATCTTCAGAATACTGGCTCAGCAACCCAATGAAGTGAATACCAGATGTTCAAATTATAGTTGAAGTTACAAAAATTTTCTTTATATAAATTAAAAGTGATGTAGGTATTCAGCAAAAATGTTAAAAAGTTAACTACAAGTCTACTGCAAGTCTATACAGTACAAAGCAGCTATGTATTTTTACTAACTACTATTATATAGGTATATACCCAAGACCATGAATGCTAGACATAGAAATTTCTAGACTAAATGTTTGACACAGTACAATTATTATGTGAACAGACCACAATAAATATATATGTTTGTACAACACAGAAGCAACTAAATAGGAGGAAAAAAAGAAAAAAGAAAAAGAAAAAAAACTAGTTTTGCCAAAAATATGTTTCCAAACTTACCGAAAGATGTGCAGTTTAAAGTTTGAATTTGGAATTTAGGGTCTCAATGGTTTTTCTTGCCACTGGGATGATGGTACGATTGGCTGAAAAACACAAAGAGGGTAAGTATTACATGCGTAACTGCAGCCGCACAACCAATTAGCGTCTTGGGTAGTGTCAGACGGAGGGTAGTGTTTCCTCCAAAGCGAACCCTCCAGACACCCACACACAGCGCACCCACAGAGAACAGAGTTAGCCCCACGTTGGGCGCCAATTTGTATCCGCTGAACGTGTCAGACGGACTACTCACCGGCTGACCCAGCAGAGAGATGCACAAGCTCTATGGGATCCCAGGGCGCCTTTTGTCAGAGGAGAGAAGTGTGCGTGCGTGTGGGAGACCAGGGAGACTTCAGAGAAAACCACTATTACCTCTGTTGTACATACATATATTAAAGAGAGATAAAATTATACATAAGAAGATTACAGACAATAGAGTTACAGAGAGATATATAAAGATGAGTATGTCTTCACCAGCTGCACCACGGTGACCTGCTTGCAGTAGGTAGCCAGTGTGTTACGGCTAGTAGGGGTAGTACACGTCGGTCAACCCACCGTTGATACAGTTATTTCTTGTAGAGTGAAGATATATATATATATAGGAAAGTTACATTTAATAAAGAAAAAGGGAATACGTGACCCCGGTTGTCGGCCTGCTCGGCGTCTGCGCACGTCTCTTGCCGCAGTCTCGACCAGCCAAGATGCTTCACGTCGAGGTTACAAGCTTGCGCCGACAGCGGTTGGGAACTCGACCACAGAACACGCTGAGATGGATTTTGAGGACCAAGGTGTCCTGTAATCCTGAACTAGGAACCCTAAGAAAGAAATAACACTAAGAATCGTCTAGATTGCAGAAGGATGCTGATAAAGAGAAGTAAAATCGCTTACCACGAAGATGGGCAAAACTGAGGTTAAATTATAATTATTGCAAAATGTTTTCCAAGGTAATCCAACCTTGGAAAACATTAAAATATGCCCGCATAACGTTTTCATTTATTGACGTTGTCCACTTCATGCGGCGCACATTACCACCGGTAGCGGGGGCCCTATTCGAGGCCGGTGGGCCTCGGGATCCCAAGCTGGACGGTGGTCGGCCTCTCCCCGGCCGACGCACAGGTGTTGGCGACGTCGGCGGGGAGAAATACTCGTCGGAGCTCGACGCCTCAGCAGTAGTTGGTTTCGGAGATGTGGTTTCCGGAACCTGCGAGGCGGAGCTGCACGACGAGTCCGATGGTGTAGGGTGTGCAAATTTCCTGGCTTTTGCCCTTGTCAGCATATTTTTTATCCTTATTCATTTTCTGAATCTGCGGTAGCCTAGTGGTATGGGTACTGGACTGCTGAGACGAGGTCTCGAGTTCGATCCCAGGTTTACCATGGCATACACCAATGACTTTTCGATGCTTTTCGAAGTTATGTGTGTATTTATCGCAGATTTATAAGTGCCCGGTTAATGACAATAGGCTCGCCACCTATTACATTGGGACCTAAACATAAACTGGCGAAATGTGGGTGCTAGCACCTCTGCCTACCCCTTTGGGGAATACAGGCGTGAGTTTATGTTATGTTTATGTTATATTTTATTCATTTTCGATTTTCTGTTTTGACAGTTATCTGTCAATTTCGGATTTTTTTGTTCTTTATTATTTCGGATCCTCGCACATTATTTACTAGTAAATTCATTGTACAATATGTTGTTTATTTGAGTTCCGTTGGAGAAATCACGACGCTTTCGCTATTTAACAGAAATAAGTTATAAGAAATCTTCTCTAAAAAACTATGCGGCCATTCGGGACCAGTGTTGCCATATTATTATTATTTCTTTTATTTCAGTAAATAACATATAAATTACATTTTTAAATATATCCTAAAAACAACAAAATATATTTAAAAATATAAAAAACAGTATCCCACCGGCATCGAGTACAGGGACCAAGCTACCGGTGGTCAGGGCTCCAGAGAGAGGAACTTTCTCACTATGCGCGCCGTGTCGAGGAGTACTGCCTTTTGTATCAGGCCCTTGATCCAGCTGCCCAGCGCGAGCCTCTTTAGGTGTTGGTCGAGGCTCTTGGCTATAAGTCCATTGACGGTTATGACTATTGGAACAATGATTGCCGAGTCCACCTCCCACATGTCGACAATCTCGTGGGCCAAATCAAGATACTTAATTTGTTTATCTTTTTCAGCTTTCACGAGATTCTCGTCATGAGGGATTGTGACATCAACAATCATTGCGCGCCGCTCAGACCGGTCTATCACCACGATATCAGGTTTGTTGGCAACAACAGTCCTGTCTGTGATGATAGATCGGTCCCAGTACAATGTGATATGACCATTTTCGAGAACTGGCTCAGCAACATACCTGTAGTACGGCACCTCAGCGTCTACAAGTTGGTATAACAGAGCAAGCTGCTGATGGATGATCCTGGCTACTTGGTTGTGCCTGTGCAAGTACTCGCTGTTAGCAAGACGAGAACAACCGGACACAATATGCCTGAGGGACTCACCGGGTTGGTGGCACGCGCGAAATATATCGACCGTGCCGTCCCTCAGGATATATTTACGGTAGTTCTTCGTCATGATAACCTCATCTGCAATTGCACAGGCAAAACCCTCGGTTTCTCCGAAGAGATCACCGAAACGTAGCCAGGCCACGGAGGCTAATAGGTCCACATCGGGCCCATGAAGAGCGCGATAGAACCTACCGTAAAGCTCCTTACTCTGACATACCTCCTGCCGATCACTGATGCTTAGCACCACAGGTTTGCACCAGTTCTCTTTAGCCAACTTGAGCGGTGTGAGAGAGACGTCCACTGCAACAACATCACGATGCATATCCTCATTCACTCGGAGAAAATATTCTCTAAGGTTGTACACCTCGCGGTTGTGGAGGTTTTTAGCATTTAAAAAGCCTCGGCCTCCACATTTCCGCGGGATGTACAACCTCATCACCGATGAACGAGGATGGTGCATTCGATATGCCGTTAACAGTGTACGAACTCTTCTGTCTATGGCGTCCAATTCAGTTTGAGTCCACTTGAGTATGCCGAAGGAGTATATCAGAAGCGGCATGACCCAGCCATTGTAGGCGCGCACCTTATTGCCGCCCGATAAAAGGCTGTTTAATACCTTTTTCAGGCGACCAAAGAAACGTTCCCGCAATGACTGTTTCATGTCAGCCTCATTAATGCCCAACGCCTGCGACATACCCAAGTACTTATAGGTGTCGGTTACGAGGAGTGATTTCAGATGAATGGTATCAGAAAGTTGAATACCTTTTGATTCCACTGTCCGCCCTCGCTTTACATGCATGACTGCACATTTGTCCACACCAAACTCCATTTTGATGGAATCACTAAAGCTTTAATTTATTATTATTATTTCCTTTATTTCAGTATATTACATATAAATTACATTTTTAAATATATCCTAAAAAAAATTACGAAATATATTTAAAAATATAAAAAATAGTATCCCACCGGCATCGAGTACAGGGACCAAGCTACCGGTGGTCAGGGCTCCAGAGAGAGGAACTTCCTCACTATGCGCGCCGTGTCGAGGAGTACCGCCTTCTGCATCAGGTTCTTGATCCAGCTGCCCAGCGCGAGCCTCTTAAGGTGTTGGTCGAGGCTCTTAGCAATCAGCCCATGGGCTGATACGACTATCGGGACAATGATTGCTGAATCAATATTCCACATGTCAACAACCTCATGAGCCAGATCCAGATATTTCATTTGTTTATCTTTTTCGGCTTTCATGAGGTTTTCGTCATGAGGAATAGTGACATCAATAATCATTGCAAGGCGCTCTAATCGATCTATTACCACTATATCAGGCTTATTAGCGACAATAGTCCTGTCAGTGATAAATAGATCGATCCCAGTATAATGTGATACGACCATTTTCGAGAACTGGGTCGGGCACATACCTGTAGTATGGCACCTCCGAATCAACAAGATTGTATTTAAGGGCAAGTTGTTGATGTACTATCTTGGCCACTTGGTTATGCCTGTGCAAATACTCGCCGTTGGCAAGACGAGAACAACCGGAAATAATATGTCGAAGTGATTCTCCGGGTCGGTGGCATGCCCGACAGATGTCCACCGTACCGTCCTTCAGGATATACTTCCGGTAGTTGTTCGTCATAACAACTTCATCCGTAATTGCAAAGATAAAACCCTCGGTTTCTCCGAAAAGATCACCGAACCGTAGCCAAGATACGGACGCTTTTAAGTCTATATCGGGTCCGTTTAAGGCCCGATAAAAGGGTGAATTTCCCGGGACCAAGAATTGCGTGGCATCGATGAAATCGGTACTAAAAATCATAGTTATAATGCTCTAATATTTTTTGCTAGTTAGGTGAAATAGTGATCTATGTGTGGCACTAAATAATCTATTATATAGGATTATAGGTACTCCAAAAAAAAACAAAATACACCGAAATCTTTCATTGCCGTGTTTGTCCACACTTCACTAATTGTGTCGTGATACCTCATTGATAATAATCTATTGGTTATTTTTATTAATACCTATATTTATTTGATACGTGAATAGTTGGGTGAATTTCAACATCTATGAATTTTTAGCTAATTTTGGTGATTTTTTTTATTTCTAGGTATTTTACCTAAATACCTAGAAATAAAAAAAATCACCAAAATTACCTATAATCTCTTTTAATATTTAGCTAGAAATACATATTTTATGCCTATTATGTTTGAATAGTCTAATTAGCCCTGGGAATTCCTTGTTTATTTTATACACCTGAATTTTCAATACACCGAAATTGGTGTCTAACACCAAAATTGCATATCAACTTATTTTTATTTTTTATTTATTATTACTTATACTATTTCTGTTTTTTTTTCTAGAATTTGGCACTTAATAGTTACATATAACCCTTAATTTTTACCCTTTTATCACCAACTTCATTTTTATATGGCAAAACCACTTTAGTTGTTAGTAGTATCAGTATAAAAGCAAAACATTTGATTGTTCTATCTATCCTTGCTTCTAGCAAGGATTATATTTTACTCTAATGGCGCCAATATTATCGACGAACTTATTCAAGATTGCTGGGAAAAGATTTAGGCAGTTATTCTCAAAGTGGGAGAGGTGGTACTCGGTATACCTAAGGGTGGACGGAAGATATGCCATGGACACTTGGTAGTGGCAAGACAAGTTGGTAGTGTGATGTCTATTTCTGAACTTACAGGAGTCCTTCAACTAAGTTTCTCACGCGGTGAGCTGATGGGCATTGCGGTTCAAAAGGGTTCCAGAGGTTTACACCATCCGAGACATGTACCACGATTCTGATTCCGTTGTTCGAACCGCTGTTGGCAATATGAGAATCTTCCTTATCACTGTCTCTGTGATCTGTGATCTGTCCTTAGTCCATTCCCAATCAGCGTGGTATTTTGGTCGGATTGCATCAGACAATCACTCCATAACTGCCCATGTATGCTGTTAATATCGGTGGTGGACGCCGACAGATTGGTGCAACATGTGAGGATGTGGATGTAGGAGCTTGAGGACGGTAGAGGTCAGAAGCCTTCTGTGGAGAAGATTGAGTACCTTTTACACGATAGCAAAGTGCTAGCTGCTAGAGCAACATAATATGGTACTCGGTATGCCTAAGGGTGGACGGAAGATATGCTATGGACACTTGGTAGTGGCAAGACAAGTTGGTAGTGTGATGTCTATTTCTGAACTTACAGGAGTCCTTCAACTAAGTTTCTCACGCGGTGAGCTGATGGGCATTGCGGTTCAAAAGGGTTCCAGAGGTTTACACCATCCGAGACATGTACCACGATTCTGATTCCGTTGTTCGAACCGCTGTTGGCAATATGAGAATCTTCCTTATCACTGTCTCTGTGATCTGTCCTTAGTCCATTCCCAATCAGCGTGGTATTTTGGTCGGATAGCATCAGACAATCACTCCATAACTGCCCATGTATGCTATTAATATCGGTGGTGGACGCCGATATATTGGTGCAACATGTGAGGATATGGATGTAGGAGCTTGAGGACGGTAGAGGTCAGAAGCCTTCTGTGGAGAAGATTGAGTACCTTTTACACGATAGCAAAGTGCTAGCTGCTGGAGCAACATAAGCAGGAGTTGCGTGTCACCTACATCTTCGACTTCATCGATTTGTTGCGTGGAGTCACGTGCAAAAGATTGCATGAGGCACTCTTGCATCCACGGTAGCTTTCATGTAAGTGAGAAAGCAGAGGAAGAAAAGCCAAATGATGTTGACAGTGGAGAGGAGGGAAGAAGGGTACGCAGATTTTAACGGCGTAGGCTTAGTAGTAAAGAGTGAGGCCGCCTTTCACGCCAGTAGAAGCAGGTGACGGAAAGAGCGCACGATGCTCCACCACACCGGCCTGTCCCTACTGCGGCATCAGCTGACTTCACCCAACTACTCGCCCGTCTTTTGTATGGGTAGTTCATATGCTAATGGTTAATCTGAGAGAAAATTAGGAAAGCTTCCGAACAACCCTCAACAGCCAACAACCTCTTTCCCACCTAAGGAGAGAGGCGGTGCTTTCTCCATTGCCCAGGGTATACTACGTAGAGGTCACCTGACCTAGTAGCCCGTCGGACTACGTAGGAGCTTAATCAAATAACTATGAAAACAAATTTTGGTGTAAATATACAATTTTGATGATTAGTAAAACCCCACCAAATTCACCAAAATTGCTCCACCAAAATTAGTTTCACGTCTAAAAAAATTATTTATAAAAATACTATTTAGAATATAGTGGTTACATTACCAAAATTTAATACACATACTGAACCTGTACACTATACTTAAATATTAAAACATACTATGAGAATAAACCGTTTTAAATAATCAACACAAAAATTACAATATTTTTGTCCGATGCTTATGAAACGACCTACTTACGTGTTTGGCAGAAAAACGAAACGGGACTGGGGACAACTGGCACTGGTGCTCATTAACACCCAAGTGAACGTTTCCAATGATGATAGTGTCGTCCTTATAGGTACTTTCAATACGACTCCTTCGATGATTTTATAAATCCCACCAAAATTTTACATTTGCCGCGGACGCATCTTATAAATTATTTTTAAGATAAAGTATAGTACTAAATACTACGAATGACAGTATCGAAGATAGCTAAAATAATGCCAAATCGAATTATTATTAAGTATACTCAGTAAACTAATGAAGTTTTGATTAAACTGTGATCATTCCCAAGAAAACAGGTTGTGGACGCGCCACCAAGCTTAGAATTTAGGTGAAAAGAAATTTTTTACACACTCACAAAAATAGTTTCAATAATATAATTTATACGTGCATATAGAGAAAAACGATATCTTTTTTACAAAAAATAATCATTACTATATGTTAACTTTAAGGTATGATTTTCAGTCACGCCGCGAAAATTTTATGTTTGAGAAATTCACCCAGTTAAAGTATTGTTACGAAATACATTAATTCAAATATTTAAACAATACAACGAATGGCTAAAAAAATACATTTGTCCCAGAACTACCTTTCATCGCCGTGTTCTAAACATATTTTAGAATATTGTCTTATCTAACGACTTGCGTCCTCCCTTATATGCGCTAAACGTTGCATATTGGTGCCGCCTAAGTGCTCGACGCGGAAGAACGTACACAAGTACCTGCGTTTTGGCGCCATAGATGTAAGTCTACCATTTTTATGTTACTAGACATTTTTTCTTTCATCGCCGTGGATAGGTATAACTTTCTATTTTAATAAATTATCCTCTTGATTAAACATTCAATAAAACGCCATTTCTCTTGTTTATTTTTGTGAAGTGATTAATACTTCGAATAATTATTAGATTTTTTGTTATTTTATATTTTGGTCTTGTATTTCATTGCTGTGCTTTCATTGCCGTAGTTTCCATGGTCAAAATTTGCTATGGCAATGAAAAAAAAAACACGGCAATGAAAAAAAATCATTTCCATGCATTGTAAAACGATGTAGTTTCATTGCTGTGGCCTGATGTTTCATTTCCGTGACTTATGTTTTCATCGCCATAGTATGATTAGGCAATAAAAACATCATTACCTGTTATAAAGGTAGCACCGAATACTGACATTACAGGATTCGAAAATTTTCTGCAATACGATTATAGATTTGATTAGTTTTTTACTGTACAATCAATTATAAAAAGATGTTTCCGTGTTAATCTTACAAAATGATGGAACATTTGGCTTTCATTGCCGTGGACGCTTGTTTCATTGCCGTACACGCATGTTTCATCGCCGTGGCATGTAATTTTTAATCTTGTATATCTCGTTAGTTTTTTTAGTTATCTGTTAGATATTAAGCAAGAATACATATAGTATCAAAACCTTTAATTAACGCGATGTATTTTTATTATAACACTTAAGGTAAAAATATCCACGGAAATGAAGATTTTAATGGACTTGTTGAAATTCACCCAAAAGCGTCCGTGTAACTCTTTACCCATCCATACCTCCCTGCGATCAGCAGTATCAAGTACTATAGGTTTTAGTGCATGTAATATCGGATGATTTTCGATTCCGGAACTGAGTTACGATACTACTGGTTCAATTCCGGAATTCCGGAACCGGTTCCGAAATTAGAAAAAAGTTACTTTGTCTTGTTAAATCAAATCTTTATTATAAAAAACTAAATAAATCGACAAAACTCTTGACTGAGATCAATTAAACAGCCTTTTATTAGGTTTTCTTAGTAAATATAACAAAAAACAATACATTAACAAAATCAACGTGTGCTAGCTATTTGCTATTGCAATATAGCTTAAACAATAACTATCTAATAAAATTATGAAGAATATAAGATTCAACAACTCACAATGAACAAAATCAACAAGCTCTCCTCTTCTGAGATCAAGAAAATAGGTTAAAGAACAAAACTTTAACTTAAATAAAAAATCTCTAAACTTACGCTGTCGTATTTTTTGGAAATTGAGATCTTTAAATCACTACTAAAAAGAAATATAAAGAATTACTTTTTCAAAAAAGATCGATCTTCTTGATAATGTGTTCTCAAGAGTATCAGAGCATCTAACATTTTGTCTGAGAGCGAGCTTCGTAGGCGGTTACAAAAGTATGCTTGTGTCAAATAAATATCACGATCTCCACCATTATCGTACATGGCTTTCTCAACTTTAACGAATCCAGCAAGATCAAAATGTTGTTTTTGATTCGTGCTCGTGCGAGGTTCTTTGCATTTACTGAGTTCCTTGTCCAGCTGTTGCAATTTGCAATGTTGATTCATTGACTTCAGCTTCATCAACACCTATATCACAGATATCGGCACGCGGTACCGTACCGCGTACCGATGTCTGTGATATAGGTGTTGATTTCACAAGAGAGTACAAATGCAAATTTTATTATTGTGGTAACTTAACTTATTTTACGAGGGCTGCTACTTATGTATCCGGAATAACAAAGTGAAACATACCTAAAGCATTTATTTTGGTTTTATTGCTTTTCAAAATATTCACCCTGATGATCGATGCACTTTTGCATACGTTGGAACCAATTTTCGTAACATTTTTTCCATTCGGATTGAGGTATCTCCAAAACGTGCATTTTGAATGCATCAACAGCCTCTTCACGGCTTGAAAAACGTTGACCACGCAATTTATTCTTTACGGTTGGGAATAAATAGAAGTCGTTGGAGGCTAAGTCGGGGCTGTACGGAGGATGACTTGTTAATTCGATCTTTTGATCTTCCAAATACCGAGTTGTTAAGGCCGATGTGTGGCAGTCAGCATTGTCATGATGAAGAAGGATTCTGCGTTGTTGGTTGTTCTTTCTTATTTCTTGAAAGACTTCTGGCAGACAAATGGTCCTGTACCATTCAGAATTAACCATTTTACGATCTTCTAGTGCCACAGTAGCCACATGTCCATTTATTCCAAAAAAACAAGCAACCATTGGCTTTAAAGTGCTTTTTGAAGGATTTTTTTTTATACAGGACACGTCAATTTGACTTCACCTCGCCTGATGTTAAGCTAAAGGCAAAGTCTCGGAAATAGGGTCACCATCGTAAACATTTACCATGTTAACAGTGGTGGCACTCAGCTTGACGGCCTCATTAGATGCCTTTTCACGCCCCGCTTAAAGGACCCAGGACTGTAGGAAGAAGGAAACACGTGAACTGGCAGGGAATTCCAGGCCTTAGTGGTGCGGCATAGGAATGAATCACTGAAACGCTTGGTTCTAGCAGGTATACTCTGCACCGTAAATGGATGACATCTTAGCCCTGCACGTGTCGTCCTGTGAAGGAAAGGGGAGGGTGGGACTAATTGGAAGAGCTCGTCAGAACATTCACCATGGTAGAGACGGTAGAGACTTTTATTGGGTTCGGCTCATCTTGGAACACCCAAACCGTTGACTGTTGTTTAGTTTATGGATCATACGCATAAATCCAAGATTCATCACCTGTGTAGATATTATAAATAGCTTTTGATGCACCCTGGTTGTACATTTTTAACATTTTTTTACACCAATCGACGTGAACCCGTTTTTGATCAATTGTCAAGTTGTGCGGAATCCAACGTGAACAATTTTTTTTTACAGCTAAATGTTCGTGTAATATTTTAAATATACTCCTCATACTTATGCCCAAGGACGCCTCTATCTCACGATATGTAACATGGCGATCTTGAATCATTAGTTTCCGCACAGCATCAATGTTTTGAGGCACAACCGATTTAGGGCGTGCTTCTTTAATTTCGTCCGTGAGCACAGACCGCCCACTATTGAACTCACTAAACCAGTGATAAACTGTAGTTTTCGATGGTGCTTCATCCCCAAAAGTCGCAACGAGTTGATTAACGCGCTGTTTTTTAGTAAGCCCTCGCCGAAAATCGTAATAAATCATTGCACGAAAATTTTAACGACTTAAATTCATGGTGTTAAAGACTTGCAATTTTCAAAATAACGTCACGAAGGATAAGCAAATGACAACAACATGAAATATATTGTATTCTTCAGCCAAAGAGTTCTATTTTTAAATGTAATAATTTACTTTATTTGTGTTGTTCTGTAACAGGCCAGTTCCGGATACATAAATAGCAGCCTAGTACAAATAATTATATGAGTATCGGATTGCGATATTTACTTCAGTTCCGGAATTGTATTACACGAATGACGTATCCGAAATTCCGGAGTTACGAAATCTCGGAATTCCGGAATCCATGCCCTAATAGGTTTGCGCCAGTTCTCTTTAGCCAACGCAAGAGGAGTAAAACCATTGTCCACTGCAACCACATCACGGTGCATATCCGTGTTTGCGTGTAGGAAATATTCTCTGAGGTTGTATATCTCGCAGTTATGGAGGGTCTTGACATTTAAAAAGCCACTCAGCTTCCGCGGGATATACAGCCTCATTACGGAAGATCGGGGGTGATGCATCCGAAATGTGGTCAACAGTGAACGAACTCTTCTGTCCAAGGCATCAAGTTCAGTCTGAGTCCATCTAAGTATGCCGAAAGAGTACATTAGGACTGGCATGACCCAACCATTGCAGGCGCGCACCTTGTTACCGCCCGATAAAAAGCTTTTTAGGACTTTCTTCAGGCGGCCAAAGAAACGCTCCTGCAGTGCCTGTTTCATGCCAGCTTCAGGTATTCCTAATGCCTGCGACATACCCAGATAGTTGTAGGTTTCGGTTGAAGAAAGAGATTTAAGCTTAATGGAATCAGAAAGAATCAGGTTTTCGGATTCCACTATTCCACCCCTTTCTACATGCATGACTGCACACTTGTCCAAACCAAATTCCATCTTGATAGAGCTACTAAAGCTTTCAGTCATCTTTAGTAGTTCTATCAATTGCGCATTATTTGGAGCAAGTAATTTGAGGTCATCCATGTAGAGGAGGTGGGATATAACTCGACTCTCTCTCTGCAACCGATAGCCTAGCCCTGAGTTCTCCAGTATTGTACTAAGAGGATTCAGTGCTAGACAGAACCATAGGGGACTCAGGCTGTCACCCTGGAATATACCCCTCTCAATTCTTATGGGTGCATCGGTTGTCTGGCAACATCCTGGATAGCGAAGGACCGTCTTCCATTGCCCCATACATGACCTCAAGAAGGCCGCTAGAGTTGTATCGATTTTATACAACTCTAGGACCCTCAAAAGCCATGTATGCGGTACAGAATCGTAAGCCTTCTTATAATCTATCCAGGATGTTGCCAGATTCTTGCGTTTACGCCGCACCTGTTGACTAATGGTCTTTACGACGCACCTGTTGACTAATGGTCTTATTATTATTATTATTGTATTTTGAAAAATAATATGAGTTCTACGTCGAGTTATGGAAGTGACAATGCATTAACTCCTGGAACAATTATTATAGAAGATAACAACGCCGCCCAAAACTTGTTAGGTACGCCCGAAATCTCGGGAGAAATATTTTCTCATAGAACGGGGATGAAAAGTAGAGTGTATAACTCGGGAGCAAATTATTTTTCCGTCGGGCGGGCGCCCTCGCCGTAAAAATATTAGTTTGCTCCCTTGTTATACAATCTACTATTACCTCATAATAATAATAATAGTGAAGAAGCATAAGGTGTAAACCAGTGGTGTGAACACATTGTAACAATAAATTTTACCTACTGTAATTTGATTATTACTAGCGCCACCTGTGGTGATCTCAGTGGGACTCACATCAGTTAGTCGGTGTAAGAACTTTTGTGCTAGCTAGCACAAGATGGCGTTCGATTTTCTTTTATGTTTAACTATATGAATTAGAAATACTCATCGCACCTAGATGGGAAAATGAATTGTTTATTTATAGGCATAGGCTATCCTATTTAGGATAAAATTAAAATTATCCTCAGTTAAATTAAACAGGTTCAAATTCCGCATGTTCAAAACCGGAGTATTCAAGGACGAAAATATGGTTGTAATCCAACCAGTTTATGATGTTACTGTATTTTGTTTTGACTCCTACTTAGCAGGGTGGTATTAAAGTGATGTGGTGTTTTTGATCATCGTTACACGAAGTTGAAGTCACGAATCAGAAAGCAAAGATCTACTATGTAGCCGCGTCCTCGGTTTTATACCCCTATAGCTGGAAGCTTCTCGAAAAACACTTTTTTTAAATTAAATTAGTAAAAATATGCTGACAAGGGCAAAAGCCAGGAAATTTGCATACCCTACACCATCGAACTCGTCGTGCAGCTCCGCCTCGCAGGCTCCGGAAACCACATCTCCGAAACCAACTACTGCTGAGGCGTCGAGCTCCGACGAGTATTTCTCCCCGCCGACGTCGCCAACACCTGTGCGTCGGCCGGGGAGAGGCCGACCACCGTCCAGCTTGGGATCCCGAGGCCCACCGGCCTCGAATAGGGCCCCCGCTACCGGTGGTAATGTGCGCCGCATGAAGTGGACAACGTCAATAAATGAAAACGTTATGCGGGCATATTTTAATGTTTTCCAAGGTTGGATTACCTTGGAAAACATTTTGCAATAATTATAATTTAACCTCAGTTTTGCCCATCTTCGTGGTCAGCGATTTTACTTCTCTTTATCAGCATCCTTCTGCAATCTAGACGATTCTTAGTGTTATTTCTTTCTTAGGGTTCCTAGTTCGGGATTAGAGGACACCTTGGTCCTCAAAATCCATCTCAGCGTGTTCTGTGGTCGAGTTCCCAACCGCTGTCGGCGCAAGCTTGTAACCTCGACGTGAAGCATCTTGGCTGGTCGAGACTGCGGCAAGAGACGTGCGCAGACGCCGAGCAGGCCGACAACCGGGGTCACGTATTCCCTTTTTCTTTATTAAATGTAACTTTCCTATATATATATATATCTTCACTCTACAAGAAATAACTGTATCAACGGTGGGTTGACCGACGTGTACTACCCCTACTAGCCGTAACACACTGGCTACCTACTGCAAGCAGGTCACCGTGGTGCAGCTGGTGAAGACATACTCATCTTTGTATATCTCTCTGTAACTCTATTGTCTGTAATCTTCTTATGTATAATTTTATCTCTCTTTAATATATGTATGTACAACAGAGGTAATAGTGGTTTTCTCTGAAGTCTCCCTGGTCTCCCACACGCACGCACACTTCTCTCCTCTGACAAAAGGCGCCCTGGGATCCCATAGAGCTCGTGCATCTCTCTGCTGGGTCAGCCGGTGAGTAGTCCGTCTGACACGTTCAGCGGTTACAAATTGGCGCCCAACGTGGGGCTAACTCTGCTCTCTGTGGGTGCGCTGTGTGTGGGTGTCTGGAGGTTTTCGCTTTGGAGGAAACACTACCCTCCGTCTGACACTACCCAAGACGCTAATTGGTTGTGCGGCTGCAGTTACGCATGTAATACTTACCCTCTTTGTGTTTTTTCAGCCAATCGTACCATCATCCCAGTGGCAAGAAAAACCATTGAGACCCTAAATTCCAAATTCAAACTTTAAACTGCACATCTTTCGGTAAGTTTGGAAACATATTTTTGGCAAAACTAGTTTTTTTTCTTTTTCTTTTTTCTTTTTTTCCTCCTATTTAGTTGCTTCTGTGTTGTACAAACATATATATTTATTGTGGTCTGTTCACATAATAATTGTACTGTGTCAAACATTTAGTCTAGAAATTTCTATGTCTAGCATTCATGGTCTTGGGTATATACCTATATAATAGTAGTTAGTAAAAATACATAGCTGCTTTGTACTGTATAGACTTGCAGTAGACTTGTAGTTAACTTTTTAACATTTTTGCTGAATACCTACATCACTTTTAATTTATATAAAGAAAATTTTTGTAACTTCAACTATAATTTGAACATCTGGTATTCACTTCATTGGGTTGCTGAGCCAGTATTCTGAAGATATTTATCTGGGTGATTCTATAATATCTACCCAAAATCAAGTAACATAATATAAAATAGTAGTAAATTTTTTGTAACTACCTCCTAATTTATTAATCTAAAGAAAGTATACCTGGTGTCATATTTCTTGGACAAAGCTATTCTTAAATTTAGTTAATATAGTTTCTCTATTCTAAAATATTAGATTTTTGTGGCTACCGCACAAATTGTGACCTAGAGGAAGCACACTTAATGACTTATCTGTTAATATTACTTGATTTTGTCTCTGTGGAAATTTCATTTAACCTACATTTATAATTTGTAAACCTGTTGTGAGTTGAATCTCCATTACTGTTAATTGTTTCTGATAAAAACTGAATCTTGGACCACTATGGCCCAATTACAGAAGTGTATTAACTACCTTAAAAAAGATGAACTTTTTAACGAACTGTCTGCCATGGGGGTTACAGCGGATCCGGATGCGACGGTTGTTGGCCTGCGGAGTGAGCTGCGCACTGCATTGCGGCTTGTCCGGCGTGGCAGCATTAAGGCCATCGCCACTGTACCTGCTGTTGCCGCCTCTGAGTTGGCTGTCTGTGAGCCTAAAGTTCTCGAGCTGGAAGGGTCACTCTCTTCAGGTGAAGTCGTTTCAAATAGTAATTGTCGGACTAGGGTTGCAGTGAGGGGGGCTGGGGAGCGCCGTGCTCTGATCGCCGAAGTGGGGACGGACCTCTCGCTGCCGGCCGTAGTTCTGTCTATGGTCGACGGCGGCGATGAGGCGTGGGCAGCGGTTCAGACCTTCTGCGAGACGGTTATCTCGCAGAAGGAGGCGGCGGAGAGGGAGAGGGAATGTGACCCCCTTTCCCTCCCACAGCGCCGCAAGAGAACCGGGGCTCGGAGGAGGCGGTACCACCAACTCCTCCCCCCCTAACCGGGCCGGGCAGTAGACGCGGGGGCGTCTGCTGCCCTTACATAGGCCTCGAGGTTGAAGGCGCACGTCGTGTCGCGTGTGCCTTGCCTAGGCGGGTGGCAGAAGGACTCCTCTTCTGCCGCACCAGAGATGGGCCTGCCGTAGATCAGCGGCGGGCGACCCACACGACGATGGCGGAAGATGTTGTTCCCGCCATCGTCGATATGTGGTGACGACGGACACCGTGGTGGTTTAGTGGGTAGTCTGGCCTCCTTCGTGGCTAGGAGTCCCACACGAAGCCCGCTCCCTGCCCCCGTGGGGGGTGAGCGAAGTGCTTAAAAGCATTCCACCACGTAAAAAAAAAAAAAAAAAAAAAAAAAAAAGGGTTGCAGTGAGGGCGAACTACCTTCTCACTAGGTTAGCTAGGTGTGGTATAGACTGTCCAGATCTTTTAGATATCCGTGGCCGCTTGGTTAAAATTTTGTCTGTGGCTGAATCAGATACTGACTCTGACTCTGAGGGTTCGGATAGAGAGACTGAACCTATTCATCGTGACCGCGTAGGTTACACCTCGCCTGTGGTGGGAGGGGACCGTTCGAGGCGACGTGACGCGCCTAGTTCCGACACAATTAGTGGTAATTTAGTAATAAGGGATAGACCCGTAAATTTAAACTCTTTTAATATAAAATTTGATGGCTCTTCGTGTGTACATGTATTCATTGAGAGACTGGAAGAGCTTAGGTGTGCTCGGGAAGTCACCAAGGATAAAATCCTCACAGCTTTCTCTGACCTATTGGACGGTTCGGCTTTATCTTGGTTCCGCACCAACAAGGATAACTTTACCTCGTATGAGGGCATGTTGGAGGAGCTGAGGGAGACTTTCGACCTTCCCGACTACGATTGTCGTCTCAGAAATGAAATTAGGCAGCGTACACAGGCCCGATCTGAAACATTAGGCAACTACATCTCTACGATGCAGGCCATGTTCTCGAGATTAACGTGCAAAATGCCCAGTGAGGAACAACTGGACATTCTGATGCATAATATTAGGCCCGATTATATGAAGGAATTGGCTCTTCACGAGGTAAACTCGATAATCGACCTGAAGCGATTGGGGAAGCGCCTAGAACTTGCGCGTGCTAGGGCGGAGGCATTCCAGGATTTACACAATTGTTTCAGTTTGGCTCGTGCGCCAGTCGTGGTCGCATGTCCTTTTCTTTACTCCCCTCTCGCTGCCTCTTACCTAACTCTAGTGATGGGCAAGCGCTTATACGTTCGGTACCCGTTACTAACTGTTGATAACTACGTACTGATACCTATACCTAGATATCGTTACTATTATGGAAGCGTTTCTTACAAGATCAAATTCTGTTGGAAAACGTCCCCTTGAAGGTCCAGTTGACGTGAGCCAGTGGAAATTACCAAAGAAGACTGCGCTGCCTGCCGAACTACAGTCAACTCCCACGACGAAAACTACCAATCGCTTCAGCACACTTCCAGCAGAGAAAAGACTGGATCGATCTCACAACGCTCGCCATCAGGATGCCTCAACACTAAGAAAGAAAACTGGTCATATACCTCCAATTATGTTGCAGTTGAAATCTGACTGGACTCACGAAGCCATTCGGACTATCATCAGCAAGTACACTAAGAATTTTCACCTCCAATACAAAGGTAACAACAACGTATCTATTATATGCTATTCCGCTGATGACCATCAGACTCTTAAAAATGGCTTACTGTCAGAAAATATGGCCTATCATACTTTTTCCCGTAAAGACGAGAAGCTGTATAAAGCTGTTATATTTGGTCTACCGGCTTACGTTGAGGACCAACTTAAGGGAGAACTTGCTGGTATCGGATTCAATGATGTCATTGTACGTAAAATGAAAGTTCCCGTAGGCAAAAGCGCTGCCATTCCTCCTTTTCTGGTGCAACTCCCTGCCGGCAGCGACATGGTGCGTTTCCGCCAGATCAAGTACCTATTTAATTGCGTGGTCCAGGTACATAAATACCGATCTAACAATACTTATGGTACCCAGTGCTACCGTTGTCAAGGTTTCGGGCACTCCTCAAGAAACTGCAACTTGCCTGCGCGATGCGTCAAATGCACTGAAGCCCATCTTAGCTCTGAATGTTCCAAAAAAGACCGCAGCCAGCCAGCTCAATGTTGTAACTGTAAAGAAAACCACCCCGCAAACTTCCGGCTGTGTAAAGAACGCGACAAATATTTAAGAACCATGCGGGAAAAACAGCAACTTCTTCAGGAAACCCAAGCTGCTAAACGCGCCGTGATCATGAAGCAAAGCAAACTTGATGGACGAGCATGGAACGCCGTGGCTGCTGGATCAAAACCCCCATCAAAAATCATAAGTACTGTGGCAGACCCTCAAATGCTACCACAGGCATCTCTGTCTTCGAGCGGCCAAGATCAAGCCACAACAGATATGCTTAATATCTTAATGACCATTAAGTCGATAAAAAATCAATTTGTTGCTTGTTCTAACATCATGGACAAGGTTATACTAATACTGACACACTTAGGAAAATATGTTTGATATTAATTCACTGCGTATCTTATATTGGAATGCTGACGGTATTCGCACAAAAATTCATGAGCTTCTCGACCTGGTGAGTAAATCTGCTGTCGACATTGTAGCTTTAAGTGAAACACGAATTTCCTCCACACAGCAACTCAGCACCCCTGGTTTTACGTGTTATCGCCAGGACAAACTGAACGTCTTTCAAGGCCAAGGTGTTGCAATACTCATAAAAAGCGATATTCCCCACACTCGAATTTCTTTACCCGCAACACAACACTTAGAATGCATTGGCATTCAGCTAAATATCTCGGGAAATAATATTGTCATTGTTTCTGCTTATCAGTCTCCCAACCGTCCACTCTTGACAAGCGATCTGGATTTAGTGATTGGCATCAATCCTCATTCAATAGTGATGGGTGATTTCAATGGCAAACACCCTTACTGGGACACTTGTGCTGCTAACGACCATGGTGAAATTCTCTTTCATCATATGAACTCTAATGATTATGAAATTCTTGCACCGGCTACTGTAACACTCGTTCACTACGACAGTAATAGGTCCCCTTCAATCCCTGACATTATTCTGTATAACTGCACGCAACCATACACAGAACCCAAGACCTTGTCTAAATTGTCCTCAAACCATTTACCCATTTTGTTCTCCGTAAGCGGCAACATTACTCGCAAACCCCATGTAGCATACAACTATTCTAAAGCAGACTGGTTCTCTTTTCGTCGATACCTCGACAACAATGTCTCCCTGACTAGCTCTGTGTTCAATTGTACTTCTGATATCGATAATCAAATTGATCGCCTCACCAAGATACTGATCGATGCGCGTAACCATAATGTTCCTAAAACTACCACAAACAACAAGCTTAAACTGCCTAGACGAGTCAGAAGTGACATCAAGAATAAAAACAAAATTCGTCGAATTGCTTTAAAGGAGCAGGATCCGGCTCTTAGGAAACGTCTTTTCGCTGTTGTCAAGGGGTTGCAGTTCAACATAAAAAACGCTATCAAAGCTGCAAATGACATCGCCTGGAGCAAAAAATTAGCCAGCGTTGACAATCCCCACCAAGACTTGTGGCGAGTGGTCAAAAGTATCCACTACAGGCCTAACATCATTCCACCTCTCGTTAGACCTGACGGAACCTGGACCAACTCGGTACACGAGCAATGTGAGGCCCTAGCTTCTGCCTTCGGAGAAAACATGAATCTCACCAGGGAATGGCCTAGCACATCAGAAATTGAGTCGTCTGTGTCGGAATCCATGAAAAAATTAAATGACGCCATCAACGATGCAGATCAACAGACTGTTCTGGTCCGGCCCTTTGAGATTCGTAACTTGGTGAGCAAGCTTAAATCTCGGAAGGCCCCGGGCATTGACGGGATAGGTAACCTATTGCTGAAAAACCTATCTCAGAAATCTATTGTGTTGCTAACAAAAATATTCAACGCCTGTTTACTCTTAGGCTACTATCCTTCTGCCTGGAAAGCCGCTAAGGTAATTGCCATCAAAAAACCTGGTAAGCTCGATCAAAACCCAAGCAATTATCGCCCAATTAGCTTGCTTCCCAGCTTTGGTAAGCTCTTTGAGTCGATAATTCTATCCCGACTATCTCAAATTACCGAACCCACTCTCGTGCCCCAACAGTTCGGGTTCCGCAAATTCCATTCCACCACTCAGCAATTGGCAAGAGTCTCAGAACATATCGCCCACTGTCTTAACTTAGGTAAATCCACGGGTATGATTCTGCTCGACGTCGAAAAAGCTTTCGATACTGTATGGCATGAAGGCTTGCTCCATAAACTTATGATCAATAACGTTCCTTTAACTTTAGTCAAACTAATCCAATCCTATCTCACAGATCGTAGTTTTTTAGTGCACTTAGGCGATACTCACTCTGACCCCATACCCATAACTGCTGGTGTACCGCAAGGGTCAATTTTGGGCCCCTGGCTGTTTATCTTATATCTAAATGATATACCTACTCAGCCTCACACCCAACTCGCTGTTTACGCAGACGACACTGCCACTTACACCTCATCGGATGATTGCGATCTTATTGTTGCACGCTTACAACTATCAATGGATCTCTTAAGTTCATACTTTACCAACTGGAAGTTGAAACTTAATGCTAACAAAACCGAATCCATAATGTTCGCCCGCAAACGCACATTGCCTGATACTAACGTAAAAATAGCTGGCTTCGCTATACCCTGGAGCAGGTCCATTAAATATCTGGGTACAATACTAGACAGCAAACTTAACTGGTGCATAAATACCGAACAGCTATGTCTTAAAGGTGCCAAAGCAACAAACGCATTACGACCCATATTGAACCGCAAATCAAACTTAAGCCCGCCAACCAAGTTACGCATTTACACCACACTGGTAAGGCCGTGTATTACTTACGCTGCACCAGTCTGGAGCAGTACATCTGACTCAAACTACCAGAAACTGCAAGTATTGCAAAACAAATCTTTAAAAATTGCATACAATACACCATATAAAACCAATCTAAAAAGACTTCATTGCCAATTAAGTTTCCCTTTATTGAAGGACTTCGTCCTAAAGCTTGCCCGTAAATTCTATATTTACAAAAACCCTACGCACAGCAACATTTTAATATCAACAATAGGTCGAAGTAGATTGAATACTTTATCGTACGCATCTAAGTATAACCGATACCGATTACCACATCACTATTTCCTAGGTACGTGACATCGGCGCCTCACCACATACGGCCTACCACCACACACGCGTTTATTTTTGTGCGATACCGTCATTTTATATTACACTACGCGTATAACTTCTAACTTTCAATGTATTAATTAATACAATATTAACTGTTATTGTCTATAGAATATTACGAGTGTATTGATAATTAATTAATATTTGCAGTGGTTGTTCTCCTAGCCAGCAAAATTATAATGATGTACTTATTTTCTTTTGGATAGCAATATTTTTGTGTGTTTTTATAAGGATGTAGCATGTTTTTATAAAGGTAAGCCTACTTTAAAAAAAAAATATTTTATTCACATGTTAGTTCGTAAATAGAATAGGATCTGTTTATGTAACACTTTAATGTACCTTAATGAAAATAAAGGATCTTTTAAAAATAAAAAAAAATCAATTGTAAAAATAAAACTGTGCAAAAAACTTCCCAGCAGGTCTCTGCCGTGGCCGGTCCAACGACCTCAAGCGAACGAGGATGCTTCCGCTGTGGTGAAGTCGGCCACACTGCATATGGCAGTACACAGTCGAGGGAATTGGTGTGCTTCCGGTGTGGACAGAAGGGAGTCAAATCGCCTGAGTGTCCGAAGTGTAATGCCAAGCCAAAAAACGAGTAAGTCAGGGCCTTATTAAAAGATCACCATTCGGTTCGGAGCGAGCTTCTCTGTCTGATGCATTCTCTGATAGGGTCCTGTTTACCAAACGGGATAGTGATATAAGACCGTATTTAGTTGTTAGGATCCTGAACTTAAATGTTCTAGGTTTACTTGATTCGGGTGCAGCTTGCTCAGTGCTGGGTAAGGGAGCGCACCACACTTTCTTGGAATTAGGGTTTGAGCTTGGAAGCATCAGCCCTAACTTTAGTTTAACTACAGCAGATGGCTCTCATTTGCCATGTCTGGGCTGTATCTCTCTGCCTATTGAATATAATTCTGCTGTCAGAATTATTAAGTTCTATGTTGTTCCAGAAATCACTACTGCAATGATATTTGGAGTAGACTTCTGGCAACCATTTCAATTAGGGGATAGATTGATCTCTCAGAATATCAATTTTTCCAACTTTAGTGACTGTAATCCAGTAGAATCTCTGTCTCTTAACAGTGGTCTAGAGGATTACAACAATTTAACCGCCGATCAGAAGCGGGTAATTAACAGCATTATTGAGAAATTTGATACTATCAACACGGACAAGGTGGGTCTAGGTCGAACATCTCTGGCGCATCATATTATAGATACGGGTGACAGTAAGCCAATCAAGCAACGGTATTACCCGCTCTCTCCCCTGAAGCAGAAAGCCCTGGAAGAGGAACTAGATCAGATGCTGGAGATGGGAGTAGTGACCCCGTCTCAGTCCGCATGGAACTCACCAGTGGTGTTGGTGGAGAAAGCGAACGGAGACCTGAGATTGTGCCTTGATTCTCGAAAGCTCAATTCTGTATCTATAAAAAATAAAGTTTAAAACTAAAACCCGACTACACAATACCGAACAAACAAGAAAAAATCAAGGATAGCCGTGATCGTATGCCACTTTTCCCTAGAATGTATTGTTTTGTTAGAGTAAGTAGCATACGACCACGGCTATCCTTGATTTTTTCTTGTTTGTTCGGTATTGTGTAGTCGGGTTTTAGTTTTAAACTTTATTTTTTATTTATATTATTTTGGGGCAAGGTAAAGCTAATAATTTATACATATTTGAAATGTGCTTCTTAAGCCCTTTCATTTGATACCAAACACGGCATATTTATCTCAAATTTATTTTTTCACACAGTACCTTATGAGCGCTAGAGGGCGCCACACAAGATTGAGTGACACATCATATAGCCTATAACCATCGGACGATAAAGCCGATTGTAACGATGCCTCATTTGTCCCGTTCTAATTAGTAGTTGAGGAGCTATGAGGGAACAAATGAACATACATACATACATACATACATACATAGCCTGTCAAAATCATAACCCTCCTTTTGGCTTCGCCGTAGTCGGGTAAAAAGCGATGCGTATCCGTTACCTTATATCAACCAAATCTTAGACCATCTCAATAATGCAAAATATTTGTCTTCTATTGATTTAAGTGCGGCGTATTGGCAGATTCCGTTTGATTCGCCCCAATCCGCCGAGAAGACCGCCTTCACTGTCCCCAGGCGAGGTCTTTTTCACTACAACGTGATGTGCTTCGGACTTGTAGGTGCTTCCGCCTCAATGCAACGCCTCATGGACCGTCTATTTGGCCCAGAGTTCGATAACCGAGTGTTCTCCTTTCAAGACGACATAATCGTTGTGGCCAGCACCTTTGAGGAGCATGTGGACCTCTTAAATAGAGTCTATCAGCGCCTTAAGGATGCGGGTCTCACGATCAACATGCGAAAATCGCAGTTCTGTCGTAGCGAATTGAAGTACCTCGGGTATTTTGTCGACAAGCATGGCCTGCGGACAGACCCAGGTAAAGTTGATGTCATTCTCAACTATCCTACACCTTCCAACGCTAAGGAGGTGAAAAGATTCCTGGGTATGGCTGGGTGGTATCGGCGTTTCGTGAATAATGTTTCTAAGATTAGTAAACCCTTATGTAAATTAACTTCTAAGGATATAGTTTTTGAGTGGTCGCGTGAAGCTGAAGAGTCTTTCAATCTGCTGAAAGCCGCTTTGGTCACCGCTCCTATTTTGAAAATGCCTGATTACTCATTACCTTTTAGGATTCTCAGCGACGCGTCATCCTTCTCTGTGGCTGCTGTACTGACGCAGACACATGAGGGAGTGGAGCACCCTGTCGCATATTGTAGTCGTTCACTCAACAAGAACGAAGTCAACTACAGTACCACTTAGCGAGAACTCCTAGCTGTGATCTTTGCTTTGGAACAGTTCAGGCAGTACGTGGAAGGACAGAAATGCACTGTGGTTACTGACCATGCCTCACTCCTGTGGTTCCACAAACTGAAGAATCCGACAGGCCACCTTGCGCGCTGGAGCATGAGGTTGAGTCAGTTTGACTTCGATATAGAACATCGAAAGGGTAAGGACCATGTGGTACCTGATGCTCTTTCACGAATTCAAATTGACACAATCGACACCAGCGTTACTAAGGACTCTTGGTATCTCCACACTCTGAACAGTGTGAAGAAGAACCCTAGGCATTTTCCCAACTTTGACATACGTGATAACCGTCTTTTCAGATTATCAAAAAATAAATACTCTCTGAGCTCTGATTTTGATTGGAAGATGGTGGTACCGTTGGAGGACAGGTTGCCCCTGCTCACCAAGTACCATGACGACATACTCAGTGCCCATGGTGGCGTATGGAAAACCCATAAACGCCTCACTCTCAACTATTATTGGCCTAAGATGTACGAGAGCGTTAAGGAATATGTAGGCGAATGCGAGACATGTAAGCAGTACAAACCTGTGAACACATCTCGTCCTGGCCTCATGGGTAATCCAAAGCGGATGTCTAGACCGTTTGAGGCCATCTCTGTTGACTTACTGGGTCCATTTCCTACTTCCAGCAAGGGAAATGTTCACTTGATTGTGGTCTCGGACTACTTTAGCAAATATGTCATGTTGAGTCCTATACGGATAGCTACAGGCGTTGCAGTCGCGAGATTCATAGAAAAGAATGTTTTCCTAGTCCACGGGGTATGCAAAACCATTTACATGGATAATGGCCCACAATTTGTGAGTAAACAATTTAAGGACTTACTACTTAAGTAAGTACAATGTGCCTAACATTTATTATAACCCCAGATACCACGCGCAGACCAACCAGGCAGAACGAGCTATTCGCAACGTGGATCAGGGAATTTCTTGCTACGTGTAGTCGCACCACAAGAAATGGGACGAGAATCTCGTAGAACTCCAGTGTGCTCTAAACACTGCTGTGAGCGAAGCCACTCATTTCAGTCCGTATTTTCTTGTTCACGGTAGGGAATTCATTGGGAATGGTGTTCTTTATAGGCAGGAAGAGATTCCTTGCCATCCTAACACTGTCTCCATTGATAGTCCAGTGTCCTTTGGTGAGAGGTTGAAGGAATTACATCGTATCTACTTCTTCTGAGCCAAATCTACAGGAAAAGTTAATGTTTTAGATATCATATGATACTGATACTATTTAACAAGACAAGTCTGCTACAGTATCTAGCGACAGACGTGATCAGTATTATTATATTAGTCTATCGACGTGACTGATATGACTGTTATTGTTTTGGCGCCAAAGCGAGTATGGGTGAATTGCAGTATTATTTTATTTTCCGAATACGAATTTGTATGAAAATAGTGTTTTTTTAGGAAAAATGCAATGATATTTTATACAAGATATGTTACGTTCATAGTAACTGACTCCTCAAATCTGTCTGATCCAGCAGTCTGTCAGTGCACAATAGTTGACAATTAGCGTTAAAGTAGTAGGGGAAAGGCGTACAAAATGACGTAGGTGGGTGAAATGACATACTTGCTTTACCATACCGTGAGCGCGCATCTATTTTTTAAGTCGCATAATTATTACGAGTGACAATGTCCTCGACCGTGGTAAAATGTATTCACTGTAATATAGTGATAAGTGAGGTTTTAGCGTTTGTTCAATCAAAAATGGACGTTATGGATGGAGATAGCATTGTCCGCCTGTGTGCGACTGCTTTTATGGAAAAAGAAATTGAAGAGGCCAAAGACTTACTTTTTGATTCGATAATTACAGTCAAAAAAATAATACGTAAAGGGGAAGGAAAAAGTCGGCGTAATCTAGAAGACATCATTAACACCTTAAAAGGAGTTGATCCCGAAAAAGTTCCAGTATTTGTGGCGAAAGAATTGCATCGCCTACCTCCTATTACTTTTGATCATGTGGATGTAACGCGATTACTAAAAGATATTGTTCTGTTGCAAACCGAAGTGAATTTGATCAAAAGCGATTTTGCTACCGTCCAACAAGTGAACCAGCTACGATCGGATCTCGAAAATTTGAAGCAGGCATCGATCGTTAATAATTTTGATTTCAATTGTAATGTTAATATGAGAAGGGGAGGGTACCATATTAACGACTCTCCAGAATTTGAAACTGATAGCGGACCTATGGGTTTACTACTGGATAAGTCACTCAGTAAAACACCACAGAATTTAGATGATTTACCTGATTTACATGCAAAAAACAGTGAATTGGATGAACGATATAAACAAATCATATCGCAGGCACCAATGTGTGAGAACGCGGTGACTTACGAGCGCCCGGCTCAAGCAAAACCGGTTTCTTGCACGCCGCTATCGCGCCGATCAGCTGAGCCGCCAGTGGATGTCGGTATTACTCGGTTCCAAAATGGAGGAGCCTCAATGGCAGACGTAGTGCGTAGACAAAGCGTGACGGCTAACAAAGGCGTTGAGGACGGTTGGACCGTAGTGCGACGACGTAAGACTGCGAATCGATTCACCGGAAGGGTTGGGAGTGCAATGGGAGATTCAGGGATGAACTTTCGGGCGGCAGAAAAAACTGTACCTATATATATAACCAACATACATAAGGAAACCTCCACGAAGGATATCAGCGAGTACATTTTGAAAAAGACCGGAGAAAAAGTAACGCTCATAAAAATGATGATAAAGAATGAAAACAAATATAATGCTTACAAATTTTTTGTTCCGAGTTATACACTACACAAGTTTCTGAATGAGTCTATGTGGCCAAAGGGTATAGTTTTTCGTCGGTTTGTACACTATAAGTACCGAACTGCGGATAACCACCCGGGGTTGAAAACAATTAACAGTTAATGATGGATTGTACGAATAGCAAAATTATAAGTTTTAACTGTAAAGGCCTCAAGCGATCGACGGGATGTGTGAAAGCATTTTGTGGGATGGCGGAGACCGATATTATTGTCTTGCAAGAGACTTGGCTATGGCCACACGATATTCCCGTACTAGATACGATAAGTGAGGATTTTGCATATATCGGGAAGTCAGCGTTGGATCCAGCTGGTGGAATCCAGAAGGGCAGGCCGTACGGTGGACTGGCTATACTTTGGCGAAAGACTGCGTTTATATCTGTTAATCCTGTAAATTGCGACAGTGACCGTCTAATAGCATGCAAAGTGGTGGTGAATAGTGAGTGCACGATATTGATAATCTCTGTGTATATGCCGTGTGAAGCGCGAGATAACCTAATTGAGTTTACGGATTTACTAAGTGAAATATACGCTATTATTGACAGTAGTGACGTGGAAGCCGTGTTTGTAATCGGTGATTTCAATGCGAACCCTGGTGGTCTATTCTGTAATGAACTGCTGAGCTTCTGTGCAGAACAAAAATTGAAATGTATCGATCTGGAGTATCTCGGCGTAGACTCAGGTGCTTATACGTTTATAAGTGACTCGCATGGCACCTGCTCCTGGCTAGATCACTGTCTAACGTCAGAAGTAAGTAGTAAAATGATAAGTAATGTTAAAGTTCATAATAGCATATTTTGGTCAGATCATTTTCCATTAGAGATAGCGTGTAATTTTACTAAAATCAAATATAAAAAAGTTGAATCTTCTTATGTAACTAATAAAATAGTATGGGGTAACCGAACACCCGAGCAAATACAACTGTACTATGAGTCCTGTAATAGTAAACTTAGGTGTGTAGATTTTATGCAGGAATTTAGAATGTGTGCTGATAATTATTGTAATAATATAGAACATCATAAACTAATAGATGATATGTATAGTACAATTATAAAAATATTGCAGTGTTCAGCCACTGAGAGCAACCGCCGTAGTGCATGTAATAGATATAAAAGACGGAAGGTGGTAGTTGGCTGGAACCAACATGTTAGAAATGCGCATGAGGCGGCCAAGGCGCATTTTAAAAACTGGATCTGGCATGGAAAACCATCTACCGGACCTATTTATTATGAAATGTACATCAGCCGAAAAATTTTTAAGTCAAGACTTAAATGGTGTCAGGATCACGCCGAACAGATTAAGATGGATATCTTGGCCGCCCATCGCTCTAATAAGAATTTTAGGAAGTTCTGGCAAGGTACTAATAACTGTAATATTAAACAGAGTCGAGCTGAATGTATTGAGTCAGAAAGAGACCCTCGAATGATTGCAAATATCTTTAAAACGCATTTTAAGGTAAGCTCACCATTGTCCAATGTGAATAAAGGGCAGAGTGGTTTCTTGGAGCATACTCCGAGACATATACAGTTCAACTGCAAAGAAGTTGATAAAGTAATAAAGAATATGACTCGGGGTAGGTCGCCGGGACACGACAGTCTGAGTGTCGAACACTTGCAGCATGCGGGTGGTCACTTGCCCAGAGTGCTTACCATGTTCTATAATTTATGTCTGGGCCATAGGTATCTTCCGGAGGACCTCATGAGAACTATCGTGGTGCCAATCGTTAAGAGTAAGACTGGTGATATCTGTGATAAGAATAACTATCGTCCAATATCTCTAGCCACAATTCTTGCAAAAGTACTTGATGGCTTGCTCAACACGCATCTCAGGCGAAGCATCAGTATACATCACGCACAATTTGGTTTTCAACCAAATCTATCCACTGAGAGTGCCATACTAAGTGTGAAGCAAACTATCAAGTACTATGTGGACCGCAACACACCAGTCTATGCTTGTTTTCTAGATCTATCTAAAGCCTTCGATTTAGTTTCTTATGAGATCTTGTGGGATAAACTTAAAAAGGAGAATGTACCTACTGAACTAGTGGAAATATATAAATTTTGGTATAGCCACCAAGTTAATGTGGTAAGATGGGCTGACAGCATATCTGAAGAATACAGACTGGAATGTGGGGTGAGGCAGGGGGGAATCTCTTCACCCACGCTCTTTAATGTATACATAAACAGTTTGATCGTCGAACTCAGCAGCATGCATGCCGGCTGCTACATGGACGGGGTGGCCGTCAATAACATAAGCTATGCTGACGATATGGTGCTGCTGAGTCCGTCGATTAACGCTCTTCGTAAGCTAGTAAGAGTATGCGAGATTTATGCTGAGAAGCATGGCTTGAAATATAATTGTAAAAAAAGTGAATACATGTTGCTTAGTGTCAATAAAAAAGACCATACTGCCGTGCCTCCTATTTTTCTGGATGGAGCACCTCTTAATAGAGTTAGAAAATTTATGTACTTGGGACACATTATAACCGAAGACTTGAAAGATAATGCTGATATTGAACGTGAACGCAGGGCGCTGTCTGTCCGGGGTAACATGTTGGCACGTAGGTTTGCTCGCTGCTCGACGGAGGTCAAAATTACATTATTTAAAGCATACTGCCAATCTTTTTACACGAACAGCCTATGGGTTAATTATACACAAAAGGCATACAGTGCCCTGCGGGTTCAATATAACAATGTTTTCAGAGTGCTGCTGGGGTTGCCGCGCTTCTGTAGCGCATCGACGATGTTTGCCGAAGCACGTACTGATGACTTCTATGCCATCAGACGCAAACGTATATCGTCATTGCTAAACAGAATGCGTGGCAGCAGTAGCATCATTCTGAAAACATTAATAGATAAATATGACTGCCCTATCCAGGCATATTGGGTAAAATTTGCCATTGGGTCTATTAAATGAAAATTAAAATTGAATAACTAATTCGAAAATTATTAACTGTAATTATTATTTATTATTAATCTCAAATCTTATGATACAATTAATTCATTATTTTATTTTATTTTTATTATATGTAATACTATATTTTAGTTTAATATTTTGATTATAACTTATTTGGACATTTCAATTGATTTCATTAGTGACCTAGATTTGATTTTAATTTTCATTATAATTTTAAGAATGAAAATATGTATTAAATTAAATTATACAGTATGGATACGACATATAGGCATTTACGAAAACCGCTAACCATCCTGGTCCGTAGGAATGTAACCAAACAAAATTTAAACTTAAATTCCCAAATTTTAAAAAACCGAAATTTTCTAACAAAATAATTATCAAAGTAAATGTTGAAAATGAAACTATCCGTATAATGTCATTGATAGTTACTAAGTCATTAATAAATACGCACACGCCTTTACACACACACACATACGCACGGTTTACGACAATAGGGGGTAGTGTAGTAGGTAGGTAACTTACTCGGAAAGCGGAGCGGCAACAAACAAAGCACGCCGACGCGCCGGCGCCGCCGCCGGGCCGTGCCGCCGGTTGGGCGCGCTCACGTACCTACGTACGTAAGTAGGTACCACCAGATTCCGTAGAATCACAGGTTAAGACGTATAGTACGCAGAACTTTTAATAACACTGTAGATTGTAAATACAAATCTTTGAAATTTTCAAAATGTCCGCCACTTGCTTGAATACACAAATTACATCGCCGAACAATATTGTCCCGATTTCGATTCGGATCCAAAGCCATAGCTTTCAATTTGTTAAATGCCTCAATAATTCGGCTGCGCAGTGCTTCTTGACTTTCAGACACACGTGGATGGCACAATAACAAAATACAATAGGTAATAATAGTTTTAAATAACACACAATTTCAAAATACACAATAGTTATGAAGAAAACACTCACACTGGATGGCACAACACGAAATAAATACTTACTATTATAATAGTTGAAAATAACACTATTTAAAAATACATAAAAGTTAATTAGTGTCAATTTCACTCTAAAAAACTATGTCGAATAAAATCTCGATGCGAACATGCGCGCGTGCTCGCGGTCACTGGCGAGCAAACGTCATGCACGTCACGGGGGAATCCCCGAATAGCGAGTGAATATTTGAATGAATACACAGTGCGGCAACGTCGCATTTTACAATTTCTATAGTAGGTAATTAGGTTTTCCATATCTTGAATCAAATCAGGACAAGAAGTTTTTTTGTACTACTAAGGTGGCAGATAAGCACACGGCCCACCTGATAGAAAGTTATTACCGTGGCATATGGATGTATGCAAGACCAATATCCTCTTTGAAGAACCTCATGTTCTAGTCCCTTGGGAGACTCATGGCAGGGAGTTCATTCCACCGCCTGAGTGTACGTGGGATAAAGTTTCTTTCATACCTTACAGTGTACACCGTTTCTAGGAAACAGTTTCAACGGTCCAACACCAAGCTATGCCGCACCATTAAGACCTGGAACTCTCTGCCAGCTCACGTGTTTTCTTCTTCCTACACGCCCGGGTCCTTTAAGCGGGGCGTGAAAAGGCATCTGATGAGGCCGTCAAGCTGAGTGCCACCACTGTTAACATGGTACATGTTTATGATGGTGACCCTCTTTCCGAGACTTTGCCTTTAACTTACCATCAGGCGAGGTGAAGTCAAATTGACGTGTCTGTTATTAAAAAAAAACTCATTGGCGACAGCTACTAGCCGATGGACTCACATGGACAAGTAGGAGTGGTCATAGTGTTCTCCGAAGCTCCGTGACAGCATTTTGGAGATGAAAGACTACAGCGCCCAACTTAGGGTCGTGACTCTTGAGGACTGCGTCGAAACTAGGACAAATCCGGGGAAGCCCGGACGGATGGTAACACTAATAGTAATAAAAATTTTACGACTATCGTTTCTAATGCCGATTACACACTCGCTTACATTTTGTTCTGAATTAAATCTGAATCGTGAATGTAGAAATAAATTTATCTTAAAATTTGTAACAATTTCAAGTCGGTCTTTTCCTGTATGTAAAGTTCAAAGTATTCATGATCAATAAACATAAACACTACTGGTGAAATTATTAAGCATAGGCGGTTTACGGCGGTACATCATCGACCGCGAGGTCGAAAAATCCTGTCTCTGCCTGCCCCTTGACGCGGCCATGCCGTCCGCCCGGAGGTGCGGTGCCTCACACGCGCATACGCATAACCACTATGATCGAACCGGTCAATTCCGCGTTAAATACATAGGCGCGCGCTACGCGCGTCTATCGCCGTACCGCGTGGATGTCGAGTGTGAAAGAGTCCTTATACGTAGGCATACAATTGAATGAGAATTTAAAGTTCATTGAAAACTGCTATTCTACAGAGTGTTCACAGCTGATCAAAATTCACTAAAATTAAAACTCTTGTTTTTGACCTTAATACTTGACCGATTTTGTTCAAACTTTGCCCGTTTCATGCTAACAGGGTACCAAGTATGTGGCTTCAATTAATGCCTATATGTCGTATCCATATTGTATATGCACAATGAGTTGTATTTAACTAACATATAGTAAGAACATTGTTACTAACCCTAAATATGAGCCTATGTTGCTTCAAAATAAAGAAATTATTATTATTATATTATTTACTCCGAAACCAAAAACTGAATAGTTGTCAAAAGTACATGTAGGTATCCGTTCAACAACGCGTCGCAACCTCTCTTGCAGCCAGCGGCACCCGAGTAGTCGTTTGAGGTCCATGCCGGTCTGTTAGATTTTTGCGGTGACGAGTTTTACGCGGCGTGTTTTTATTTCTTTGATAAAGTAAGTATTTTTTTACGTTAATTAGTTTTTATTAATGTCTCTTATTTTTTTTTTTTTTTATACAGGACACGTCAATTTGACTTCACCTCGCCTGATGTTAAGCTAAAGGCAAAGTCTCGGAAAGAGGGTCACCATCGTAAACATTTACCATGTTAACAGTGGTGGCACTCAGCTTGACGGCCTCATTAGATGCCTTTTCACGCCCCGCTTAAAGGACCCAGGACTGTAGGAAGAAGGAAACACGTGAACTGGCAGGGAATTCCAGGCCTTAGTGGTGCGGCATAGGAATGAATCACTGAAACGCTTGGTTCTAGCAGGTATACTCTGCACCGTAAATGGATGACATCTTAGCCCTGCACGTGTCGTCCTGTGAAGGAAAGGGGAGGGTGGGACTAATTGGAAGAGCTCGTCAGAACATTCACCATGGTAGAGACGGTAGAAAACTGCCAAAGACGCAACATCTCTACGCATCTGCAAAGGCTCGAGGGTGTTCGTGACCTCAGGATCCCCAATAATGCGGACCGCACGTCGCTGCAACCTGTCGAGAGCATCTAATAAGTACTTTGCGGAGCCGTCCCAGAGATGTGAGCAGTATTCCACGCAGGAACGAATTTGGGTCTTATATAGAAGACACCGCTGCTCCGGCGTGAAAAAACGTCTCACTCTGTTCAGGACTCCGAGTTTACGCGAGGCTGATTTGATGATACTCTCGATATAGTTTTTGTTATTCAGTTTGCAGCGAACATCCATACCGAGGATAGTGAGGTTATCCTGCAGTGGCAGTGGTGTGCTCTGAAGAGTGGGAAGGGGAAGGAAAGGAGATACCTTTGCTGTAAACGCACATGCCTGGGTTTTCTTGGCATTGAACTCGACCAGGTACCTAGCGCCCCATTGAGAAATGTGGTCCAGGATCCGGTCCAGGTCAGTGACAAGAAGCTGCCTTTTTTCCGCGATATCAGACTGCTTGGCCGCAGGATGTGCGTAATAACTCCCGTGTAAGGTGCTGTCGTCTGCATAGCAGTGAATGTTTCCGTTACAGAGCATGTCATTGATATGCAGAAGAAAGAGAGTGGGAGATAAGACGGAACCCTGCGGCACGCCAGCATTTACCTGCAAGAACTCCGAAGCTCGTCCATCACAAAGGACGCGAATACGGCGCCCCTGCAGGAAGCTTGCAACCCAGTTACACAGTCTAGGAGGCAGGCCGAAGGCTGGTAGCTTGGAAAGAAGCGATTTGTGCCATACCCTATCGAAAGCTTTGGCGATGTCAAGACTAATTGCCAGTGACTCACCGTGCTTCTCCATAGCCTCACCCCAAAGGTGGGTCATGTACGCCAGAAGATCACCCGTTGACCGTTTCGGTCTGAAACCGTATTGCCGGTCACTAAGCAAGGAGTGATCCTCTAGGTGGCGCATGAGCTGTGTGTTAATTATGTGCTCGAACACCTTGCACAGCACTGAGGTGACGGCTATGGGTCGATAGTTGGCTGGGTCCGAGCGATCCCCCTTCTTGGGGATCGGCTGGACATTCGCCTCCTTCCAAGCCGAAGGCACTGTACCCGAACTGTAGGACAGTCGGTACAGCCGCGTTAGCATAGGAGATAACTCCGCTGCACATTTTTTAAGTACGACCGCTGGAATACCATCAGGACCACTGGCTTTCCGGACATCGAGTGATTGCAGTACTGCACGGACATCGCGTTGCCTGATACGTATATCAGGCATTGCGTGGTCACCAGTGGGCATTGTCCGTGGTTGCATACCACAATCATCAATATTTACTACTTTACTAATTATTTGCGAGGATACATAGAAATGTCAAAATTTTTGATACGTATTTAGTAATTCTCATTTAATGTTTGAGGTTATAAGGTGGACAAAACAACATACCCGTTATTCGGACAAAATGACATACTATGTCGTTTGACCCACCTATTTTATGATTATTTATTTAAGGCAGCTGAGACAACAAATATCCCCATGGAACCAAATCAGGTAGAGCCCGAAGAAGATTTAACGGCATCAGGTCCATCTCAGGTAGTTCGACAGCACTGGTAGTTGCAAGCACATCAGCTGTAGCTAACCCAAGCACCCTGTTAACACCCAATTTGGTAGATCCAGCTATTTCACCCCTATAATCTAGGCCGGTACTGCAAGCTATTAATGTTCCAGTCAGCGTGCTATCTCCAGTGCCGAAAGGCATTTATATCGCTGGACAAGGCAAAAGAAAGCCAAAAAGAAATCAACAGTATTATTGCTCACTTCAACGCCTAATATTGAAGAGGTTAAAACCAAATCCGCTCCTCCGCCTATACCGATTTAAAAAAAGTTTTGGATTTTAGCTCGGACAGTGAAAATAATTTCTCTCCCTTACAAACCTACACTCAAGCCAAAAATGATGATGAAGATTGTCCTTGCATTTATTGCAATGACCTCTACTCCAGATCTAGACCAAGAGAGGTTTGGCTACAATGCTTGAGCTGTAAAAGATGGGCTCATGCATCGTGTGCAGATGTTCCCAAGAAGACAAAGAGTTTTATATGTGAACTCTGCAAGTAACGGACTGATTTACAGTACAAATTTAGTATGCCATTTAGCCCACCCGACGTATGTCATTTTACCCACCAAGGGTGGACAAAACGGATTTTTTCCGACTTTTTTTAAATAATGCATAATGCTTTTGTTTTGGTTTTAAGCTGATTGCTCTCTATAATTTTAAGTAGGTAACGACCCAAAGAATATTATTCTTTGACAATTGTTAAAAATTATTAATAAATAAAGATTTTATGACCAATTTTATAACTAGTATGTCATTTTGTACGCCTTTCCCCTACGAAACATGGGATAAGCACGTAAAAAAATAGCTATAACTTGCCTATCAACAAAATGAAATTCGATGAATAAATAATACGTCATTATGAATAAATAATACGTCATTATTTATTTCGGAAAATGATAATAATTCAAAAAGATAACTAAGAACCTTCTCGAAAATAAAACCATAGTAACGTACTGACGTTATAATCAAAAATTAAACTTCTTCAAATACATTTAATTTCTTTCTTTTCTGCCTCTTGAAAGTTTTATAATTCGGGATTATTTTTATGAGCAGAACAGTGGTATATTTGTCAGTTATTGATATTCTTCCTGAGCAATACCTGAGCTACAAATTCTGCTGCTTTCTGAAGGTGTCCAGTCAAACTCATTTCGTTGTTCTTTAACAATTTGCAATCCACTCTTGAAGTCGAAGTTCATTAGTCGGAAACCTTGAAAAAAAATTCAGGTTATTACAATTATATAAAGGACAGCAAATAAATAAAACAAAAATGTTGTTACTCAATTTTAAATAACAAATAAAACTGCAGGTCAATTATTACTTTAGTAGGCAGTAAACTGAAAATTACCCTATGTCGCATCTGTACTGGTAATCTATGCAAGCAATGTTGTTGTGTCCTTGTCGTGCTCATATCAAAAAATATTTCTGTCTTTTTTCTTTGCCGCCATTATTTTAAAAATATATAACTAATTTTAATGAAATACACTAATAAAAATAGGTAATATTGTATGTACAGTCAACGCCATAAGTTGTTTAACACTAAAATATTTTACAAATCTTTCTTATAATGGAATGCATCTGTCTATAGTAAATGTAGTGTTATGTTCCCAGAAGACAAACTTAATTTACATATTCAATGTTATATTTTTAACAATTTTATGTAAGGTTTAGGAGCCACAGTGTTCAATAAACTATAATTTGTTACACTACTTTTGTAGTTAGTTGACTGTACTTACATGTGATAGAAGATCCCTCGTGTTTTATTAATTTTAGTGTCGTAATTTGTACATTTTTAAAAACATACGATGGCATTTTTATTGAAATTTTATTAGGCGCCTACATACGTGACAACTCGGCGTTTGCCAGACATGTCATATACTAAACGCGATACGTCCCAATTGGGACGTTATCGCATCTTCACCAGGCGCACTCTTATAACAAATCTGCCTCTGTTTTGTATGTAATATCATTGGAAAAATGTGTTAGACAATGGACAGAAGTGCATGAAAAATGTCATATTACAGTGAATTGTAACTTTTCGTGTTTGTCCTAAAACTCCGTCGAAACTTTCACTTGAATGAGGCAGGATCAACTTATCATATTTCAATTAACAATCATTCCAGCTAAGGTCATATAACATGTTGCGAAATTTTCAGCTATAGCAAAGCTGCACCATAAGACTTGACTTAAAATTTTTAGTTACCAGATCATAAAATTAAAAAGAAATACATGACTGACAGTTCAGTTGACAGTGACATTTACTTCATAATGTCAGTAATGTCACTTCACTTAATGTTTGTTTTCTCGCTTTTTTCTCGGTATACCAGTGCATGCAGCATAATTTCTCAATTCTCAATTTCTCAAGTTTTTCTTATTTTATTCAGTGTTATTGGTGTACGAGTGTACGTGGAGATTGCTTGAAATTGCGAATTATCGGTGATTTGACTACAGAGGCCATAAAATAGTAGTTGTGAGTTGTGGTTAAATTCATTCAAAGTAATTCATTACTTCACGGACAGTCTTTACGTTGCTGATTCCTAGTGTGATTTGCTAAAGTTTAAAGTTAATGTGTATATACCCCTGTGCCATCAATTCAAGCAATATAAACGGTGCTATTAAACTAGCATTAACGCAAACATGGAGAGGCTGTCGATGTGTAGAATTTGTCTGTCGGACGACATTCCACTGCGTTCTATTATAAAGACTCATCTACAAGAGATGTACGAGTATTTGACCATGACGCCGGTAAGTAAGCTTTCTTTTTATGACAAACAAGTTCAGTCACTGTTGAGTAACATCTGTGCCCAAACAAACATATAAATTCAAACAACTTAATCTTTCGTGCACCATGTGGGGTTTCACAAACCCCAGACATGCAAAAACGACTAACTTAAACAAATCGTGCGGTTTTTTCGACGCTTTTAGTAGGTAGCTGGAGTTGTGACGTTGCCAAACCGCTCAACGACAGGTTTACTATTCGCGTCGTCGATGCAGCGAACAGACGTGTGCAAAGCGGCTCGGGTCCCACAAACGCCACGTAGTTCTGGACGTCGTTTAAAATGTAACTAGATATTTTGTTGTAAAATGTATTTCAAGGATATTTGTATTTATTTCAACTTATTTAGCATTTATTGACAGATATATATTATTATTATTATTATTGTCTTTATGGACGAGCAGCAAACATACATATAGTCTTGTTTTTTTTTTTTTTTTTTTCGTGCGGAAATCCCCTCGGATACCCCCCCTGCCGGAGCCGGAAGGGGAGATTATGTCGGACTCGAACCGACTAAAACCGCACGCCGACTGTGGGTCTTGGTGCTAGGCCGGAGGTGAGGTTGTTATAGACATATCCCTCGCACCCCGGCTGACCCAGGGCCATCCCTTACGGTCTGGCCCTCCTCAGGAGGGGGGACTACGTTGTCCCCAACTCGCCCCCGGAATGGGGAGGCGCGCTAGTCAGCGCCGCCGCCGTAGCATACATATAGACTGAAATGGCTCGGGGAATGAATGAGCAAGAAATATCATCCGCTCTTTTGGACGGAAGTAACAGGGATATAGATGAGACTTATTTACCTGGAAGTGAGGACGAAGAGGATCATCATGCAATGATTATTCAGATGTTGAGAACTAATCACTGAAGAAACTTTATTCGCAATAAAATTTGGGAATGGCTTTGATAGAAGAACATTTGAGAAACCGCAAAGACACTGGCATGTCTCCAAGGTGGCATCCTGTTCAGACCATAAGTGGATTCGCTTCGATTTACAGGCGGAGACATTACTATTTCCGCCAAAATGCAACCAGAGAAAATGGATAGGGTCAAATTTGAGCAGCATCTAAAAAAAAAAACAGGCGAGCTCAACAGCGCTCCCCACAGACCCTCCATAACCATACACAGATCGAGGAACAGGTAAACCACCTAACGAAATCTATAATAGACAGCTACCACATAGCATGCCCAGAGAGTGTACCCCTAAAACACCAGGCAAACAGCCATGGTGGGGCCCAGAGCTAGAGCGCAAGCGAAGGAAGGTTAGGAGGGCTTTCAACAGGGCTATGAACACTTGTGCAGATGAAGACTGGGACACCTACCGTTCAGCTAAATACAGCTACAAAAAATGCATCAGATCCCGGAGCAAACAGGGTTGGAGTAAATTCTGCGAGAACATAGAATCATGCAAACAGGGTAAGGAAGTTTTTTTTAAACATCAATATTTGAAAAAAAAAAATAACATCAATGTAATCCTTTGAGAATGCCGTAAGGCGAAACCGGTCAGGTCTAAAATAAACTCAGTGGAAAAGTACAAGTGTGTTATTCAATATGTAATTACAAATTACATATTCCTTGTCCAGATAACTCTTGGGGTTTTGAGAAACCCCACATGGTTTGCCGTGAAACTGTTATGCACGTGGTTCACGGAGGGATAATTATGTCTTGTATGTTGTCTTGCCAAACCCCATTGCTCAACTGGACCTTTCGGCTTCGTTTTTGAATTAGTGAAGCTATCAACTTACTACAACAATCCAAGTTTGACAAATGCTTTATGTTCTCTTATTTTATGTCAGAAGGATAGAGTAATGAGATTATGTTGATCAGTTTGTTACAGAAGATATCAGACCAGCACTGGTCTGCCACCTCTGTTGTGTGACACTCAAGAACTCTTCAGAGCTTAAGGAGAAATGTCTCCAGAGTGAAAAACTGTTTACAGAGTTGCTACAAAGTAATGTGGTGAGTGGTCGCATTATTGAATAGCTTCGGTAGGTATCTGTGGCGAAGACACCGGGAAACCACGGCCGAGTGTCAGCACTGCGAGGACCGCAGCGACGACACAGCGCTCCACACGCTGGTGGAGTGCACGGCGTGGGCGCAACAGCGCCAGGTCCTCGTGGTGGGTCTGGGCGTGGGCACTCTCTCGCTCGATACCATGGTGCGAGCCATGGTCTCCAGCGGGAGTAAGTGGGACTGCGCCGCCTCTTTCTGTGAGTCATGCTCGTGAAAGAGGCGGCGGGGCGAGAGCGGGAGAAAACTCTCCCACCCGAGTTCCGCAGCCGCCATTCGTTCAGTGCAAAAAAGGATAGACTTATGTATTTGTGAAAATGGAAATCATTTTGAGCAATTTATTTCATAAACCAATTTTTTAAATGTTTAAATGATTTTTTTTATTTAAAAAGTTCAAAATTTTACCTGACCTATGAGTTTCGAGTTGATTTATCATATTTCCGCACGAAATGTATGGGAAACGTTTTTGGCGATTTCTGTCTTTTCTAGTACTGAAAGCTAAAATGGTCCCATAGAGTTTTTTGATCCCCACATGAAATAGAATCGATTGGCATAAAAAAATTTTTTTTGAACTTTTGCATTTTTTTTTGCTAACTGTAAGTTTTTTACAAAATCTGTGAATGCAGTTCAAAATGTCCCAAAAAGTTAGGGAAGGTCTTTTAAGAATGTTTTGCTGTAACTGCAACGGTTAAGGTACTTGCCCTTACTGCCCCGTTTCAAAAATACACCCTGTATACTGTTATCATTGGTCTCCCATCTTCTGCATGTGTAGTGAGCTTTTATAATGTGTGTTCATATAATGTGGTGTTGTTTCTACAGCAAGTCAACCTACAAATAATGCCCGGTGTACATCTGAGCACAGACCATGTGATGCAGACGACTCCAAATGTCTTTAGTATTGATGAAGTGAAACAAGAAAATGCTGAAGGTAATAACGTTTTATTGTATGTTAGGCTAGACGATGTTATAGTGCTTATAGTCAGTCAGCGATGTGATTGAGACTGTTTGTGGTTCACAATATTGTGCCTTTGTGTAATCACATTATATGTAGGTACATAAATTATTAAGAATACTGCAGATATATCCACATACCTATAATCACGCCTTTATCCCTGAAGACTTAGGTAGAGGTGAATTAACACCCACATTTCGCGAATTGCATTCAGTCCCACGTAATAAGTGAGCCTAATGCCACACACATCTCAGCAGGTGGGCCGTGTGCTGGTCTGCCACCTGAGAGGTTGAAAATGAAAGCCATAGTCTTTTTTGTAATCCACAGACACAAGAGACGACAGCAGCACATGTTCAGACTCGCAAGATGACGCGGGAACAGACTACTTCATAAAACCGGATCCAGACGTAGACAATGCAATGCCAAGTAAGTGTGTCCAACATTTGATTTAGATCTGCATAATATCGTAATAATAAATCAGTCAAGTGTGAGTCTGTATCGCGCACAGGGGGTTATTTTATGGAACTGAAATAAGGGACAAAATTCTGTTTTTAATCTTCAATTAATTTAAATCTACAGTTTTTGAAGAAGACCCTTTGAAGGGAGATGACTACGTCCAAACAATGAATTCAGAAGATATTATACGTCTCGCGGTCGTCAAGGAAGATCCGAGTGACGTCACAGGCAGTAAGTGTTACTAACTTGTACATATACACTTGTTATAGTTGTTTGGTGTAAAACTGATTCCTGCACATTTCGGTGTAATCGACGATTGAGCTTGGTGTTTCTGTCTCTCGTCGGTGCTGCGTCCGTCCTTGGAAGGCTTTTTTTTTATCGTGCGATAAATCCCCATGGATACCACTCCCACGGAGCCGGTAGAGGTGGTTATGTCGGACTCGAACCGACTAAAACGCACGCCGCGCCGTCTTGGGTCCTTGGTTACCGGAGGTGAGATTGCCAAAAGCATATCTCTCGCACCCCGGCAGACCCAGGACCATCTCTTTCGAGATGGCCCCCTTCGGGTTGTGGGTAACATAGTGTCCCCATCTAGCCCCCGTTACGGGGAGGTGCACTTTGCGCCGCCGCCGCGGCCTGCTTCTGCTAGGAAGGCTTAAGCCGAACCTGGGCGTTCCCGGTATCGCTTACTGACGCCTCTCCACTGGGATGGTGTGTATCAATCAATAAAATTAGCCTATTGTAATCTGTATGGCGCTACCAAATCACTATACTTGGTGTATGTGTAAATCCATCAATGACAGCGCTTCTGTAATGAACTAGCCGATGTTCATCAGATCATTTCTACTTCAATACAACTACAGATTCTTATGCAGCACCAACAAATGAAGTTTTTATTGTACTTATTAGCAGATGATGCAGCAGTGGAGCAAGCTTCAAGCTCGGAGTGCGACGTACCTCTGGGTTATGTAGAGGAGGCACCGGATGAAGTCGACCCTGGTAAGTTGTAGACTGTGGTGGCACGTGGACATTTTAAACAACTAGCGGCCGTGCAGATACATTCTATACAAAACTGGCACTATCACGTGTCCAGACGCGAGCGGCGGAGTCACAGAACGATCTCCGTCCTCCAGCGGGCCTGGGGCGATGGTTGGGCCCAGCCGTCTCCCTAGCAGGAGGAGGCTCAGGGTGCCCTCTCCACAGGGGGTATGTGATCCCAACAACGCGTTGCACACTAACACGTTAGTTCGTGTCCAAGCGATGTCTCAGGTTTAAAACTTAAACCAGCTCCACTAAGTAATAGGTCACTTAGTACTGAACTGAACGCGCAACGGTGTCGATAAACCTCCCCTGAACTTTCCTAACACAAACTGTTAACGACTACAAACATATATTATCATAATATTCTGGCAGTTTCCATCGTCATAAAACTTGTCAGTGCCCAGCTACGCGACCGCCTTTACCTTCTAACTAATAAAACTATCTGAGTCCGAATGTTAATCTGGCTGGACAAGTCTTCGTCCAAAAAGGGGTGTACAGTACATGGCCCCGCGAAGACCATCGCGTGAACCACACCATCTTATTGAGGAGCGAGGCCCTGGCGCAGGCTTTTTTCTCGAGTTTTGGAGTTCCAGGTGGCAGTCGCGCCCATACAAGCCATGTAACGAGAAGACTCCAAAATCAAAGGAGAAGACGCCGAGCTATAGGCCTCGCATGCGCTTAGGAAATGATGATGAGGTATCTCAAGCTGTAAATGCTGTAATGTCAATCTGTATTTATTTATTTTTATTTATTTATTTATTAATACATGGAAAACTTACAGCTAACACAATAGAATAATAGAAAGATTAGACATCTGAGAGCCAATTAAAAGTTTTCACTCATAGCCTCGGTATAATACAATTAAATGAAAGCAACACATAAGAACCGAACAAAGTACAGTAATCAAATTAAAGTTAACAAATCCTGCACTACCTATGAACTTCTGAAAAAGTTAAGACTTAAGAGTCTTCTTGCGGAAGGTACGCTGATTAAATAGGGATCAATGTCGTGTTGCTTACACAACTCATTAAAGTTTCTGCTTGCCCGCACCAAGTAACTGTTCTGTCGATAATTTGTTTTAGCCAGAGGAACGCGAAGAGGTGGATTAAACCGAAGTGGTTTGGCTGGTTAGTTAAAGGATATTTTCTCTAGTAAGTCGGGGCAGTCAGTTTTGTCGTTCATGATTTTGAGGAGGAAGGTAAAATCCGCTATTTTACGTCGATCTATAAGTGGCAAGAGATGAAACTTCCTGCACAATAGGAGGTAGTCCTTAGAGTGGTATGTAATTTTTTGGTGGTAACACAGTTATTTTACAAAACGTTTCTGAACGTTCTCGATCCGATTGACTTTGTCAGAATAGCACGGGTTCCATACTTGGGAAGCATACTCTAGGTGACTCCTTACATAGGTGCAATACAATATTTTTAGCGTTTTGGCTTCAGAAAAGGCTTTGCCCATCCGCATAGTAAAACCAAGTGATTTTGAAGCCTTTTTTACAATAGTGTCGATGTGCAATTCAAAAAGCAACTTGGAATCATGGTGCACTCCTAAATCTCTGATGCTATGTTTTCTTTGAAGTGTGTGACTCCCCAAAGTATAAGAGGTGTGTAGGACGTTATGCTTTCTAGTATATGTTACAACTGAACATTTAACAGGGTTAAGCTCATGCTTATTCAAGCGACAGTACCCCTGCAACCGATTCAAATCGTCTTGAAGTGCCATCATATCTTCGGTTAACGATACTGATCTTACAATTTTCATGTCGTCCGCAAAGCATAGTAATTCGGATGATTGAAGGCACCGGCCTATGTCGTTTACATAGACCACAAACAAAAGAGGTCCAAGTAGGGACCCCTGAGGTACGCCACTTGACACTGAGACCCAATTAGACCTGTAATTTTTAATAGCCACAGCCTGAGATCTATTTTGTATGTAGGAGGAGAACCATCGTAGGAGATCTCCACGAATTCCTAGCCTGGCTAGCTTCTCGATCAGGATACAGTGATCTATTCTATCAAAAGCTTTGCTGTAGTCTGTGTAAACGACATCCACCTGCTTACCATCGTTCATGGCTCTAGTGACAGATTCATTAAATAAGACCAGATTTGTTACAGTAGACCGACCCCTTAAAAAGCCATGCTGAAAAGGACCTAAGGAACTCGATATTGCACTATAAAGCTGATTGTATACAATTCTTTCGAGTATCTTAGCTATAATGCAAAGTTTAGATATTGGTCTATAATTCCCAATTTCACTTTTGAAAAGTGAAATTGGTGAAGGCCGATTTCCACTGTACCGGAACTATGCCTACTGATAGAGATTTGGCAAAAAGTAATGAGATTGAGAGGGCGATAGATGATGCACATCTTATTAGTAAATGGGGTGATATGTTGTCCGGCCCTGGACCCTTTGAAATATCCAACCTCTTGAGCAAGTTAGTCACAGCATCGGTTTCTATCTCCACGTGACAGATATCAGCGATAGAATCGGACACTGAGGCTCTAGAAAGCAAAGAAGCAGGACTCCCAGAGATATCAATGGCATGATTAAGAAAATTCGATCCAAAATAAGAAGAAAACGCCTCACAAATGGATTCACCCGTTGATAGTTCATTTCTATCATGATCAAATAGCGTACTAGGAATAGTACGAGAACTATACCTATTTTTAACGTAAGACCAGAAACATTTAGGATTGTTTTTAATGGATGATTCAATACTTTTAATATAATTAGTGTAACATAATGATTCCATTGCTTTAATCCTCTCGCGTAATAATTTAAAAGTATTTTTGTCAGCTATATTACTATAAACTCTAAACTTTTTCAAGTACTTATGTTTTTCTTTTAGCGCTTTAATTAAGGAGGAATTATACCATATAGGGTACTTACCCTTCCGTTCAAGTTTTTGAGGTACATATTTATTTTGAAGGTTAGTAATAGTATTGTTAAAATATTCAACGGAGCTATCAATTGAACGAGAGGAGAATTCGCAATCCCAGTCAATAGCATCAATTTCATCGCTAATCGACTGGAAATCACCCTTATTATATAGGTATCTGACACGAGGCGCGGATTGCAGAACGGGTATATTCAATAGTTTTACCTTAATTAATAAGGCTGGGTGGTGGGAGTCCGCGCGAACTAGGGGGTCCGAAGATTTTTGTACAGTGACTAAATCATTCGAGAGAACCAAGTCCAACATTCTACCTAACTCATTAGGAATTCTGTTGTACTGACCTAGGCCCATCGTGCATATTTCATCAGTGAATAAATAATCGTCTGTCGACGTCAAATTACCTGGGACAAGCGCCACCTGATGATGTCCATGAGATATGAGGTAAATTAAAATCACCAATAACGAGAAAACGGTCAGTTAGGTTATTTAATATTAAGTTATTCCACTTAACCAGAAAGTTATTAAGTTGAGATGAAAAAGATAAACCATTCTTTTGTTTACATAAATAAAGGACACCAATATATAGGTTAGCGCAGTCATACGAGTTAGACTTATTAAGCTGTATCTTAATGCAGAGATCCTCTGCTGTAGAAAATAATTGTGGCTGCGACGTAACTAGTAAATCCCTACGCGTTGCCACTACTACACCCCCTCCGAGTTTCTGTTTAGTGGACGTATAATCGCGGTCTCGACGCCATACAATATACCGGTCATCAAAGATTTCAGATTCCCGAATACCGTCTTTCAACCATGACTCTGTTATTACAATGATGTCATACGAATTCAATAAAACTTGACGGTAAAAGGAATCCGTTTTCGTTCTCAACCCACGAACATTCTGATAATAAATATTTAAATAATCCACATTAGCCATCACTATAATCCGCACGCCGAATGATGATCCCTATGACAGTTCGTTAGCGCTTAACATTGTACTGACGTCCTATCACATCAAATCCTTTAGAGGTCCATTAAAAAGACGAAAAAATCATAATTGTGTACAATTGTAAATTATAAAAATGAATATTAAGAAATTATTACGTAATGTTCGGAAATAATAGAAAAAAACTCAATGCAAATGTACATGGTACGTGCTGCAAAAGTTACGTCGTCAAGCTGTTATCGACTAAGAAGGGACACATCGATAAACAAAATATCGATAATTTGTTGGAAATATAAAACAAATGCTTTGAGTTTGTATTTTATTTATATCAATCTGAATCTGATACAGGGTCAATCGGATCTTCAAAATCTGAGTCTGAACTGCAGCTATCCGTGACGTTTATTAATAACGGTTGGTCAATGATATTGTCGTATTGTACATCTCGATCCCAGTCTTGTAAACAAATTTTCTTCGTTCTTTCGACCACTTTTCGCCAATCGTCAGCTGTCACTTGAGCGCAAGCTTCTTCCAATAAAACCATCATTTTATTTGCTGTGAATGGCGGAGTTGTGTTATGCCTAGCTGCATGACCTGAAAATATTTGTACATTCAGTAATTATTTTTAGAAATATATGCATATACATAATATTATATAAATAAAAAATATAGATACCTTTGATCTGCGCCCATATCAACTCGATTGCATTATATTGGCAGTGATAGGGCGGTAACCGAATTACCGTGTGTCCATTTGATTTGGCCAATTCATCCAAAAAATATGATGGGTGCGTCTGTTGTTTGTGAAAGTTCAACAGTCTAACCAACTCTTTTTTTAACATCTGACTGTCAGTTTCCACACCATTGCCGTGTAACCACTCTATAATTTCAGCTTTTTTGTTATTGCTGCTGGGGGGTTTGTTAATTTGAACTGAGTGATATGAAGCATTGTCCATTAAAATATAGTGAGGCTCATTCAAATTTTCTAATAGTTTTATAAACCATGTCTTAAAGTTTTCGAAATTCATTTCCTCGTGGTACTCCGTTGTTTTCACTGACTTAAAAGCCCACAGGCAATTCGGCACAAAACCTGTAGCTGTGCCAGCGTGGCAAATGATTAAGCGCTGGCCCTTTCCTTCAGGAGTTTTTGTGCTGGATTTCGCTGTGTCATCCGTCCATGCCTTACCTACAGTATGATTGGCGTTCAGCCATGTCTCATCAAGGTATACTACCTTCTCCCAGTTATCAATTTGTTTGATTTTGCGAAGAAAATCGCATCGTAGTAAAGCTATGTCAGTACGCTACATTAATATTTTTCTCTTGTCACATTTTTTATAGCGGAATCCACATTTTTTCAAAACAATTCTAAGAGAAGTAGCACCGCCTTTGAAGAGTTCTGCAGCTTTTAATGAAGATAATAACTTCTGGCAGGTCGGTAGTTCACCTCGTAGGTAGTAACCATAAATATGATTGCGTATAGCATCTAAATCAAATTCATCAGGTTCTGTTATATGACATAACCTTTTCTTTTTCTTTGGTGTTAATAGTTTATTGTCCTCCATGGACGACTCCCCAAATTTTTCCTTTGTTATTCGAGAAACAGTAGCCTTTCCGATTCCTAGAGCATCGGCTACACGATCGCGAACATTGTCAAGCGGTAACAAGGGTCCGCCATTTTGTTGTTCACGAGCAAAATAGTCTCGCAAACGAACTACAAACTCGCGAACTTCACTGTTGAGAACAGTTTTCCGCTGTCTTTTCGGCATTTTGCAAAACCGAAAATCAACAAACAGGTAACAGAAAATCAACAAATAACACAAAACAGCGAAAACAGAAACAAAACTCAGCTAACAAAGAAAGACGTGGCGCATACAAGGCGTTAGAGCACTCGTATGACGCGATGTGATGCGGTGTGACAAGAAGACAAAACAGACTGACAAGACATGACATGACTGAATTAAAAAAATACGGTAGGTCTATGGCCTCCATTTAAATACTTTTCCATGTAATCCATAATTGCCAGCTAATTATGAATTCTTTAAAATTCAATTCAAAAAGAATTTTAAATTCTTTAAATTATGCAATTTGAATAAAAATTAAAGTATAGTAAAATAAAATATAATAAGGCTGTTACTTTTTTATCTAGTGTTTTATGTCCATCAATGCGCGTAGTCTTTTTTTCAAAATAAATAAATATTGCTTATTATGTTGAATGACCTGGCTGAATGACATGACATTTGCCTGAAAAAACAGTATTTTATCGAAATTGTTTCGCATAACAATTTCGATAAAATACTGTTGAAACGTCATAGGGATCATCATTCGGCGTGCGGAGTATAAACGCTTTAACAACGGTAAATACACTCATAATAATAAAATAACAACAAAGATGCATAATAAAGCTCAAAAAATTAGAATAATTATGAAGCGGGTAAATTATTATAACATGCCAAAGAATAACACAGCTGTTTGTCGAATAATAGTTAAGAACTGAGCGAGCAAGCATACAATAATTAAGCTTATGTTCGAAACCGTCAAAAATCAAGTAAGCAAGCACACAATAAATAAGTTTGCGCGCTAGTACCGCAAGAGCAAGCAGGTACGATATATTTCGAGGCGTCAGTATTAGATTGTAAGCAGCGCGACAAATTGTGCAATAAAAGTGGGTAGGTAAAAAACTATGTGTTCGGCTCGATAGTGCAGCAGGGGTGTCAAACATTTTACAATAAAAAGAAAAAATGTGCTTCGTATATAGGTTACGAAGCGTAACGAATGTAAAACACTTCTTTACCAAAATAATATGTAAATTACATCCTAAATTAATTTGTTTAAATCAGCTACTTGTCTTATAACGAAAGATTTAGAAGTGTTGTTTTTACGTACATGAATTTTTCCATGTTTCACCCACACATATTCATATCTTTTCTCCTTAGCGATAGTTTTTGTTCTGGTTAAAAATTTCTTATAATCCATACTAAGATGGTCATTGACGTAGACACGTTGACTACCTTGAATGTCGGATAAGTCCTTAGTTGAGCGGGCAGCCGCCACAAAATCTTCCTTAACATAGCGGTTTATCAATTTCTCCTTTGAATTATATATAGGTACCCTGGATATGTATGTAGTTGATTTGAGTCTTGGGAGGGATGTAGTTTATTTTGCGACCAATGGATTCCACAATTGAAAAAAATAGATTCTCATCTTTCTTCAATGGTACTCCCTTAACCTCCACATTATTTAAACGTGACCGCTGATCATGCAGGAAGAAATCGTATTTGGTTCTATTGAGGTCTTCTTGCATTGAATTGGAAGCTTCAAGAAGCTTATCGAAGTCAGCAGCTTTCGTTTCGAGCGCCATGATTCTATTGTCGAAATCCTCAAGCTTTTCCTTAGAGTGGGCGTAAGCATCCTTCAAATCAACTAGCTCCGATTTAATCAACTGAATGTCTTCAATTAAGGCAAGTAAGGCTTGTAGCTGGCGTTTCATAGCTCGGATCTCAGCAAGAATTGTATCCAATGTGGCAGAGGACTCAGGGTTGGACACCCCCGGTGAGGAAACTCTGCACTTAGGGCATTTCCACTGCGCCCTCCTTTCAGCGCCCAGCTTCCTCCAACCTGCTTCAGAGATACCGGCACAGCTGAAATCGAGGTCCTTCCGACAACCGGCACACTGAGCTCCGTCACTGAACTGTACACTACACGACGCACACTTTTTCATCTCCAAATGATTGATACGTGCGAGAAGAATAGTACAAAAGGTTGACGATCTATTTTATAGTGAAGATCGGGCAACAGATGTATCGTGGTATTGTATGAATGCGTGCTCACACCTGACTGTCAAACCTCTAGTGATTAGCGTATATAGTTACATTGAATATGGTATCATTATATCATAAAATTACATTAGTTACTGTCAATTTACTTCGTTTAATTAAAACTTCGACTGTACATATAACAGAACGAGCTGGACCGAAATAATTACACGTATCTTAATATTCCTGCCAAACCTCATTTGGTAACACTAAGACAATTTGCATGATTGAATGATGCGATTCTAATGATGATGATGATGATGAAACAAGCATGATTTATTTGTTCTTCAGGTGCTCCTCGACTCGCTGCCCAGAAGTACCGTAATGATACGCTATTACACAGCCTCAAGAGAACTGATCAAACAGTGGACAAGGTTGAAGAAGCGAAAAGAGAGACAAGAAGAGACATTGAAGACAAGCCAGTTGAGAAGAACAAGATAGTGGACACTCGTGATAGAATAGATATCAGGTTACGTAACAATAACCAAAATAATAGCACATGCGATCGTAGCGACGACGTTCACAAGAAGATGTCAGAAAACAAAATCAGTGTAGACCAAAGCAGCTCACGCAACAAACTTACACCGTTGTTATGTGACATTTGTCAGAAATGTTTTAAATGTAAAAGTACTTTAAGAGTACATATTCATCTACACATGGGTGGGAAAGCTTATGAATGTAATTTATGTAAGAAACGTTGCTATAGTAAGAGTCATTTAAATAGTCATATTCGAACACACACAGGTGAGAAACCTTATGAGTGTAAAGTATGTAAGAAATGTTTCAGTGTAAAGAGTTCCTTAATTAAACATATTCGAACACACACAGGTGAAAAACCTAATGAGTGTCAAGTATGTAAGAAATGTTTCTATGATAAGAATGCCTTAAATACACATATTCGAACACACACAGGTGAGAAACCTTATGAGTGTCAAGTATGTAAGAAATGTTTCATTGTAAAGAGTAGGCTAATTAATCATATTCGAACACACACAGGTGAAAAACCTTATAAGTGTCAAGTATGTAAGAAATATTTCAGTGAAAAGGGTAACTTAAATAAACATATTCGAACACACACAGGTGAAAAACCCTACGAGTGTCAAGTATGTAAGAAATGTTTCACTGAAAAGACGTCCTTAAATAAACATATTCGAACACACACGGGTGAAAAACCTTTTGAGTGTAATGTATGTAAGAAACGTTTCTATAGTAAGAGTCGTTTAAATAGTCATATTCGAACACACACAGGTGAGAAACCTTATGAGTGTCAAGTATGTAAGAAATGTTTCAGTGCAAAGAGTAACTTAAATACACATATTCGAACACACACGGGTGAGAAACCTTTTGAGTGTAATGTATGTAAGAGACGTTTCTGTATGAAGAATAATTTAAATAGTCATATTCGAACACACACAGGTGAGAAACCTTATGAGTGTCAAGTATGTAAGAAATGTTTCATTGTAAAGGGTAGCTTAATTAATCATATTCGAACACACACAGGTGAAAAACCTTATGAGTTCGAAAAACATTGGAAAAAATGAAATGCTCAAGTGAGACTCGAACTCACGACCTTTCGCTTACAGGGCGACTGCTCTGCCAACTGAGCCATTGAGCACCACTTGAATCATTCCAAATTTTTCCTTCTCTTTATATCCGTCTATAAGAGCGACGGTGCAGCCATCTACCAACATTCTTACGAACTGTTGGAAACAATGAATGATTTTTCAACCATTTTTAAACATTGAACTTTTGATGACTGCGCCCAAATATTTGAATGAATTTTTTATAGCATTTATTATGCTAACTGTTAAGTTCGAAAAACATTGGAAAACATTGGAATCGAACTTAACAGTTAGCATAATAAATGCTATAAAAAATTCATTCAAATATTTGGGCGCAGTCATCAAAAGTTCAATGTTTAAAAATGGTTGAAAAATCATTCATTGTTTCCAACAGTTCGTAAGAATGTTGGTAGATGGCTCCACCGTCGCCCTTATAGACGGATATAAAGAGAAGGAAAAATTTGGAATGATTCAAGTGGTGCTCAATGGCTCAGTTGGCAGAGCAGTCGCCCTGTAAGCGAAAGGTCGTGAGTTCGAGTCTCACTTGAGCATTTCATTTTTTCCAATGTTTTTCGAACTTAACAGTTAGCATAATAAATGCTATAAAAATTCATTCAAACCTTACGAGTGTCAAGTATGTAAGAAATATTTCAGTAAAAAGGATAACTTAAATAAACATATTCGAACACACACGGGTGAAAAACCTTATGAATGTAATGTATGTAAGAAATGTTTTACTCGAAAGGATGATGCAGATAAACATGTTTATCTACACACGGGGAAGAAACCTTATAAGTGTAATATATGTAAGAAATGTTTCAGTCAGAAGGGCTATTTATATAAACATATTCGTTCACACACAGGTGAGAAACCTTAAATATTGAATGTATGTAAAGCCCGACCAATAAAATAAAAAAACTCGTACTGGGGGCGCTATAAACGTCTATGATTATGGCAACATCAAGTATAGTGATACACATGTGAAATGGCTAGTGTACAAATATTTGAGGTTATTTAGAAACTGTTGCAGACATAAAGTGTCATACACAAGAACCTTGCATTTATATAATACTAGCTGTCCCGGCGAACTTCGTACCGCCAATTTTTTCCTGCCCTCGTGGCGTCAGATCCCGTTCCCGCTGCACCATTTAGGGGGATGAAAAATAGATGTTGGCCGATTCTCAGACCTACTCAATATGCTCACAAAATTTCATGAGAATCGGTCAAGCCGTTTCGGAGGAGTACGGGAACGAACTTGTGACACGAGAATTTTAAATATAAGACTAGCTTTTGCCCGAGCCTCCACTCGTGTGGATATCGGTTATCGCATGTCCTTTCTCAAGGTCTAAACTATTCCTATACAAAATTTCATCAAAATCGGTTCAGTGGTTTAGGCATGAAAGCGTAACATACAGACAGACAGTTACTTTCACATTTATAATATTAGTATGGACTAGCTGCGGCGTGCGGCTCCGCCCGCGTGGATGTCACCTAACCCCCGTTTTCGCGATAAAAGGTAGCCTGTGTCCTTTCCCAAACTAAATTTCATCAAGATCGGTTCAGTGGTTTAGGCGTGAAAGCGTAACATACAGACAGACAGACAGACGAGAGTTGCTTTCGCTTTCATAATATTACTATGGATATATGTTTTAAAGTAGTGTGGTTAAAATAGAAAAATAAACAAGTTTATTATTAAGTACATATTTATTAATCATCAAACTCAGAATCTAAAAAATTAGTTACAGTAGGTAAAATAAGAAAATTGGCAATTTCCATTGCGCGTACTCTATGATGTACCTACCCGTCACGTTGACAACAAGGTTCGTGATGTTATTTAGATCCTTCCGACTTTTTATCCAACAAATACTGTTATTTTGTAAATAACTGTTTCTTAACTGGCTTTTAATACTTTTCGGCATTTATATAGCGCACTCAAATTCACAATAATTAACACGCACAATTGACACCACATTGACAGATGTTCATAATGACATCTTATAGATTGTTACCATATGAAGAATTTAGTTCTAATAGTTTTCCGCAATATGGCGAGGTATTTTATTTTATTGGTCGGGCTTTAAGAAAACAATTGTCATACTCGATTACACACAGGTGGAAAACCTTAGTTACCCCGGGTTAAATACTATATCGTTATGGACGTTATTGGTGTGAACATTTTATTATGATTGTAAACGTTCCTCTTACGGACCTCAGGTTTATGTGAACCATCTATATAGATGTAAACGTGTTGTACTTGTTGTACTTCCGCGGCTGTACTTGTGAGTATTTCGAGTTTACCAGAAAAAACTAGTAGAAGTGTGATACGACAGATTCAGTAGCGGAACCGATGTTACCAAACTCACATACAACTAGATAATAATACGTTACATTATGTACTAGTAAACAATTGATTTGATTGATCGTTTATCTTTAACAAATTCGCCTAAAATAAACACACTGTAAGACGAAAACACAACTTATTGTTTCGCATTAAGTAAGGGATGGCCCTGGGTCAGCCGGGGTGCGAGGGATAAGTCGATGACGACCTCACCTCCGGCCTAGCACCACGACCCACAGTCGGCGTGCGGTTTTAGTCGGTTCGAGTCCGATATAACCTCCACTTCCGGCTCCGGCTAGGAAGGTATCCGATGGGATTTCCGCACGAAAAAATAGCTATTCCACAACAGATGTCAGTAGTATGATCTCTCCCACTCTCCACTCCACCCCCACTCTCAACTAACATTAGAGCGGGGACACAAAATATTGGCGGCATCGATAGATTTTGCTCTTAGCTTACCATCAGGCGAAGTAATTAACGTGTCCTTTTACAAAAAAAGTGTTTTCAAATGTTAAATGATTCCAAAGACTGTCGAATGATCGAAGGGTATACTAAATTCTAGCTAAAAAGGATCCTATAGCTTTGTCCTCCTCTTTGGTAATCTAAAATTATTTAAACTAGCTTTTGTCCGCGGCTCCGCCCGCGTGGATGACGGTTATCGCGACCATACATAGCCTATGTCCTTTCTCATGGTCTAATTTATCCATATTTCAAATTTCATCAAAATCGGTTCAGTGGTTTAGGCGTGAAAGCGTAATATCAGACAGACAGCCCGACAGAGTTACTTTCGCATTTTAATATTAGTATGGATATAAAAAAAAGTTTAAAGCCCTTTGATAAATAGGTTTAATAGAAATAAAAGAAAAAATAAGAATAGTGTGTAGGTATATAGTGTGTGATCAAAAACCAGCTTTATTGTAATGTGTCAAGGTTGATTTTAATTTAATTTTTATTTCATTGGATGATGTTAAGCTAAAAGCAAAGTCTCGAATTTGTGGGAAAATTTATATCCTCACTTACAGGTGGTATGAAACACCTCCATTTCGAAGATTTATGATCCTACTATCATTTTTGCACTGCAAAATGGCACAGTAAGGCATATTTCTATTAAATACAGAACTGTTAATTATAATATAATAATAATAAAAATAAAAGCCTTTATTAACAATCTTATATGTTACATTTCATCTTATAACTACTTATACCTATACTATTAATATTAATCTTGGTTGTTTATGAAAGCAACATACCTATTTTAATGTTATTATTGATATTAGACACCGGTTTCGTGATTGTCTTGCTCTTTGGCGTAGGCCTCCCCAAATATTCTCCACAAAGATCTATCCCTTGCTACCCTCATCCAACATGATCCTGCTACCTTCTTGATATCATCTTCCCATCTTCGGTGCTGTCCTCCTTTCCTTCTCTTTTTATATCTAGGGCACCTTACTGTCACTTCATTTGTCCATTTTTCTGTCTTACTTCTCGTTAAATGTCCTGCCCATTCCCATTTCAGTTGTTTTATTTGATATTTTATATCTATAAGCTTGGTTTGTCTTCTTATTGTCTGTAACCTAATTTTGTCTTTTAATTTTATGTTGAGTATGCTTCTTTCCATTCTGTGTTGACAAGTTTGTAGTGATTTGATATTTTTCTTTGTACAACTCCATGTCTGACATCCATAGGTTATACTTGGTATAATGCATGTATTAAATATTATTTTCTTCGAAAAACATTGGAAAAAATGAAATGCTCAAGTGAGACTCGAACTCACGACCTTTCGCTTACAGGGCGACTGCTATTTTCTTCTTCCCTTCTATTGGTACATCCGAATTTTTCATGACATCTTTTAGAGCCCAGTATCTCTTCCATCCTAGGTTTATTCTGTTTTGAATTTCTTTCGTTGTGATATCTGTTGGAGATATTATTTGGCCTAAGTATGTATATTCATTTACATATTCCAGTTCAGCAGTATTTCCAGGTTTGATGGGAGTTTGGACGTAGTTTGTCATTAACTTTGTTTTACTGGTATTTATTGATAGTCCTACCTTTTCGCTTTCGTTTATCAGTTGCTCAATCATAACCTTCAGAGTGTTTGGGTCACTACATATTAAAACAATATCATCTGCGAATCTTAGATGATTAAGTAGGACTCCATTTACCTTGATACCATATTCATTCCATTCCAGTTGTCGAAATATATGTTCCAGGGTCGCCAAGAACAACAGGGATCTCCCTGTCTAACTCCCCTCCTAATGGGGAAACATTTCCCTACTTTTTCTGTGCGTATTTTAGCTGTCATGTTTAAATATATGTTCTTTATTATGTTAGCGTATTTACTGTGGACCCTTTGTGCGGTGAGAGTCTATTTTGATATTATTATTTTTTTTTTTACACAGGACACGTCAATTTGACTTCACCTCGCCTGATGTTAAGCTAAAGGCAAAGTCTCGGAAAGAGGGTCACCATCGTAAACATTTACCATGTTAACAGTGGTGGCACTCAGCTTGACGGCCTCATTAGATGCCTTTTCACGCCCCGCTTAAAGGACCCGGGACTGTAGGAAGAAGGAAACACGTGAGCTGGCAGGGAATTCCAGGTCTTAGTGGTGCGGCATAGGAATGAATCACTGAAACGCTTGGTTCTAGCAGGTATACTCTGCACCGTAAATGGATGACATCTTAGCCCTGCACGTGTCGTCCTGTGAAGGAAAGGGGAGGGTGGGACTAATTGGAAGAGCTCGTCAGAACATTCACCATGGTAGAGACGGTAGAAAACTGCCAAAGACGCAACATCTCTACGCATCTGCAAAGGCTCGAGGGTGTTCGTGACCTCAGGATCCCCAATAATGCGGACCGCACGTCGCTGCAACCTGTCGAGAGCATCTATTAAGTACTTTGCGGAGCCGTCCCAGAGATGTGAGCAGTATTCCACGCAGGAACGAATTTGGGTCTTGTATAGAAGACACCGCTGCTCCGGCGTGAAAAAACGTCTCACTCTGTTCAGGACTCCGAGTTTACGCGAGGCTTATTTGATGATACTCTCGATATAGTTTTTGTTATTCAGTTTGCAGCGAACATCCATACCGAGGATAGTGAGGTGATCCTGCAGTGGTAGTGGTGTGCTCTGAAGAGTGGGAAGGGGAAGGAAAGGAGATACCTTTGCTGTAAACGCACATGCCTGGGTCTTCTTGGCATTGAACTCGACCAGGTACCTAGCGCCCCATTGAGAAATGTGGTCCAGGATCCGGTCCAGCTCAGTGACAAGAAGCTGCCTTTTTTCCGCGATATCAGACTGCTTGGCCGCAGGATGTGCGTAATAACTCCCGTGTAAGGTGCTGTCGTCTGCATAGCAGTGAATGTTTCCGTTACAGAGCATGTCATTGATATGCAGAAGAAAGAGAGTGGGAGATAAAACGGAACCCTGCGGCACGCCAGCATTTACCTGCAAGAACTCCGAAGCTCGTCCATCACAAAGGACGCGAACACGGCGCCCCTGCAGGAAGCTTGCAACCCAGTTACACAGTCTAGGAGGCAGGCCGAAGGCTGGTAGCTTGGAAAGAAGCGATTTGTGCCATACCCTATCGAAAGCTTTGGCGATGTCAATACTAATTGCCAGTGACTCACCGTGCTTCTCCATAGCCTCACCCCAAAGGTGGGTCATGTACGCCAGAAGATCACCCGTTGACCGTTTCGGTCTGAAACCGTATTGCCGGTCACTAAGCAAGGAGTGATCCTCTAGGTGGCGCATGAGCTGTGTGTTAATTATGTGCTCGAACACCTTGCACAGCACTGAGGTGACGGCTATGGGTCGATAGTTGGCTGGGTCCGAGCGATCCCCCTTTTTGGGGATCGGCTGGACATTCGCCTCCTACCAAGCCGAGGGCACTGTACCCGAACTGTAGGACAGTCGGTACAGCCGCGTTAGCATAAGAGATAACTCCGCTGCACATTTTTTAAGTACAACCGCTGGAATACCATCAGGACCACTGGCTTTCCGGACATCGAGTGACTGCAGTTTATTCCATATTCATTGCATTTTTGGATCATTTGTTTGATGGTATGGATGTGGTCGATGGTTGAGAAGCCACTTCGGAACCCTGCCTGTTCTTTCGGCTGATTTTCATCTATGGTCTTTGTTATCCGGTCCAGTATTATCTTTGAGAAAATTTTGTATAAATTTGACATTAGCGAAATGGGTCTATAGTTCGATATGTCATCTGTTCTCCCTTTTTTATGAAGCAATATTATAGTAGATGTGGTCCATTGTAGAGGCACATATTCGGTTCTTAAGATCTCATTAAAAGGGTTTGTTAGTGTGTCCAAGACAGTCTCTGATATTCCTTTCAAAAGTTCATTTGAGATATTGTCTTCACCGGGTGTTTTACCATTTTTCTGTGATTTGATGGCTTTTCTAACCTCATCTTTCAAAATATTAGGAACCGGTTCTTCTTCAGTATTTATGACTGTTTCGCTTCTTGTGATTGTTGTACTTGGTTCGTCATAATAAAGATCGCGATAGAAATCAGTTGCTGTATCCAATATTTGGTTTCTTTTAGATTTATGTTTTTGATATTTGTGATGTGTTACGGTTGTAATCCAGTTTGTGTGGTCTTGAAGTTCTTTCCGCGCATTCTTAATTCCACCCAATTTTGTTATATTAAATTGAATTAACTTAGTTTTTTGTGTATTTCTGTATTTCCTTATTTCGGTGTGTATTTCTTTACTTATTTTAGTTATGTTTTGTCTATTGTTATTCCTGTTCTTGAATAAATTTGCTCTTTGTTTTATTAGTCTTCTTGCTTCAGATCCTATTCTGTCTTTAGATTGTTTGACTTTTTCTACAATTTTGTTAATTCCTTTTAATTCTTCTCCTAAGATATCATATTTTTCTTGGACTGATCTTGGTTCACTTATTGGTATTAATTTATTTTTTAGGGATTCTAGAACATAGCTTGGTAATGGTAGAGTGATTGGTTGTTTAGTATTGTTTATATGTTTCCTAGAATGTTTAGGTTCATTTAGGTGTAATTGACCTCGTAGTAATCTGTGATCAGTAAAATAGTTAAAATTGTTGAGGACTTCCACGTTTAAGAAAAGTTTCGGTTTATTAGTAGTTATGAAATCTATCTCATTTCTTGTTTTGCCGTCGGGAGATTCCCATGTCCATTTTCTTTTGAATTTTCTTTTATAAAACGTATTCATAATATGTAAGTTATGTTCTAACGCGTAGTTTATCAATCTTTGTCCATTATCGTTTCCCTTGCCGGTTGTGTAAGGTCCAAGGATTTTATCTTCGTACTTTACTCGTTGACCAATTTGGCTATTAAAGTCTCCCATCACAATAAAGCTATTATACAGGGTCTCCATCGTCTCATTTAGGCTTTCGTAAAAGCTATTTTTAATTTCTTTTCTTGCTTCTTCTGTAGGCGCGTATACTTGAACAATTGATATCGGGTGTTTGTGACCAGGAAGTATAATGTTTTAAATTAATATATTATAATTAATATTTAAATTCTATTATGTTACTTTTCAGATATTTTTTCACTAAGAAGCCTACTCCGTATGTTCCCGTTTTTTCATTTATTCATTTTCACATTATGTATTCTTTATGTTCTTCAATATTTTCGTTCGACCGCCTTACGTCACTTATACCAAGAATATCCCAATTAATGTTATTTAACGCGTGTTCGAGTTCTGTTAAACATTCTTTTGACTTTAATGATCTTGTATTCAATGTTGCTATATGGAGTCTCCTTTTCTTTTTGTTCTTTGATGTTTTGCATTCCATTTCCATTATCCGTTTCATTTCCATGCTAATTTGGGGAGTTTGGTCGGCAACCCCACGGTGACCAACCGTATTGGGGTGTTTCTTGTTTTTTCCTTTGCTCTTGCCTATATAGTTCGTTTTGATTTCGTTACCGGTGTCTGACATTTCCTATGCGTTAGGTTTTTGGGATGGCTTTTCATTCATAGACGCAGACCTTGCCCTCATATACTCAAACGCATTTGTTTTATGAAGTTTAGAGGGTGCAATAATGTTTCTCGAACCACTGCAGAGTGATGTGCTTATGTTATTAGGTGATATCGAGGCCTCTCTCTTTCGTTACGCATTTGTTTTATAAAGTTTAGAGGGTGCAATAATGTTTCTCGAACCACTGCAGAGTGATGTGCTTATGTTATTAGGTGATATCGAGGCCTCTCTCTTTCGTTTTTCTGTGTCTATTGCTTTTATAGCTATTTTATTGTTCCGAATGAATGCGTCTTTTCCATTTAGTTTTTCTTGTTTAAGTTTTTCCTGTAAGTTTTTCCGCATTTCAATTGTTTCTTTCGAAAAATCCTCAGTTATGTAAGTTTGTTTCGGCATTTTCATTTTATTTTTCAGTAATAATAATTTCTTTTGGAATGATACGAAAGAAATAAGTATTGGCCTTACTTTACCCTCTCCTCAATTTTTTCCTAATCTATAATAATTATTTATTTCGTATATATCTATGTCGATATCTAGGTTTTTTAAGGTTTCATTAATTAGATTGAATAATTCTTGTTTGTTCTTCTCTGTTTCTTTTATGCCATGTAGTAACAAATTATTTTTCCTATTTTTTTCTTCTAAATATTTTACTTTTTCCTCCAATCTTTGTACCTCGTTTTTCAAATATTTGTTTTCTTCCAGAAATGGTTGTAGTTTCTCATCTATGTTGTGCATGATGGTTTCATTTAGGCTCCTTGTTATAACTGCGGTTTGTTGGTCAAGTTCTGTTTTCATCATCTCAAACATTTGTGCCATTTCTAGTGACATTCCCGTAGAACTCATGTTGCAAAAACAAAACGTTATATCTTGCGTGTATTGGAACGTATTTTTCCGCTGAGCTATCAACACCGGGTGACGTTTATCACTGACAGGTGTCAGTGTCAAATGTCAATGTCAAATGTCACTGTCAAACGTCAGTTTCAACGCTGCTTGGTAGTCAATTGATGATGAAAATATTTCTAACCTCAAATATTAAGGTATTTTAATTGTCTTTGTAGGATGTATTTTTACGGAATTTTTGGGTACCTTTTATAACGTTAGCGTAGATCTATCTTCTTGATAAATAATTTTGTAGTGTGCAGCCGGTATTGGTTAATTTCACTGTGTTTTCAATTAAATTCAATTCCTCTTCCCGCTGGGTACCGTTCGAAGACGGACGTGTTTTGAAATTGTTTATTTAAAAATTAAAGCAGTATTAATCCAATACAGTATTTACTAACTTATTATATACGTCTTAAAGTATAAATATGCGATAACAAGGAGTGTGATTTGCGACGCCCTGGAATTGAGTTCTCGTGACTCGCACGCCGCAGCTGGGCAACCTCATCTCCCCGCACCTCGACGCGCGGAAAAGAGACTCACCTCATAATTTGCCTCTCGCTTGCACGACCGCCTGCTACCTGTCCCCCACTACATCGCATCGTGACGCCAAGTGGACAGGCTACGCCATCGCGCTGCTACGAGTGGACAGCTACGCCATCGTGCTGCTACGAGACACGGCCAGCAGCTACATCTACGGATTCTATACTATTCCGGTAAACACTATCTATCATTATTAGACACAAGCTACGCGTAGTGCATAGTTCCGTAACTTTTCGAAGTAATACCTTTTCGAAGTAATATGTCTGTAAAGGGGTCACCGACTAAAACATCATCACTACCCAAATTGAGACAACAAAAATTATCTAACTACGGATCTGATCCCCAGCTATCTATAAATAAAGAAATGAATGCTCAGACTGGAGATATTACGCCCCCTAATAATACTTCTTACCGCAATAAAAGAACCCGTGAAGAAATTATCTCACCTTCGCAGTTTCACAGTTTTAAAGAGGAAATAAAAGAGTTCATGGCATCATTACTAAGCGGACAAAAAGCTGAACTAACCGAAATTACTAAAAACCTAAAGGAAATCAGCCAAACTAACACTAACATTGAACAATCTGTCTCGCTATTATCAGCTCAAAATGAAGAATTTCAAAAAAAGATTGAGCTCTTGGAGTCTCGCGCTAAACAGGATCGAGAATATATAACAACACTGGAGAATAAAATAGAAGATCTGCAAATAGTCGCACGTAAGACCAGTGTAGAACTCAAAAATGTTCCACGTAAACACCCGGAAAATAGAGATGATCTTATCAATTTTGTACTGAACTTATCGAAAACTGTCAGCATTGATATTTCCCCAAGGGATATTAAAGACATATTCAGACTGAAGGGAAGAAACGGAACGGAAAACCCCCCGATAATTGTAGAACTGGGGTCCATTATTCTAAAAACAGATCTCTTAAAGGAGACTAAGGAATTTAACATCAAAAATAAATCAAAACTTCAGGCAAAACACATAGGTTTGACAATTTCTGAAGATACCCCAATTTACATATCGGAACAGCTGACAGCAAAAGGAGCACGCTTGTTCTTCTTGGCTCGGGACCTCATTAGGTCAAAACAGTATAAATATTGCTGGACTGCGTTTGGGAAAGTTTTCGTGCGAAAGGATGACGCCTCCAAAATTATATGTATCCAAAACGAAGCTCAGGTTAACTCACTTATGCAAAAATGACTATCTGTTTGTAATTCTAAATTGTTCTTGGACTACTTATCATACGTGTATTACTTAGTACTACTTTGTGAGCAGAAATTTGTAATACTTACAACTACCATATATGTTAATACTCCACCAAAATCTATGTCAACCGTAATTTGTAAAATTTCACATAACAATTCACAATTTATCCAAATACACTCACCTATTCATGCACACAGCTTTATCGAAAACACACTGAATTTTCTTACTCCTATCATACCTATTATACCAATACTGCATGTTCTACAGATTCCTATCCCTACAATACTTAAAACTATTCTAAGCATCAAAAATGCTCACAAAATCTACATGACTACACAACTACACACAATTACACAATATTTATCCATTAAAACACCTATATTACATCACCAACAAACTAGGACCAGATCTTCTATAATCGAGTCAAAACTTACAACCCCTACGTATACTAATATCAAACTATACCAATTGCTCTATAATATGTCCCCATATACTGTAAATCTTGCTACGACTATTGTAACACAAAATTGTCATCATAGATAGTATCCATACTCTACAGGAATTAGACTCTTTACAAATCTCTAAGTCGTATAAATGTAAAATAGAAGATCTCGGTCAACATGTTTCGAAGAGTACTAATAATGATTTAATTGTTATCACCCAAAATATTAGGAGTATTTATAAGAATCTCGACGATCTGCAAGTAACGCTTTCACAATTACATTCTGAAGTGGACATTCTGATCTTAACAGAGTGTAGACTAAACTCAAATAAACAGTTACCAACAATTAAATCAGAAATCATCATCTAGTCAAAATAACTCAACTCAGGCTTACCAACGCCTCTGGTCTGCAAATTGAAATTGCCAACTTCGTTATTTTTGCAATATATCGTTCCCCATCTCACCCATATGCTAACAACTTTATAACTTCACTTAATGCAAACCTTGAGAATATATCTCAATCTAAAAACATCTTAGTGATAGGGGACATAAACATTGACTTAATCATTTCTGAAAACGAAAAGTCACACGAACGTAGTAATCGGCTTATGTATCTAAACGTTTTATCCCTACATGGTCTTTTGCCTGGCCATACCTTTTCTACCAGGGGTGATTCTTGTCTGGATCATACTATGCTCAAAATAGACTCCAACTTAAGCATTGCTTCTGTTGCTGTTCTAGACACTACTATCACCGATCATAATTTAGTTTTGGTAAAATTTTCGAACGTAACTATAAAATGCACTTCCCATAAAACTAAAACTATAATAGATTATGAAAACGCGTACCTAACTCTCATAGAATCTGACGTGTCGCTTCTTAATATATACAATGATCCAGATACTTTTGCTAATAAATTTATAGGCGTTATTAAAGCAGCTATCCAGGCTAACTCCAAAACCATAGCCATATCAAGTAATAAAAGGATTCTAAAGCCTTGGATTACTCTAGGCATTCTTAAATGTATTAAACTCAGAAATAGCATGCAAACTAAGCTTAAAAAGGAACCCTACAATTTAACTTTGAAAATCACCTATAAACGTTACAGAAACTTTTGTTCAAATCTCATAAATAAACAGAAGAGAAAATATAACAAACAGGAAATTAATAAAACAGTTAGTCATCCCAAAAAGTTATGGACCACGATAAATGAAATCACTCAATACAAACCACCAAAGGCCAAAAATGTTGATCTACTAAATATAAAACCATATCCAGCAAGTTCTGTTAATTATGTAAATAATTACTTCGTCAATATTGGATCTAATTTAGCTGACCTCATAACTAAGCAATCGGGAACCAACGAACATAACCCAGATATCGTACGGTCTACCTATTCTCACCCAACCTCTTTTGTAATGCTAGAAACAGATCCTAACGAAGTTAATACCATACTTATGAACCTGGACTCTAACAGTGCACCTGGCTGGGATGGGATAACCACTGCTTTTTTAAAGCGAGCTAGATACTTTATTGTTCCATATATTAGTAAGTTAGCGAACCTTTGTTTTAGTATGGGAGTTTTCCCCGAATGTCTTAAGAGATCTATAGTAACGCCTGTCTACAAGAGTGGAGATGGATCTGATGTCAACAACTACAGACCAATCTCTGTTCTGACTTCGATTTCAAAAATAATTGAAAAGCTCATTAATAATAGACTTATAAGTTATCTAAATAAATATAATATTTTATCTCGATTCCAATATGGTTTTCGCAGAGGAATATCAACTGAAGACGCAATTCTTGAATTGATCTCAACTGTAACTGAAGGAGTCGAAAAGAGGAATAAATGTCTCACGGTATTTCTAGATCTTAAAAAGGCATTCGATACGGTTTCCGTCTCGGTTCTTTTAGACAGGCTACAGAGTATAGGCATTAGAGGTACACCGCTCTCTCTTTTTGCTAGCTACCTTCGTGACCGAACCCAAGCTGTAAAAATAGGAAGCTATGTCAGCGATCAACTTACAGTCAAATATGGTGTACCGCAGGGTAGTGTCCTTGGCCCGACCCTGTTCTTAATCTATATTAATGAATTATGCAACTTACAGGGCGTTGGGGGTAGGATATTCTCTTATGCGGATGACACTGCCATCGTCTTTTCTGCCGGGACCTGGAAATCTGTGCACGAGTTGGCTGCAGAGGGAATGACACGAGTGTCTAATTGGCTTAAAGAGAGCCTATTAACTTTAAACGTACAAAAAACTTGCTACATTTGTTTCTCTCCATATACATCTTCCCAGCCAGACAGTAATTTGAGCATAAAAATTCACAGTTGCCGATGCCCTAGTTCTGGTCTGTGCGATTGCCCGTGCATTGAGAAAGTGAAACAAACGAGATATCTGGGTATCATGATTGACCAAAGGTTGTGTTGGCATTCACATCTGGAGGTAGTCTTAAATCGCATTCGAAAACTAATATGGATATTTAAATTACTTAGGTGTATTATGTCTAGTACCCTTTTAAATAAAATTTACATAGTACTAGCTCAATCCATAATTTCCTACTGTATCCCAATTTGGGGAGGTACTAACAAGACAAACTTTCTAGATCTCGAAAGAGCACAGAGATCTCTTCTAAAGGTCATGTATTTCAAACCTTATAGATTCTCAGCTAACAGTCTATATCAGATTAGTAATATTCTATCAGTCCGAAAGCTATACATCCTTAATTTAACCCTAAAATGTCACAAATCGTTACCATTTAAACAACACCTTCAAAAAAAGAGAAGAAAAGATATTGTCGCTTTAACTCCGCTGGTACGTACGGTCTTTGCTGGAAGACAGTACCCATGCCAATCGGCCTTTGTATATAATAAATTAAATAAAATACTTAGTATAAATCCTAAACAACTATACGAGTGCAAAAAACATGTAACACAATTTTTAAATACTCTTGATTATGATGAAGTCGAAAGTCTTCTTATAAGAAACGTCTGATAGTAGACTCACCTAAAGTAGAAATCACCAATATCTATACATAATAATAAAAATCACTAAATAGATGGGAATTTCATTTCATGCAAATACACACTCACATCATTCACACAAACATACACACACACACACACACACACACACACACACACACACACACACACACGCACACGCACACACACACATTACACACCCTCTCACACACATCACACACACACTATTATACATGTAATCTATATAGTTTATATAATATATTATCCTAAATTGTATTATAATTTACTAGTTTATTAAAAACTAAGGGAAGTAGCGAGCCATTCCCAACACGAGTATCATTCGATCACTCACTGGGAAGACTCAGCATTGTTCTAGAAATAAGTTTACTGAAATAAACAGATTATTATATTATTATATTAAATAAACTGGGAGCACTTTCCTATGTTGTTATCACTTTGACATCCGGGCGACGAAAAAAAAAACTTTTTAATTATACGTAATGACATATCGACTGAAGGTTGATATTGTGAGCTATTGCGATACTCCGCATGAGATTGACACGCGTGTCACGCCTACTTCTCAGTTCCACTCTTTATCTCTGTTCCGTGGTTTCTATTCAATATGTTAATCCCTCACGCCCGCGGCTACGCCCGCCTGGATGTCGGTTATCGCGACTTTTGGTCATATCTTCGTTTCTTATCACCCGATTGCGATTAAACAACATACATACTTGCATATACTCACGCCGAGGTGAGGTACAGGCAGAGGTTTATTAACACCCACATTACGCCAACTATGAATTTCGGTCCCACGTGATACTGGGCGAGCCTATTGCCGTCAAGTGGGCACTTAGTCACGGGCTGTATGTTTACTGTCGGTTAAAGAACAGCCCGGCGTTTCTTGGTGGTCACACCCTATCCCTTAGTCGACTTCTATCATTATAAAATATAGTGTCGTAGTGTAAGTTTGTGTGTTCAGAATTGTTAACTTGCCATAACTCATGTATATTTTTAGAGTGGGTGTGTGTGAGATTGTTTCACACTGCTTAGGTTGCCGTGGTGGAGATTCTTTGAAAGTTAAAATGTAATTAAACATCTTATGTATACCTATGTGCTGTTTCATTGATTTAACATCCTTATTCACTGGTCTGAGGAGTTGCAACCCCATGGGTTGCTGACCACATCACTCAGATATCAGAAGAGAGAATAATTACTATATTTTTATATTCTCTATATAGATAGAACACATCAGCATAGGTGAAGTCTTGGGAGGAGTAAGTATTGGTCTTAAGTTGGTCGGAGCATGTCTTCTGTGGGACTGCTCACGGGTTCAAGTCCCGTCTTGTATGTCTTCTGAGCCAAATCTACAGGAAAAGTACAAATTTGGCGCCAACTTTTTATGCTATCTTTTTATATCTAATTCAATTCAATTCTTGTTGAATGGCTCTGTGCTCTGAGCTTTTTTATATCTTTAGTTGGCCAGACACAGACTCTATCGATGTCACTGATATGACTGTTGGCGTTTTGGCGCCAACGCCAGTAAGGGTGTATTAGAGCATTATTTTATTTTCCGAATACGAGTTTGTTTGTATGGAAATGGTGGTATTTTAGTCAAAATATCTTAGACAATGCACAGAAGTGTAGGAAAATAGCATATTACAGTACCTTTTTGTGATTGTTCCAAGACTCCGTGAAAACTTCTAGTAAAGTCTCCGTCACTCGAATGGGACGGAAATCATTATTGATCGTCGCCATCATCATCAACTTATCATCATTATGATCAACAATCATACAGACCTACTAACATCATAACATGTCGCAATAATTTTGAGCTGTAGCTGCACCTTAAAACTTGACTTAAAAATTTCACGTTATCAGGTCATAAAATCCTAAAAATGACATGACTGACAGTTCAGTTGACAGTGAGTGAATGTCACTCACTGTCACTGTGTCAACTTCAAAATGTCAGTAATGTCCTTGTACCATTTGTACTGTCACTTTGCTTTGTTTTCTACATAGACATAAATATACAGACGTGAAGCTACTACGAAATTCATTCATAAAATCATATTAGGAAAATGCCAATTCTCCATCTTGCTTTCCAACGTAGTGGGGATGTAGTAGCACCTGATTGGTCAAATAAAATTGCTAGTGATGCGGTGATAGAATTTTAATTATCGATATTTTCCCAAATATTTAAAGAAAGAAGACCACTTTCCATACATAGTGAATGACTTTTGAAATGCCGTTGACTTTTTATTATTCTATCGCATAATGGTACTGGTATTACTGATGAATAGATACTAAAACATTTTTTCCAAAAAAAAAAAAAACAAAAATATTAAATAAAAATTCGATTTTTTTTTGTCCAAATCGATTTTATTTTTGTGCCAATGTGTTATGTACCTGGAGTACTACTAAATATATATATATATATATATATATATATATATATATATATATATATATATATATATATATATATACATCTTGAAGGACATGTTGCGTCCTACATGGCGTTATTTACCAATGATGCTGCGTCCGACTGACTTTGTGCGTCCGGAATACGGACGCAAGATTGACCGACCCTCATTTTTAGCCCAATGGTCCCTTATGATCCTTAGAATGCAATGGCGAAAAATTGGCATGGACGTAATTCCATCACTACAATGCCTTTTAGCGTATAATATAGTTCCGCCATCGTCCGACTGAAATTTGGAGGACACTAGTGTTCAGCGTATAATTTACCACGTATACTTTGAGTTCAGTTCACCGATCTTATCGTGTCCATTGAATATCGTATTTGTAAAGTTTTTATCATGTTTTCGTGACAACAATCTTGCGTCTCTTAAACATCCTTAAACGGGCACTAGGTACGGTGTCTGAGGGGCCTCCTCGGGGTTCACGAGGGACGCATGGCGCGGGGCGCGGAGCGGCAGGCTTTAGCGCGCTCGCGTACCGAAGTTTGTAAACCAACAGACATGTGCCGGCCGTGATGTAAGCTTATCTGTTCACACCAGCCTGTGCCTCTGAGCTTACCGGTTTATACATTTTTTTTATAGTGCGCTAAATCTTCACGGATACCACCCCCACGGAGACCCCCCCGACTAAAACGCATGCCGTCTTGGGTCCTTGGTTGCCGGAGGTGAGATTGCCGAAAGCATATCTCTCGCACCCCGGCAGACACTTCGGGCTGTGGGGACCTCGGTGTCCCCATCTAGCCCCGGGTACGGGGAGGCGCACTTGGCGGCACCGCCGCGGCCTGCTTCTGCTAGGGTGACAGGAGACTCCGCCGTTCACCCCTAGGCCAGCGCTCATGGAGGATGGAGGTCGTAACGTTCCACGACGACCGGTTCGCCTTCCCGGGCCCGTAGTCTAGACCGGACCCGACCGGCCGCCTCCTTCTCGAGCATTAATTGCTCGCAGAAGGAGGCGGCCGCACCCCAAGCGTTTGCGCATCGTACCATCACTGTGAGCAATGTGGCGAGTGTGAGGACTCCCACCCCCAGAGCCGCCACTAGGACCTGCCTGGGCCGCCCTGTCCCACGCCGGGCACTCGGTCAGCGTGTGCAGCTCTGCGTCCTCGCTCGCATCACAGTGATGGCACTCGCACGTTGGCTCCTTCCGCATCCGACACAGGTAGCTCCCGAAACACCCGTGTCCGGTAATCACCTGCGTCAGCCGGTACGAGAGGCTGCCGTGTGGCATCTCTAGCTATTCCTCCATGATGAGTTTAACCGCTGCTATTACGGCGTGCCCTGCGCTTGGTCACCCAAGTCGTAGCTCCCACTCAGGGTGGAGATGGGACCTCACGACCCGAATTTCTTCAGGCTCGGGTTCCCGGCTCGGCTCCCGCGCCTCCTTTCGGTACCGAAAGGGTTCTCGCATCCAAGTTCCACGGTAGAGATCCGGCAAGGAGATTCACCGCCTCCAAGGATATCGTGCGGTACCCCATAATGTCCCTGCTGGCCATTGCACGCTGCGGCCCACGCAGCAGACGCGCATTGTGGATCGTCAGGGTCTCTGCCCATATCGGGCACCCATATAGGGCAATGGACCGCAGGACTCCTGCGTAGAGTCTCCTGCAAAAGTCATCCGGCCCCCTTTTTTTTATACCACTTAGATGGCAGACAAGCACACGGCCCACCTGATGGAAAGTGGTTACCATGGACTATGGACGTATGCAACACCAGAGGCGTTACACTCGCGCTGCCTACCCTGAAGAAACCTTCTAATGCCCCTCTTGAAGAACCCCATATTGTAGTCGCTTGGGAAAACCGTGGCAGGGAGTTCCTTTCATACCGCACGGTGCGCACCGTATTCGGATGCAATGTGTGGGGATGAATTCCCTGTCTATGGCGAGCGGTGCGATGATAGAATGTAGCTGTGGGCATCATGTCAAATAATTCATCTGAGCACAAACCATTATATAGGCGGTAGAAAACACACAGTGAGGCAAAGTCCCTCCTGAGGCTGAGAGGTTCCACATCGCCTGCGAGTATGGGACTGTCGACGAGCCTCAACGCACGTCTTTGTACCGAGTCGAAAGGGTTAAGCTGGCGTGCGGGCGCTCCGGCAAAAAGATGACAGCAGTACTCCATGTGGGGTCGAACCTGTGCCTTATAAAGAAGGAGTCGCTGCCCCGCAGTGAAGTACTGCTTCGCCCTGTTAAGAACTCCAAGTTTCTTTGATACCAGCTTAACCTTGTCCTCTAAATGACTGCGGTACTGGACGTCACTTGAAATGTCGACGCCTAGGATCCCGATACTCGGGGCAATGGTAAGCCGTGTGCCCAGGAATTGCGGCGCTACAATATATGGGGTTTTCTTAGCGGTGAATACACCCCTTATGTTGGGCAGCAGCAAGCGGCAGCTATGTCCTTCAATTTGGGGGCCAGTCTTCGGCGATGCTCCCCGAAGATCCACTGGCCGTCGAGCACGAGCCCCAGATAGTTCATCTGGGGCTTGATGCCGATGGAAATGTCTCTCACTATGAGGCTGGAATCTTCCGGTGGCACGCGCCGAGGCCCATGAAAGAACATGGCCTCGGTTTTATACGGAGCCACCTCCAGACCCAGCCGCCGGATCCGCTCCACGACTTGGGCAACCGCGGTCGTGGCCTTCATGGTCGCTTCGCGGTATGTAGCCCCGCACGCCGTCACCAGCGTGTCATCCGCATAACACGTGACGGCGGCACCGTCCGCGAGCTCACCGCGAAGAACCCAGTAGTAACCGATGTTCCACAGTAGCGGTCCCAGGACCGATCCCCGCACGACATCTCTCGCTGACCGAGCCCGGTCGCATTTGGGTACAACAAGGGGGGGGGGGGGGGGGGGGGCTGCTGGCAGCGGCGTTGTGCACCAGTGCCACCGATTCGTCCAGGTCGGTTTCCCAGGCAGGCCCGATAAACCGGTGAGTGTACGGCTTGGCGACAGCGGCGACATTAATGCCTCACTGTGCCATGCTCTGGAGCAAAAGTGCCTGAGCATCAACACAGTGGTTCGCATTCGTCTGCAGGACGCGGAGCTGAGGATCCATTATGGAACTGCCAACCGGCTTCGGCCTCCCCGCGGTGCAGGCATTGGCACCAGCCCTATGGTCGGCCGGCTTGCCCTCTGCTGCACACCTGAAGCAGTGCAACGGAGCTTCGCAACTACCGGCCTTATGATCGGGTTGGCTACAGCGGAAGCAACGGTCACCGACCGTTACCTTCGGAAACTGGCCTCCACCGTGCACTGCACCCCCACGTGGCTCACCGACAGGCACCGGAAGCACCGTGCTGGTCGGGCCTGCAGGAGCCGTACCTGCACCATCTGGAAGCCGCCAATAAGCAGGCCCCGCCCATCGGCAACCTTTGGGGCTGCCGCGATGGGGCTCTCCGACGCCTCCACCGTCAACGTAATGACGACGGCCGTCAATCGTGGGGCGCGGAGCTTCCTCGGCGCTGTTGCCATCGCGGCAGCCTTGGCCCTTCTGGCCATTTTGGCTGCCTTTTTGGCGGCGTTCCGTCTCTGCTTGGCGGCTCCAGCTACCTCCCAGCCCCCTTACGGGGGCTCGGGGATTCACCCAGAGCCGGGCCGGGGTCCGGGGTTGCCCTTCCCCTTATCCTTGCCCTGAGCGCGACCCACGATTCTGGCTCTGCTGGTCGAATTGGCGGCTTCACCGGTTGCGCTGTTTGCGCTGGCCGCTCCGGCTGCACCGGCCGCCCCGCCAGAGCAGGGTGCGCCGACCGCTCCGGCTGCGCCTTCCGCATTGACCGAGTCGCCACTCCCAGCAACTCGGTCCCTTCTCTTGAGGGCCTCCAGCTCCGCCGTAACTTTTTGGAGTTGGCGTCGGGACTCGGCCTCCCGCCGCTGTGCCTCAGCCTCCCTCCTCGCCTGTTTTGCCATCTGGGTGGCCAGACCCTCACCGGCAGCTGCGATCTGCTCTACGCATAAGCAGAACCTACAAAACTTCGAGCTAGCGTTGAATGGTGTTGCAATAAGCAGGGACAGTCATATTCGCTTCCTGGGTCTCATATTAGATGAACACTGTAACTGGAATCTGCATGTAGATACAGTATGCAAGAGAGTAAATAGATTCGTGTTTGCTCTACGCCAGCTTAGAAATACAACTTGCGAAAAAACAGCTCTTATGGCGTACCACAGTCATGTTGGCTCAATCTTAAATTATGGCATATTACTGTGGGGTAACTCAACCGACGTAGACAGTGCCTTCATAAAACAAAAACTCGTCAAAAATGATTATATTGCTTTTTAAGATTTTGTTGACCACCAAAGTGAAAATACCTACGCTATACATTGTCACTTTTGTATGCTAACTATTAATTATATTTATTATCTATGCCTGGAGTCATTATAAACCCTTATATAGGTGGAAGCGTCTTGGCTGATAAGCTGGATACAATTATTCAAAAACAGTATTCGGAACCAATCTGTATTCAATAGTAGATGGATGTCATTTAGTTATTATAATCATTATGATATATGCAGAGCATTATACGGAATTGATTTAAACATACATTCGGATGGAGGCGGGAATGTGCATGCAGTGTTTAGTAGGTATACGCAGGTATTCAGTGTGCAAGAAAGATTTAAGAGTGAACGGACGCACAAATTCAGCTAGAAATATTTAATTTGAATATCACCATTTAATGTTTAAATTAAATTTGACGTCGACTACTGATATGATACTAATGAAAACATCTTACATACGCATTGAAAACATTAAAAATCTCACTACATTCAGTGGACGCCGCAGGGTGGTAGTTTGTAAAGACGCAAGAAGTCCTTCGCGATTTATATATATATATATATATATATATATATATATATATATATATATATATATCGTTACTCAAAGACTGTAAAGAATCTTTGTAGATTCTACGTCCTTCTGGGCGAATTATTCGAAACTCCGGCTATCACAAGGAAAGTCTGACAGAAAGCCATAAGCGCACTGCAACCTGAGAATACAAATAATCGGCATCCACTTAAGCTAATCACTTAATTTTTTCTTTCAAATGTATAAATTTTTAGTCAGTGCCCTTTTTATATCGATAAGTGGTTATCGACAGTTTACTGGATTCCCTACTAGGCCGCCATACTGCTTTCCATTCATTCATAAAATCCAAGTTTAGGTAGGCAGTTTTTTTTCGTAGGTATGGCACCTCTTGATATACTCTAAGGTTTTCTATCTCGGTGTGTCATAGATATCGCAATATTCGCAATTTCTCAAGATTTTCAATTTCTTGTTATTATTCTTGTTATTATAGATAACGGTGTATGTGGAGATTGTTGAGATTGCGAATTGTAGGTGATTTTACTGCAGAGGCCATAAAAAGTTGTGAATTGTGGTTAAATTAATTCAACGTATTTCAATACTTCACGAACTGTCTTTACGTTGCTGATTCCTAGTGTGATTTGCTAAAGTTTAAGATTACTATGTATAGTAGTTTAAGGTACTTAGTAGAAGTTCAGGTCTTAAGTTGCCCTTAATTCAAACAATATAAACGGTAATATTAAACTAACATTAACGTAAACATGGAGAAGCTGTCGATGTGTAGAATTTGTCTGTCGGACGACATTCCACTGCGTTCGATTATCAAGACTCATCTACAAGAGATGTACGAGTCTATGACCATGACGCCGGTAAATAAGCTTTCCTTTTATTTCAAACAAGTTCAGTCACTGTTGAGGAACATCTGTGCCCAAACATAATTATGTCTTGTATGTTGTGTTACCGAAACCCACTGCTCAATTGAACCTTTTCCCTTCGTTTTTGAATTAGTGAATCTATCAACTTACTACAACAATCCAAGTTTGACAAATGCTTTATATACTCTTACTTTGTGTCAGAAGAATATCACTCTCTGTTCCTCACTAGAATAGTAACAAAAGAGTTAAGTTCCAACAACTCCCTTCCCAAGCTGGGCAGGCACTGTTGTTGGGGACAACTAGTAATGAGAATATGTTGATCAGTTTGTTGCAGAAGACATCAGACCAGTACTGGTCTGCCACCTCTGTTGTGCGTGGCTCAGGAACTCCTCAGAGCTTCAGGAGAAATGTCTCCAGAGTGAAAAGCTGTTTACAGAGTTGCTACAAAGTAATGTGGTGAGTGATGTGGTGATTGAATAATGCTTGTAACAAAGTATGTTCACAAGGAACAGACTGACTGTGTTGTAGTGTAATTATAATATTGTATACTATTATCATTGGTCTCACATCTACTGCATGTAGTCCCTTAGCTAACAACACTGCTTAGGTCGAAAATTGCACGCCGGGTACAAACTGACAACATGTTAAATTGTATAAAGTATCAGATAGCACGAGTGTCAAAATGTACAATCTATTAATGACAAAATATCCTTTTGTCAGAATGTACTAATGCTAAAATTTTCAATCGACAATATGTATTTATAACCAAATGAGCAATGGTCAAAATATACAGTTGCTGAAATGTTCAATTGACAGTATGTACTTTTCTTGTCTTAACACTAAATTTATATCAAAATCCACAAAACTTACAATTTATTAATGTATTTATTCTTGTCTTAATACTACATTAATATTAAAGTCCACATAAATAATTACAGTGACATAGCAAAATCTAAGCATGCAATATTACATTTGTAATTTCTAGCATCACTGCATTCCTACATTTGATCGATACAACACTTTGACGATTAGAAACTATTTTACGTTTGTACATTTTGACACTCGTGCTATCTGATACTTTATACATTTTAACATTTTGTCAGTTTGTACCCGGCGTGGAAAATTGGCAGTTTTTACATTTTAATGCCATTGGATGAAGCTGCGCATTGCGCGTTGAACCATTGGTCTCATGAAATAGATTTCAGCCAATCAGAAGCCGTAATTCAAAAAATAGTGACAGCGCTCAAGTCGGTTGGCGTCGCAACACCGCACAAGTCGTTAGTCTGTCATCTTTTGATACCTTAATCCCTAACATTTTCACAAACAACACCGCCTAAATCTAATAAAATATCAGTCGACACTGCTCAAGTCATAAAATAAAAGTTAAAATAAAGTAAATCGTCAAAATAAGTATAATTAATTATTTCTTAATCGTAAACTAGAGTATGTATTAAGAAGCAATAGAAAAAAGCACAGACTTTTTAAAATATAGTTTTCTTCGTCTCCTGTAAAGTTGGTAAAAATGACTTAAGCATTGTTGTAAGCTAAGGGATGATGTATAGTGAGCTGTTATAATGTGTGTTCATATAATGTGGTGTTGTTTCTACAGCAAGTCAACCTACAAATAATGCCCGGTGTACACCTGAGCACAGAGGATGTGATGCAGATGACTCCAAATGTCTTTAGTATTGATGTAGTGAAACAAGAAAATGCTGAAGGTAATAAAGTTTTATGGTATGTTTGTGACTAAAGAACAGGCTAGACGATGTTATAGTGCTTATAGTCAGTCAGCGATGTGTTTGAGACTGTTTGTGGTTAACAATATTGTGCCTTTGTATAATCACATTCTATGTACACAAATTATTAAGAATACTGCAGATATATAATCATGCCTATGTCACTGGAGGGTTAGGTAGAGGTAAATTAACACCCACATTTTGCCAATTGTTTTCGGTCCCACATAATAAGTGAGCCTATTGCCACACACATCTCAGTAGGTGGGCCGTGTGCTGGTCTGCCACCTGAGTGGTTGAAAAATGAAGCCATAGTCTTTTTTGTAATCCACAGACACAAGAGACGACAGCAGCACATGTACAGACTTGCAAGATGATGCGGGAACAGAATACTTCATAAAACCAGATCCAGAAGTAGACAATGCAATGCCAAGTAAGTGCATCCAACATTGGAATTAGATCTGCATGATATGATAATAACAAATCAGTCAAGTGTGAGTCTGTATCGCGCACGGAGGGTTCGGTGTGGAACTGAAATAAGGGACAAAATTCTGTCTTTAACCTTCAATTAATTTAAATCTGCAGTTTTTGAAGAAGACCCTTTGAAGGGAGATGACTACGTCCAATCATCAGATTCAGAAGATATTATACGTCTCGCGGTCGTCAAGGAAGATCTGAGTGACGTCACAGGCAGTAAGTGTTACTAAAAACTGAATCCTGCACATTTTGGTGTAATTGTCGATTGAGCTTGGTGTTTCCGTCCTTCGTCGGTGCTGCGTCCGTCCTGGGAAGGCTTAAGCCGAACCTGGGCGGTCTCGGTATCGCTTACCGACGGCTCTCCACTGGGATGGTGTGTGTATCAATCAATCAAATTAGCCTATTGTAATCTGTATGGCGCTACCAAATCACTATTCTTGGTGTATGTGTAAATCCATCAATGACAGCGCTTCTGTAATGAACTAGCCGATGTTCATCAGATCATTTCTACTCCAATACAACTACAGATTCTTATGCAGCACCAACGAATGAAGTATTTATTGTACTTATTAGCAGATGATGCAGCAGTGGAGCAAGCTTCAAGTTCGGAGTGCGACGTACCTCTGGGTTATGTGGAGGAGGAACCAGATGACGTTGATACTGGTAAGTTGTAGACTGTGGTGGCACGTGGACATTTAAAACAACTAGCGGCCGTGCAGATACATTCTATAAAAAACTGGCACTATCACGTGTCCAGACGCGAGCGGCGGAGTCACAGAACGATCTCCGTCCTCCAGCGGGCCTGGGGCGATGGTTGGGCCCAGCCGTCTCCCTAGCAGGAGCAGGCTGAGGGTGCCCTCTCCACAGGGGGTATGTGATCCCAACAACGCGTTGCACACTAACTCGTTAGTTCCAGTCCAAGCGGTGTCCAGGTTTATTTAAATCTCCTCTGAACTTTCCTGTCACAAATTGTTAATGACTACAAACATATATTATCATGATATTCTAGCATTTTCCATCGTCATAAAAACTGTCAGTGCCCAGCTACGCGACCGCCTTAACCTTCTAACCTAAACTATCTGAGTCTGAATGTTAATCTGGCTGCTAAAGACTTGTCCAAAAAAGGGGTGTACTGTACATGACCCCGCGAAGACCATCGCGTGAACCACACCATCTTATTGAGAAGCGGTACTCTGGCGCAGGCTTTTTCTCGAGATTGGGAGTACCAGGTGGCAGTCGCGTCCATACAAGCCATGTAACGAGAAGACTCCAAAATCAAAGGAGAAGACGCCGAGCTATAAGCCTCGCATGCGCTAAGGAAATGATGATGAGGTATCACAAGCTGTAAATGCTGTAATGTCAATCTGTATAACAGTGATTAGCGTATATAGTTACATTGAATATGGTATCATTATATCATAAAATGACATTAGTTACTGTCAATTTACTTCGTTTAATTAAAACTTCGACTGTACATATAACAGAACGAGCTGGACCGAAATAATTACATGTTTCTTAATATTCCTGCCAAACCTCATTAGGTAACACTAAAGCAATTTGCATGAATGAATGATGCGATTCTAACGATGATGATGATGAAACAAGCATGATTTATTTGTTCTTCAGGTGCTCCTCGACTCGCTGCCCAGAAGTACCGTAATGATACGCTATTACACAGCCTCAAGAGAACTGACCAAACAGTGGACAAAGTTGAAGAACCGAAAAGAGAGACTAGAAGAGACATTGAAGACAAACCGGTTGAGAAGAACAAGATAGGGGACACTCGTGATAGAATAGATATCAGATTACGTAACAATAACCAAAATAATAGCACATGCGATCGTAGCGACGTTCACAAAAAGATGTCAGAAAACAAAATCAGTGTAGACCAAAGTATTAATAATAGCTCACGCAACAAACTTACACCGTGGTTATGTGACATTTGTCAGAAATGTTTTAAATGTAAAAATGCTTTAAGAGGACATATTCGTCTGCACATGGGTGGGAAAGCTTATGAATGTAATTTATGTAAGAAACGTTGCTATAGTAAGATTCATTTAAATAGTCATATTCGAACACACACAGGTGAGAAACCTTATGAGTGTAAAGAATGTAAGAAATGTTTCAATGATAAGAGTCATATAAATAGGCATATTCGAACACACACAGGTGAGAAACCTTATGAGTGTAAAGAATGTAAGAAATGTTTCAATGATAAGAGTCATATAAATAGGCATATTCGAACACACACAGGTGAGAAACCTTATGAGTGTAAAGTATGTAAGAAATGTTTCAGTGAAAAGAGTACCTTAAATACACATATTCGAACACACACAGGTGAGAAACCTTATGAGTGTAAAGTTTGTAAGAAATGTTTCAGTGAAAAGAGTACCTTAAATACACATATTCGAACACACACGGGTGAGAAACCTTATAAATGTAAAGTATGTAAGAAAAGCTTCTATAAGAAGAATCATTTAAGTAGTCATATTCGAACACACACGGGGGAGAAACCTTATGAGTGTCAAGTATGTAAGAAATGTTTCAGTGAAAAGAGTAACTTAAATAAACATATTCGAACACACACAGGTGAAAAACCTTACGAGTGTCAAGTATGTAAGAAATGTTTCAATGAAAAGACGTCCTTAAATATACATATTCGAACACACACGGGTGAAAAACCTTATGAATGTAATGTATGTAAGAAATGTTTTACTCGAAAGGATGATGCAGATAAACATGTTCATTTACACACGGGGAAGAAACCTTATAAGTGTAATATATGTAAGAAATGTTTCAGTCAGAAGGGCTATTTATATAAACATATTCGTTCACACACAGGTGAGAAACCTTAAATATTGAATGTATGTAAGAAAAAAATTGTCATACTCGAATACACACAGGTGGAAAACCTTAGTTACCCCGGGTTAAATACTATGTTATGGACGTTATTGGTGTGAACATTGTATTATAATTGTAAACGTTCTCCTACGGACCTCAGTTTTACGTGAACCATCTATATAGACGTAAACGTGTTGTCTGTCTGTGTGAGCGAGTCTTCCGCGGCTGTACTTGTGAGTATTATAAATTAAGTGTTTCTATCACAGAACAGAAAAAACTAGTAGAAGTGTGATACGACAGATTCAGTAGCGGAACCGATGTTACCAAACTCACATACAACCAGATAATAATACGTTACATTATGTACTAGTAAACAATTGATTTGGTTGGTCGTTTATCTTTAACACCAAATTCGCCTAAAATAAACACACTGTAAGACGAAAACACACCTTATTGTTTCGCATTAGAGATTACTTTAATAATAGAGGCGGCGCGAGCGAGAGAGACTCGAAGATCGCGCTGCCCGCGCGCGCAGGCAACTGGGGCGTCGGAGGGCACTGACTGACCTCCGTCCCCCATGAGCGCGGGCCTGGGGGTGACGGATGGAGCTGCCTGTCACCCCAGCAGAAGCAGGCCACGGTGACGCCGCGCCTCCCCAGTCCTGGGGCGAGTCGGGGACACCGTTGTCCCCCCTCCCGAGGAGGGCCACACCGTAAGGGATGGCCCTGGGTCAGCCGGGGTGCGAGGGATAAGTCGATGACGACCTCACCTCCGGCCTAGCACCACGACCCACAGTCGGCGTGCGGTTTTAGTCGGTTCGAGTATGATATAACCTCCACTTCCGGCTCCGGCTAGGAAGGTATCCGATGGGATTTCCGCACGAAAATATAGCTATTCCACAACAGATGTCAGTAGTATGATCTCTCTCACCCCCACTCTCAACCAACATTAGAACGGGGACACAAAATATTGGCGGTATCGATAGATTTTGCTCTTAGCTTACCAACAGGCGAAGTAATTAACGTGTCCTCTTACAAAAAAAGTGTTTTCAAATGTTAAATGATTCCAAAGACTGTCGAATGATCGAAGGGTATACTAAATTCTAGCTAAAAAGGATCATATAGCTTTGTCCTCCTCCTTTGGTAATCTAAAATTATTTAAACTAGCTTTTGCCCGCGGCTCCGCCCGCGTGGATGTCGGTTATCGCGACCATACATAGCCTATGTCCTTTCTCATGGTCTAATTTATCCATATTTCAAATTTCATCAAAATCGGTTCAGCGGTTTAGGCGTGAAAGCGTAATATCAGACAGACAGACCGACAGAGTTACTTTCGCATTTTAATATTAGTATGGATATTAAAAAAAAGTTTAAAGCCTTTTGATAAATAGAAGTTTAATAGAAATAAAAGAAAAAATAAGAATAGTGTGTAGGTATTTAGTGTGTGATCAAAAACCAGCTTTATTGTAATGTGTCAAGGTTGATTTTAATTTAATTTTTATTTCATTGGAAGATGTTAAGCTAAAGGCAAAGTCTCGAATTTGTGGGAAAATTTATATCCTCACTTACAGGTGGTATGAAACACCTCCATTTCGAAGATTTATGATCCTACTATCATTTTTGCACTGCAAAATGGCACAGTAAGGCATATTTCTATTAAATGCAGAACTGTCAAATCTACATAATGACAGATCGACTGAAGGTCGAAATTGTGAGTTATTGCGATACTCCGCATAAGATTGTCACGCGTGCTACGCCTACTTCACAGTTCCACTCTTTATCTCTGTTCCGTGGTTTCTATTCAATATGTTAATCCCTCTCGCCCGCGGCTCCGCCCGCCTGGATGTCGGTTTTCGCGACTTTTGGTCATATCTCCGTTCCTTCTCTTCCGATTGCGATTAAACAACATAGGTACATACATGCATATACTCACGCCGAGGTGAGGTTCAGGTAGAGGTGTATTAACACCCACATTACGCCAACTATGATTTTCGGTCCCACGTGATACAGGGCGAGCCTATTGCCGCCAAGCGGGCACTTAGTCACGGGCTGTATGTTTACTGTCGGTTAAAGAACAGCCCGGCGTTTCTTGGTGGTCATACCCTATCCCTTAGTCGATATAGTGTCGTAGTGTAAGTTTGTGTGTTCAGAATTGTTAATTTGCCATAACACATGTATATTTTTAGAGTGGGTGTGTTGGCAGCGATAGTGAGACGCTGCTAGAGTTGCACAGTGGTATAATATTATATGAGACAGAGGTAAACGTTATTTCATGTACCTATGTTCTTCGTTTCACCATCGTGAGATTGTTTCACACCGCTTAGGTCGCAGTGTTGGAGATCCTTTGAAAGTTAAAATGTAATTAAACATCTTATACCTATGTGCTATTTCATTGATTTAACATCCTTATTCACATTTATTACGCCCTGTGCTGTGCCACTGGATTTGCCACTAAGGTCACAAAACGGAAAAAATCTGCCCAGGTGAAGTCTTGGGAGATCTCCCATTCCGCAGATATTGCCTTCAGCATTTACATTACATATACTTACATATTTTCGATTTGCCTTATAATATTTTTCACGTAGCATGGGTACGGTGACATTTGACTAATTCCATTTCATGCATGATTCATTTCGAAACCATTTACCTAACGCGGAATACAGGAAACAACACTTAATACGAAGATAAAAAGAAAACTGTTTTATTTTGCATTTTTAACTTAAAACTATTTTTATTTCTCCGTAATTATTTAAACTTTAAATATAAACATTCCAAATACATAATTCTTGATGCGTGAATCGGAACAGGTTGCGTTAGAGATTGACATAGTAAAATCGTTATAATCGATAAATTGTCGAATAAAGTATCATAAATCGTTAGTTGTATTTTTAACTAAAATACGATTATAAAATATAATTATGTAATAATAAACTATGTAATATAATATAGCAACACTGCTTAAGCATGAGCTGGCAGCCATCTTGTTATATCAACTCAGTACGAGTGCGTCTGCCTTGTATGCGGTCTGTTTTCTTTGTTTTGAGCTTGCGTGGTGTTTTTGTTACTTGTTTTTGTTATTGACTATCGTTGTGCTTTGTTGTTTTCGTTACCGTTTTTTGTTATTGACTTTTGTTTTGTTGTTTTTTTTTTTGCAAAATGCCAAAAAGAACTAAAAAGACTGTGCTTGGTAGTCAAGCCCGTGAATTTGTAGTTCGATTGCGGGATTACTTTGAGCGGGAACGTGAGAATGGCGGAACGCTATTGCCTGTGTCCAACGTTTTGGATCGAGTGGCATAGACATTGGGCGGAACACGGTTTCTCGAATCACTCGAGAAAAATATGGTGCTCACGATACAGAAGAAAATAAGTTGTCCACCCCTAATAAAAAGCGAACCAAAAAGGCATCTGTAACAGATGTAGACAGTTTTGCGGCCGATGCTATACGGAGCCACATTTATAACTATTACCAGAATAAAGAATTACCGACGCTTCTAAAGCTGGTCAAGTCTTTAAAAGATGCTGATTTGTTTACTGGAAGTCCTACATCCTTGTGGCGCGTATTGAAGGACATTGGTTTCCAATTCAAAAAAGTAAACAAAAGAAAAATTGTCATGGAGAGGGGTTACCTTTTTTTTACCTTTTTGAAAAAGGCTAAAGCGATTACCGATTGGAGCAATGTCGTCTTCCTGGATGAAATTGATGAAAAAATTCCAATTTGGGCCCAAATCAAAGGTAACTTGTTTAACCATAGTCTATTTACATACTGACAAAAATATGATTATGTTTATTACTTGAATTCTATGACTCAATTTGTTTTTTATCTTGTTTCAGGATACGCTGCACGAAAAAATACAGCTCCGCCTTTTACAGCCACAAAAATGATGGGGTTATTGAAAGAGGGATGCAAAAATGTCACTGGCGATGACTGGAAGAAAGTAGTGGAGAAAACCAAAAATCTAATCTTACATGACTGGGAGCGAGACATTAGAATAGACTGCATAATTGATTCCCAAATAATTATTCACGTCGACGAGTCAGATGACGATGATGATGATGATGATGATGATGATGATGAACATGTTTGATTTTTAATAAATAATTAAACAGGTTATCAATTTTGTTTTACTATTTTTCTTCAAAATTATTAGTTAATAGAATCGATTTCTTCTTCATTAATAAATGATCTCGATAAGATATATAATCGATTTTATTTCATGCGATTTTATCTTGACTACATCTCTAGTAACTTCAAATCCCAAACGTCACCGTACCCATGCTACGTGAAAAATATTGTAGTATAGAAAATCAAACGAACTTACCTGTAAGTGAAGTTCGATGATTATTAAACGATGTGATTCGCCCGAGAGATTACATTATAATTTACTTGTAGTAGCACGCGTGAGTGCTGCCATCGTACACAATTTTATAGCAACATTTAACATTTAAATTAGGGGATTGAATGCCTCACATTCTGTTGATGTACCTATGAGATTGCTGTGGAATTGTTGATCCTTAAAAGAATCTTACAATTCCTGCAATCTTTTGCCAAAAATTTAGAACTAAGAAGGCAGCGGTCAGCTCCAAAAAGTTTATATGTTTGGTAACATCTTGTTCTGACCGTTTTTAGAGAAAAACTTAAGTCTACCAGCCTGCGGCGATGTGGTGTAGTCACCCGGCCCCGGTGTAGGCGACGCGAGCCCCGGCTGTATGCTGGCGAGGCTCGGCGGTCGCCCACCACGCATCGAGCTCGTCTTCGCTAGGTCTCGGCGAGGTGGCGGTGGCTGGCCCCTCCATTTTAAAAAACCCTCGATGTAGATGGCTCTGATGGTCTAATCTGAAGCGAGAGGACTCACTTTTTGGAAAGGATTTATAAGAAAGTCAATGACAGCCATTACAAGAACAGGCGCAGAGCTGAGACCTGAGACCGTTAAGCAGAGGGTGCAACCCAGACGTACTGGGTTGCACCCTCGATCTTTAATATTATCTTTGACTTCTTTATTAAGGCAATTCAACAAAAGAGCACGCCTAACTTGCGTTTCACAAAAATGAATGTGAAATAAAAGTCCGCCAGTGTCACTAATCTATGAGAGCTGAAGTTAATAGAGTTGATACAGTATTAGCTACGCCAGTTTGCTAATATTTTTTGTGTCCCCTTTCACCTCGTCTTTCATTCAAGCCATTAACCAAAATGTCAGACCACCGAGAGGCAACATCCTTATGTATACAAGGGTCAAATTTATTTTCCTTTGGGGGCTCTTCTCTCAATAAACATAATAATATATCTAGCTCTAATTCGATACTTAGCTCCGGAGAAGTCAGCGGCGCGAGCGTATCCGTAGAGAATTCCTGGCCTAGTGGGCGTCAGCGCCGGTGCGGCCGTGGACATAGCTGAGGGCACGGGCATCGGGGCGGTTGGCCCCACACTGGCAGGCCGCAAGACCATGGACTGTAACGCGGCCCTGTTAGTAGGACTGTCATCGGCATCAATAGTGCCGATCACGTCAAATCCATCCTTACCGCGTGGAATTTCTATAATAACGTGTCTATATTATAAGATAGTCACATATATTTGTCTAATCTAGCCGACGTGATGGACATAACTCAAAAAAAAAAACACTCCAAAGTTAATCATAGTATTAGCATCACGAACTGTACTCCAGACGTGGATGTTATTATATTGATTACCGACTCAAAACACTCCAAAGTTAGTCATGGGACCAGCCTCACGGACAGGACTCCAGACATGGATATTATATTGATCACTGACTCAAAACACTCCAAAAATTAGTCACGGTACTAGCCTCACGGACTGGACTCCAAACATGGATGTTATCATATTGATCACCGACTCGAAACACTCCAAAGGTAGTCATGGTACCAGCCTCACGGACTGGACTCTAGACATGGATGTTATTATATTGATCACCGACTTAAAACACTCCAAAAATTAGTCATGGTACTAGCCTCACGGACTGTACTCCAGACATGGGTGTAATTATATTGAATACCGACTAAAACACTCCAAAAATTAGTCATGGTACTAGCCTCTCGGACTGTACTCCAGACATGGGTGTTATTATATTGAATACCGACTCAAAACACTCCGAAGATTGTCACGGTACCAGCCTCGCGGACTGTACTCCAGACCTGGGTGTTATTATATTGATCACCGACTCAAAACACTCCAAAAATTAGTCACGGCACCAGCCTCACGGACTGGACTCCAGACATTTTTCCCCTTTGTTTTTTATTAGAACTGCGAATAGGCTGTCGTTTCCCTTAACGTTAATCTTCAACGGATCACTGCGACAGGGATCACTGTACATAGGTACATCAACAGAATATGAGGCATTCAATCCCCTAATTTAAGTAACAAATCTGGCAGTGGTGCGAAGATCGTGGTCTGTTTGTATACGCATCTTACATTAGCTTAAATATAACTACATGGCCGACGAAGCGTCTCGTCGAACGCATGCGGACATAGAATGGGAACTAGCAGACAGCGCATATTTTCGAATTAGCGATTCTTTTTCACCCCCTGACATTGACTTATTTGCGAACTGAATAAACAAAGGATGTCCCAAATTTGAGTCCTGGCATTGCGATCCTGACACGTTTAGGATCGACGCGTTCACAATAATATCATGGTCACAATATTTTTTCTACGCGTTACCACCTTTCTGCCTGATACTAAAGGTGTTACAAAAAAAAAATATCTGTTAAAGCTGAGGGTATTGTTGTAGTGCCGTATTGGCTTACACAACCCTGGTTTCCTTTTTATGTGAAGTTATTAAATTCAGACAGAAACTAATTCCAGCCTAATCCGAATTTAATGTCTGGAGTACAGTCCGCGAGGCTGGTACTGTGACTAACGTTGCAGTATTTTGAGTTGGTAATCAATATAATAACACCCACGTCTGGAGTACAGTCCGTGAGGCTGGTACCATGACTAACTTTGGAGTGTTTTGAGTCGGTAATCAATATAATAACATCCACGTCTGGAGTACAGTCCGCGAGGCTGGTACCGTGACTAACGTTGCAGTGTTTTGAGTTGGTAATCAATATAATAACACCCACGTCTGGAGTGCAGTCCGTGAGGCTGGTACCATGACTAACTTTGAAGTGTTTTTGAGTCGGTAACCAATATAATAACATCCATGTCTGGAGTGCAGTCCGCGAGGCTGGTACTGTGACTAACGTTGCAGTGTTTTGAGTTGGTAATCAATATAATAACACCCACGTCTGGAGTACAGTCCGTGAGGCTGGTACCATGACTAACTTTGGAGTGTTTTGAGTCGGTAATCAATATAATAACATCCATGTCTGGAGTACAGTCCGCGAGGCTGGTACCGTGACTAACGTTGCAGTCTTTTGAGTTGGTAATCAATATAATAACACCCACGTCTGGAGTGCAGTCCGTGAGGCTGGTACCATGACTAACTTTGAAGTGTTTTTGAGTCGGTAACCAATATAATAACATCCATGTCTGGAGTACAGTCCGCGAGGCTGGTATTGTGACTAACGTTGCAGTTTTTTGAGTTGGTAATCAATATAATAACACCCACGTCTGGAGTACAGTCCATGAGGCTGGTACCATGACTAACTTTGGAGTGTTTTGAGTCGGTAATCAATATAATAACATCCATGTCTGGAGTACAGTCCGCGAGGCTAGTACCGTGACTAACGTTGCAGTGTTTTGAGTTGGTAATCAATATAATAACATCCATGTCTGGAGTACAGTCCGTGAGGCTGGTACCGTGACTAAGGTTGGAGTGTTTTGAGTCGGTAATCAATATAATAACATTCATTTATTTTATTTATTTGGCTTTCAACATTGAGTACACTATTATACTAACAATTAAGTACATGCAATTTGCAAAAGCTAAGTGCCACAACATTTATGGAAAAGCACTGCGTGCACAGGAGAATTGCGCGAACTTAAGGTGGTAGAAATTTGATGGCACAAATTTGACACTTATTTCGACCGGGTTGGTACCACCGTGCACAAGTGCGAAAAACCCTCCATAGTAATCCAATCTCGGTTGGATTGCGTTCAGGGATCAGCAAGTGCATAGCCGGGCCGAGGTGATGGTAGTCGCAGCACTAGTGGGACCGGTGGGTTTTGGCGTAGTCTAGTGGGGTGTGACGCGGGGCGCCGCGCCGGGCAGGGAGACCCGTAGAAACGGTGGTGCCGCTGGCCGCCCGCGGCATAGTACAGGGGCCCAACTGGGACTAACCACCCTGGGAGGCTGCCCCACCAGGTCGCGCATAATCCCGATATGGCTCGTCGTGCCGGTTGGCGACCGGACGGGAGCCCGGCGACCATATTCGGGAGGGTACGGGGGCCCTTCCGTTCGGCGCGTCGGCTCTCGTCACGCCTCACATTCATAGATGAAACCAATCTCCCATGTTTTGTCACGCGGTGCTGCGGCGACAATCACCTCTTTTTCACGCCTTCCCTTACCCTTCACCTCATGGCAGCGCACAAAACAAAAATTGTTGAAACAGCGGCTAGGGACTCTCCCACAAAAACTCTATTTGAGGTGGAGTCCACGAACATCTGTGGGCTCCATAAGAACCTCAACGCCGTCCACCAACACCTGGAGACGGCGAAACCAGCTATGCTGTTTCTAACGGAGACACAAATACGCCGCCCTGACGACACGACCTACCTGCTTTACCCCGGCTATGTTATCGAGGAAAATTTCCGAGCAAAAGCCGGGGTGTGCGTGTTTGTTAGGGCGGATATTTGTTGTCGCCGTTTGCGCTGTCTAGAGGACCCATCCTTTTCCATCCTTTGGGTACACGTAGACCATGGCTCCACGAGTCAGGTCTATGTGTGCCTTTACCGTTCCCATACAGGAGATGCAGAGATAACTCGACTATTCGAATACCTGAGTCAGGCGGCAGATGATGCGCAGGAGCGGTTTCCGAACGCCGAATTGGGGTTTTTGGGGGATTTTAACGCCCACCACAAGATCTGGTTGGGCTCCGCCATAACAAACCATGCGGGAAGAGCCACTCACGCATTTGCCCTGGCGCATGACTTGACTCAATTGGTGCACAAGGTCACGAGGATACCAAGAGAGTCCGGCCTAGAGCCCTCTCTGCTTGACCTTCTGTTGACGAGTCACCCGGACCAGTACAGTGTCTCGGTGATTGCTGCTTTAGGTAACTCCGACCACTCTGGTCCGCTCCACCGTGCCCATTGTAGCGCCCCCACGACCCGTGCAGGGGAAGAGGCGGCTATGGCACTACTCGTCAGCGGACTGGGATGGATTGCGCGACTATTATGCGTCCATCCCATGGGTTGAACGCTGCTTTGAGGGTAAGAACCCATCTGAGAGCGCTACTGCCGTCGCCGGTGAGATCGGTCTAGGTATGGAATACTATATCCCGGGCGCGAGTGCGCGGAGGCTGTTGAACATAAACAGTCTGCGTACCGCGCCTGGGTGCGGGCGCGCGCCACACGCGATCCCAACGTGGGTCACTTCAAGGCGGCGTACAACAGAGCCACAAAGGTCTGCAAGAGGGCATGCGTCAGGGCGGATGCCCAGCGCATAGCGCGGCTGGGCCAAGAGCTAGTGGCGCATCCCACGGGTAGCCGTGGCTACTGGCAACTGGCCAAAGCCGTGCAAGCCAACTTCTGCCAGCCCTCGCTGCCCCCGCTGAGCAATCTCGATGGATCTCTGGCCCATGAGCCGCAAGAGAAAGCAAATTTGCTGGTCAATCTCTTCGCGGCCAACTCCCGAGTCGATGATTGTGGTATGCAACCACGGACAATGCCCACTGGTGACCACGCAATGCCTGATATACGTATCAGGCAACGCGATGTCCGTGCAGTACTGCAATCACTCGATGTCCGGAAAGCCAGTGGTCCTGATGGTATTCCAGCGGTTGTACTTAAAAAATGTGCAGCGGAGTTATCTCCTATGCTAACGCGGCTGTACCGACTGTCCTACAGTTCGGGTACAGTGCCTTCGGCTTGGAAGGAGGCGAATGTCCAGCTGATCCCCAAGAAGGGGGATCGCTCGGACCCAGCCAACTATCGACCCATAGCCGTCACCTCCGTGCTGTGTAAGGTGTTCGAGCACATAATTAACACACAGCTCATGCGCCACCTAGAGGATCACTCCTTGCTTAGTGACCGGTAATACGGTTTCAGACCGAAACGGTCAACGGGTGATCTTCTGGCGTACATAACCCACCTTTGGGGTGAGGCTATGGAGAAGCACGGTGAGTCACTGGCAATTAGTCTTGACATCGCCAAAGCTTTCGATAGGGTATGGCACAAATCGCTTCTTTCCAAGCTACCAGCCTTCGGCCTGCCTCCTAGACTGTGTAACTGGGTTGCAAGCTTCCTGCAGGGGCGCCGTATTCGCGTCCTTTGTGATGGACGAGCTTCGGAGTTCTTGCAGGTAAATGCTGGCGTGCCGCAGGGTTCCGTTTTATCTCCCACTCTCTTTCTTCTGCATATCAATGACATGCTCTGTAACGGAAACATTCACTGCTATGCAGACGACAGCACCTTACATGAGAGTTACCACGCACATCCTGCGGCCAAGCAGTCTGATATCGCGGAATAAAGGCAGCTTCTTGTCACAGAGCTGGACCGGATCCTGGACCACATTTCTCAATGGGGCGCTAGGAACCTGGTCGAGTTCAATGCCGAGAAGACCCAAGCATGTGCGTTTACAGCGAAGGTATCTCCTTTCCTTCCCCTTCCCACTCTTCAGAGCACACCACTGCCACTGCAGGATCACCTCACTATCCTCGGTATGGATGTTCGCTGCAAACTGAATAACAAAAACTATATCGAGAGTATCATCAAATCAGCCTCGCGTAAACTCGGAGTCCTGAACAGAGTGAGACGTTTTTTCACGCCGGAGCAGCGGTGTCTTCTATACAAGACCCAAATTCGTTCCTGCGTGGAATACTGCTCACATCTCTGGGACGGCTCCGCAAAGTACTTATTAGATGCTCTCGACAGGTTGCAGCGACGTGCGGTCCGCATTATTGGGGATCCTGAGGTCACGAACACCCTCGAGCCTTTGCAGATGCGTAGACATGTTGCGTCTTTGGCAGTTTTCTACCGTCTCTACCATGGTGAATGTTCTGACGAGCTCTTCCAATTAGTCCCACCCTCCCCTTTCCTTCACAGGACGACACGTGCAGGGCTAAGATGTCATCCATTTACGGTGCAGAGTATACCTGCTAGAACCAAGCGTTTCAGTGATTCATTCCTATGCCGCACCACTAAGACCTGGAATTCCCTGCCAGCTCACGTGTTTCCTTCTTCCTACAGTCCCGGGTCCTTTAAGCGGGGCGTGAAAAGGCATCTAATGAGGCCGTCAAGCTGAGTGCCACCACTGTTAACATGGTAAATGTTTACGATGGTGACCGTCTTTCCGAGACTTTGCCTTTAGCTTAACATCAGGCGAGGTGAAGTCAAATTGACGTGTCCTATATAAAAAAAAAAAAAAAAAACTTAAACCTAAATTAACTTAACAGTAAATTATGAAGGAACACTGTGTGGAAACATTTACCATGTTAACAGTGGTGGCACTCAGCTTGACGGCCTCATTAGATGCCTTTTCACGCCCCGCTTAAAGGACCCGGGACTGTAGGAAGAAGGAAACACGTGAGCTGGCAGGGAATTCCAGGTCTTAGTGGTGCGGCATAGGAATGAATCACTGAAACGCTTGGTTCTAGCAGGTATACTCTGCACCGTAAATGGATGACATCTTAGCCCTGCACGTGTCGTCCTGTGAAGGAAAGGGGAGGGTGGGACTAATTGGAAGAGCTCGTCAGAACATTCACCATGGTAGAGACGGTAGAAAACTGCCAAAGACGCAACATGTCTACGCATCTGCAAAGGCTCGAGGGTGTTCGTGACCTCAGGATCCCCAATAATGCGGACCGCACGTCGCTGCAACCTGTCGAGAGCATCTAATAAGTACTTTGCGGAGCCGTCCCAGAGATGTGAGCAGTATTCCACGCAGGAACGAATTTGGGTCTTGTATAGAAGACACCGCTGCTCCGGCGTGAAAAAACGTCTCACTCTGTTCAGGACTCCGAGTTTACGCGAGGCTGATTTGATGATACTCTCGATATAGTTTTTGTTATTCAGTTTGCAGCGAACATCCATACCGAGGATAGTGAGGTGATCCTGCAGTGGCAGTGGTGTGCTCTGAAGAGTGGGAAGGGGAAGGAAAGGAGATACCTTCGCTGTAAATGCACATGCTTGGGTCTTCTTGGCATTGAACTCGACCAGGTTCCTAGCGCCCCATTGAGAAATGTGGTCCAGGATCCGGTCCAGCTCTGTGACAAGAAGCTGCCTTTATTCCGCGATATCAGACTGCTTGGCCGCAGGATGTGCGTGGTAACTCTCATGTAAGGTGCTGTCGTCTGCATAGCAGTGAATGTTTCCGTTACAGAGCATGGCATTGATATGCAGAAGAAAGAGAGTGGGAGATAAAACGGAACCCTGCGGCACGCCAGCATTTACCTGCAAGAACTCCGAAGCTCGTCCATCACAAAGGACGCGAATACGGCGCCCCTGCAGGAAGCTTGCAACCCAGTTACACAGTCTAGGAGGCAGGCCGAAGGCTGGTAGCTTGGAAAGAAGCGATTTGTGCCATACCCTATCGAAAGCTTTGGCGATGTCAAGACTAATTGCCAGTGACTCACCGTGCTTCTCCATAGCCTCACCCCAAAGGTGGGTCATGTACGCCAGAAGATCACCCGTTGACCGTTTCGGTCTGAAACCGTATTACCGGTCACTAAGCAAGGAGTGATCCTCTAGGTGGCGCATGAGCTGTGTGTTAATTATGTGCTCGAACACCTTACACAGCACGGAGGTGACGGCTATGGGTCGAAAGTTGGCTGGGTCCGAGCGATCCCCCTTCTTGGGGATCGGCTGGACATTCGCCTCCTTCCAAGCCGAAGGCACTGTACCCGAACTGTAGGACAGTCGGTACAGCCGCGTTAGCATAGGAGATAACTCCGCTGCACATTTTTTAAGTACAACCGCTGGAATACCATCAGGACCACTGGCTTTCCGGACATCGAGTGATTGCAGTACTGCACGGACATCGCGTTGCCTGATACGTATATCAGGCATTGCGTGGTCACCAGTGGGCATTGTCCGTGGTTGCATACCACAATCATCGACTCGGGAGTTGGCCGCGAAGAGATTGACCAGCAAATTTGCTTTCTCTTGCGGCTCATGGGCCAGAGATCCATCGAGATTGCTCAGCGGGGGCAGCGAGGGCTGGCAGAAGTTGGCTTGCACGGCTTTGGCCAGTTGCCAGTAGCCACGGCTACCCGTGGGATGCGCCACTAGCTCTTGGCCCAGCCGCGCTATGCGCTGGGCTTCCGCCCTGACGCATGCCCTCTTGCAGACCTTTGTGGCTCTGTTGTACGCCGCCTTGAAGTGACCCACGTTGGGATCGCGTGTGGCGCGCGCCCGCACCCAGGCGCGGTACGCAGACTGTTTATGTTCAACAGCCTCCGCGCACTCGCGCCCGGGATATAGTATTCCATACCTAGACCGATCTCACCGGCGACGGCAGTAGCGCTCTCAGATGGGTTCTTACCCTCAAAGCAGCGTTCAACCCATTGGATGGACGCATAATAGTCGCGCAATCCATCCCAGTCCGCTGACGAGTAGTGCCATAGCCGCCTCTTCCCCTGCACGGGTCGTGGGGGCGCTACAATGGGCACGGTGGAGCGGACCAGAGTGGTCGAAGTTACCTAAAGCAGCAATCACCGAGACACTGTACTGGTCCGGGTGACTCGTCAACAGAAGGTCAAGCAGAGAGGGCTCTAGGCCGGACTCTCTTGGTATCCTCGTGACCTTGTGCACCAATTGAGTCAAGTCATGCGCCAGGGCAAATGCGTGAGTGGCTCTTCCCGCATGGTTTGTTATGGCGGAGCCCAACCAGATCTTGTGGTGGGCGTTAAAATCCCCCAAAAACACCAATTCGGCGTTCGGAAACCGCTCCTGCGCATCATCTGCCGCCTGACTCAGGTATTCGAATAGTCGAGTTATCTCTGCATCTCCTGTATGGGAACGGTAAAGGCACACATAGACCTGACTCGTGGAGCCATGGTCTACGTGTACCCAAAGGATGGAAAAGGATGGGTCCTCTAGACAGCGCAAACGGCGACAACAAATATCCGCCCTAACAAACACGCACACCCCGGCTTTTGCTCGGAAATTTTCCTCGATAACATAGCCGGGGTAAAGCAGGTAGGTCGTGTCGTCAGGGCGGCGTATTTGTGTCTCCGTTAGAAACAGCATAGCTGGTTTCGCCGTCTCCAGGTGTTGGTGGACGGCGTTGAGGTTCTTATGGAGCCCACAGATGTTCGTGGACTCCACCTCAAATAGAGTTTTTGTGGGAGAGTCCCTAGCCGCTGTTTCAACAATTTTTGTTTTGTGCGCTGCCATGAGGTGAAGGGTAAGGGAAGGCGTGAAAAAGAGGTGATTGTCGCCGCAGCACCGCGTGACAAAACATGGGAGATTGGTTTCATCTATGAATGTGAGGCGTGACGAGAGCCGACGCGCCGAACGGAAGGGCCCCCGTACCCTCCCGAATATGGTCGCCGGGCTCCCGTCCGGTCGCCAACCGGCACGACGAGCCATATCGGGATTATGCGCGACCTGGTGGGGCAGCCTCCCAGGGTGGTTAGTCCCAGTTGGGCCCCTGTACTATGCCGCGGGCGGCCAGCGGCACCACCGTTTCTACGGGTCTCCCTGCCCGGCGCGGCGCCCCGCGTCACACCCCACTAGACTACGCCAAAACCCACCGGTCCCACTAGTGCTGCGACTACCATCACCTCGGCCCGGCTATGCACTTGCTGATCCCTGAACGCAATCCAACCGAGATTGGATTACTATGGAGGGTTTTTCGCACTTGTGCACGGTGGTACCAACCCGGTCGAAATAAGTGTCAAATTTGTGCCATCAAATTTCTACCACCTTAAGTTCGCGCAATTCTCCTGTGCACGCAGTGCTTTTCCATAAATGTTGTGGCACTTAGCTTTTGCAAATTGCATGTACTTAATTGTTAGTATAATAGTGTACTCAATGTTGAAAGCCAAATAAATAAAATAAATGAATGTTATTATATTGATTACCGACTCAAAACACTCCAACCTTAGTCACGGTACCAGCCTCACGGACTGTACTCCAGACATGGATGTTATTATATTGATTACCAACTCAAAACACTGCAACGTTAGTCACGGTACTAGCCTCGCGGACTGTACTCCAGACATGGATGTTATTATATTGATTACCGACTCAAAACACTCCAAAGTTAGTCATGGTACCAGCCTCATGGACTGTACTCCAGACGTGGGTGTTATTATATTGATTACCAACTCAAAAAACTGCAACGTTAGTCACAATACCAGCCTCGCGGACTGTACTCCAGACATGGATGTTATTATATTGGTTACCGACTCAAAAACACTTCAAAGTTAGTCATGGTACCAGCCTCACGGACTGCACTCCAGACGTGGGTGTTATTATATTGATTACCAACTCAAAAGACTGCAACGTTAGTCACGGTACCAGCCTCGCGGACTGTACTCCAGACATGGATGTTATTATATTGATTACCGACTCAAAACACTCCAAAGTTAGTCATGGTACCAGCCTCACGGACTGCACTCCAGACGTGGGTGTTATTATATTGATTACCAACTCAAAACACTGCAACGTTAGTCACGGTACCAGCCTCGCGGACTGTTCTCCAGACGTGGATGTTATTATATTGATTACCGACTCAAAACACTCCAAAGTTAGTCATGGTACCAGCCTCACGGACTGTACTCCAGACGTGGGTGTTATTATATTGATTACCAACTCAAAATACTGCAACGTTAGTCACAGTACCAGCCTCGCGGACTGTACTCCAGACATGGATGTTATTATATTGGTTACCGACTCCAAAACACTTCAAAGTTAGTCATGGTACCGGCCTCACGGACTGCACTCCAGACGTGGGTGTTATTAGGTATATTGGTTACCGACTCAAAACACTCTATAGTTTGTCTTGGTACGAGCCTCGCGGACTGTACTCCAGACATGGATGTTATTACGAGTATATTGACTACCGACTTTTCATTACTACATTTTGCAAATTCACCTTTTTTATACTTATTTATAGTTTAAACAATTTGTATACAACAAAGATGTATAAGCAATACAGGAACCTATGCGGTTTATTATCTATGCCTAAGGTGTTAAATAACATTTAGATAGTGTGATTTGAATCTGTTTTTGTCACTATGACGCTTAATGTTATCTACATTGCGCAATTCCGGGGGCAGTGTGTTAGTAAGTCGAGGAACCAGGTTTATGCAGTCGTTCGTTCGCGCTAGGCATTATTCATGCCGCTCGGCTCGCACAACATGCCTCGCCTCAAGCTACCGCCCGGGTGTATACAGGACGGCATAGATTGTGCCGAAAATTTTGGTTAAAAAAGCTTTTCTTAACTACTTGAAATGCTTGACTTGGGTATGCACTCTTGCAATATTTAAACAGACCATAGTCATTATCATTGAACTGCTGTTTGATGTTTTTTTTTTGATATAATTTTGCGAAGAATTCTTCGCTAAAGATTAAAAATACTTTGCAGATATGTGTTGTATGATTCTGCAACCGTACTCCGACAGTCGTTTCTCCTTTGGACTGTTCACCGACAGGACGTTTAGTTTTTGAGAGATTCGTCGATAGAACGTTATTGTAATGTTTACGCACTTTCCTATCTTGTTTCGGCACAAATCACACAAACTATCACTATAAATCTAATATATTTTAACACACAAGAAAAAACAAGTGCACGATGGCCGCCACACAAAACGTGTATGAGATACCCCCAAGTTAGCTAACATTTTTTTCTTTTTAAATGTTGCTATAAAATTGTGTACGATGGCAGTACTCACGCGTGTGATAGATATATTAATTATATAGTATGTAAGTATAGATTATGTGACCAATTTATGGATAATATATTACGATGAAATGTAATTCAATCATTTTAGAACCATTTTATAAACTATTTTTATAAGTGGGTAGGTGAAAATCATTCGATGTAATGTGACGTCTCAAATGATATAAAAAGGAGACACCGAATGAAATCGAGACAGTTTATCCCGAGGCGTCGAAGTGTAAGGTACGATATAATTCTGATATGTTTATACTGTTTACTGTGTAATATTATTATGCTGTGCTGTAACTATTTGACCATATCGTTTTGGCTATGTAAGATGTACTTACTTGATCTATAATTGTTGTTATAATTTGGTAAATGGTAATATCTGCAGATAGATATATTATCTGTCTAGTAGATGCAAATATGGATTACTGGATTATACCCTTCAGGGGTATGATGTAATTATGCAAGGTATGTTATATTGTGCCTCACGATATCGATATGGTTGGATATAGTCCCTGTAATGATATTACTTGATGAGATCTATTGTGTATTAACTGGCTACAAGCCTGATAACCTTTGATACAAGAGTCTAATATTGTTATATTGTGTAACTATTATAGTAATGTTTGGTTATAAGCCTAGATTGTAATTATGAATTGTTATAGAAAGACTATATCATGGTTGGAAGGCAGACAGGTTTTCTTGTTAGTTCTTTCCTGTCTATAAAAGCCTTTTGGGAACTAACGTAGTGTAAAAGATTAAAAGAGAACGATATAGTCATGATTGTTGTTTTATTAATCGTGTGACACAACTAAGTATTCCCCTTTGTATAATATTTGTATTTCCCTAGTACAGATTAATAGTTAAACTTGGTTTCTAGGAAATACAACTGGACCATAGTGAACCTCTAGCACTATAAAGTATTTGTGGTTGCTACGCAAGATCCTGACATATTCTAATGGTTATATATCTATATTCTAATATATACATACTTGCAGATTGAGTTTCATTTAATAGATATACATAGTTAGATTGACAAATTAAGATTTCTGTTAGATTATGACTATATATTTATGTTTATATTTAGTGTTAATCTAACATCAGAAGTGGGATAAAGAATCTTATTCTAATACATATGTACAAGTTTCAGCTTGGATCTACCTCTGCGAGGCTACCACAGGCCTTGCACAATATTGCTTGCCCATTGAATACCGGCTTCATCATCGGGTAAAGAAGCTAGCTCCAGCATCAGTTTGCAGAGCAATCGGCTGCCGTAGCAACTGGCGAGGCTACGTAGTGTTCACACCGTGTCCACCAAAGCGATCGCCTTTCGCTTCCTACCTCAGGAATATCAAGGATTGCGGTGATACAAGAAAATGTGCAAAAAGACGGTATTGTGACTTTTTTACCAAATGGTAATGTTGTGATAAATGTGATAATTATGATGATAACCAACTATATTTCGTTTATTGGTGTAAAGAGAAAGATTTAGAAAGGTCTTTTTAACAATTGTATAAACTGAAAGGAGGCATCGTCGTCTCAGTCTTTTAGTGTTGTCAGACAAGTTCGTTAATAATGATTTTAGTGTATTTTCACTTTAGGTAGGTGAACAGTATTTTATCTGAGCAGTTTATAAAATGCACTTGTTGTCCAACGAAATCACTAACTAATTTTTTTTTTGGGGTGAATAAGATTATGAATCTAAATAGGATAAAATTCAGTCCAGACTGTAACCCCTGACATTAGTAAGTTCGGGTGATAAGTATCTTTCCATAATTCCGATAATAACTTCCATTCTTGAATGTTAATGTGGTTTGCTTTCAACCTCTTACAAAATTTATAGCGGGTACTGTAGGTACAGTCAGCACCAAAAGTCGATGAACAGAATCAACTTAACAAAACACCTGTTCACAATAAAATGCCATAAGTTATAGTCGCAACTAAGAAACAAAATAGCCTGTACACCAGAAATTTACAAAAGTCGTTAAACACGAGTATTTCACAAGTAGCTGTGCACTAGTATTCCTAAAGTCGCTGTACACCATCAATCCAAATGTCGCTGAACATCAATATTTCAAAATTAGGTTAACAAAGTATATTTTTAATGTTTCCGTGTGTTAATATACTTTTGTCGCTTACGTTGTTCAGCTACTTTTGGGACCTGACTAGACTAACTAAATATGGAAACTGTTGATATTGTTATTATAGAACGAAGTGTTTGGCTGAATGAAACTATAATTAAAAACTTAATCATTTATTTATTAATAGCACAATTAAAAATTCAAATGAAAATATTTTAGATAATATAATATAAATCTTAACGCAAAATCAAAAAAAATAATTTATAAATAATAATTAATAGCGGGTATGGCCTCCATTCGCGTCTATTACTGCCTGGAAACGTTCGCGAATATTACCTACCATATTTTGACAAATATTTTGGCCCCTAAATCTCTCCCAAGTTTCTGTTGCATGAGCTATTATATTTTGTCGGGTGCGTGGTGTATCGCGATCCCATGCTTGCACCATAAGAGCCCACAAATTCTCTATGGGGTTGAGGTCCGGGCTTTTCGGTGGGAATGGAATCTCCAAAATTTGCTCTGTGTTTTCATTAAACCATACTCGGCATACACATGCTTTATGAATAGGATAGTTATCGTGAACGAAGTTTATTGTCCACTCATCTGGCAACATGACTTCTGTCGTCGGCAACAAAACATCGTTCAATATATCTATATAGCCCGCGCTATTTAATTGACCTCCTATCTCGATTAGTTCCCCAGGGCCACCAGAGCACATCCAACCCCAAAACCCAACAGATATTCTGCCACTTGCACGGGTTATCGATTATTATTATTACGTATAAATGTGCATATTACGGAGCATGAGCGTCACAGAATTGTTCTCTAGAAAGAACTCATTCTACCGAAAATGGTCGTATGTCGCTCTGGCGCATAAATAATACCCGATATGCAGAACGTAATATAATCGATAACCGTGCAAGTGGCAGAATATCTGTTGGGTTTTGGGGTTGGATGTGCTCTGGTGGCCCTGGGGAACTAATCGAGATAGGAGGTCAATTAAATAGCGCGGGCTATATAGATATATTGAACGATGTTTTGTTGCTGACGACAGAAGTCATGTTGCCAGATGAGTGGACAATAAACTTCGTTCACGATAACTATCCTATTCATAAAGCATGTGTATGCCGAGTATGGTTTAATGAAAACACAGAGCAAATTTTGGAGATTCCATTCCCACCGAAAAGCCCGGACCTCAACCCCATAGAGAATTTGTGGGCTCTTATGGTGCAAGCATGGGATCACGATACACCACGCACCCGATAAAATATAATAGCTCATGCAACAGAAACTTGGGAGAGATTTAGGGGCCAAAATATTTGTCAAAATATGGTAGGTAATATTCGCGAACGTCTCCAGGCAGTAACAGACGCGAATGAAGGCCATACCCGCTATTAATTATTATTTATAAATTATTTTTTTTATTTTGCGTTAAGATTTATATTATATTATCTAAAATATTTTCATTTGAATTTTTTAATTGTGCTATTAATAAATAAATGATTAAGTTTTTAATTATAGTTTCATTCAGCCAAACACTTCGTTCTATAATAACAATATCAACAGTTTCCATATTTAGTTAGTCTAGTCAGGTCCCAAAAGTAGCTGACCAACGTAAGCGACAAAAGTATATTAACATACGGAAACATTAAAAATATACTTTGTTAACCTAATTTTGAAATATTGATGTTCAGCGACATTTGGATTGATGGTGTACAGCGACTTTAGGAATACTAGTGCACAGCTACTTGTGAAATACTCGTGTTTAACGACTTTTGTAAATTTCTGGTGTACAGGCTATTTTGTTTCTTAGTTGCGACTATAACTTATGGCATTTTATTGTGAACAGGTGTTTTGTTAAGTTGATTCTGTTCATCGACTTTTGGTGCTGACTGTACCATCACAAGTAAACAATATTCAAAAAGATCTCCAATTCAGTCGTATAAAAAACGGTCAGATCGTCAGAGTACATTCCGTTCGTTCCTAAAAGTAATGATAAATTTAAATTATAAAATTTATAACAAGTAATTTTTTCCCCACAATATACAAAAAAAAGGGGGGATCTAATTAACTGGTTTAAATAGTTCGAGTATTTTGGGAACTAAATCTGTTCTATGGTTCAGATTTGCTTATTCATTCGGATTCAAATCAAATAACAAAGTACGGTTTGTATAGTAGATCAATTTCATTGGAGGGTACCTACCTACTCGCATTATAATTATTACTATTTTTCAAACTCGGAATAATGATTAAGTTGTATTAATGATCATGTGATTCTGGATTGTGATAACATATTAGTCGATTATATTCTGTAGACGTAATTTCATAAGATGCGGAATAACTAAAGACTAGAAACGAACTAGAAGGATACTACCTATTATAAAGTAATGGATTGTTTTGATGTTTGAGTCCTGTGAACAAAATTATGATACTAGTGTCAGATGAGTATCAGGTTGACCGAACGGTTCTTGAATATAAATATGATACAGGTACAGGTGACTGAAGAGTTGGAAGTACTAATTACTTTTTCTTATTGCTTTAACATTTAACACTAGTGTTCATTGTTGTTTTATGGGTGTTGGTTTTGAAGTGTTGATGACCCAAATAAGTAACATGCTGCGACGTAGTTTGGGTGTCCGATCCAGTTCATTAGCAGCGAGTGAACGATATGGATTGGCCCATGCGAACTTCGATCAATCGTCAGTGGTGATCATAATTTCAAAATCAGTTTTTTTAATTAATTTCAACTTGTTCAGTATTGTACTTTCGATGCTTCTTTTACCTTAGAGGTCTACTCGCTCTAACAATATACTCGTATAATTTGATATATAATTATAAGAAGGTGCAGAATGTGATTGCTAATATGTGACGCCGATTTGTAACAGGAATATGTTGATGTCATATCGAGAGTATGTGACTCATGTCAGAGGCCTATGTGGCGAATATATCGGAGGCCGTAGTGTAAGTGTGTGATTGCTGAGGTATAGTGGAAGTGCAAAGACTGTGTAGACCGCCATTTGCTTCAATGCGATTGAGCAGTTTGGGGATACATAGATATTGCCGATTTATGACAGACCTATATTTCCGCTGTTTGACCTTTTGCTCGTGCAGTCCTTGCCATTTGCAGCGGGTGGAGCGGACTAGACACGGGGTAGCAAGTTGGTAGAATATAGAAATGACGACTTTGACTTTGAGATACCGGTAGTCACAGCTTGCAACTTGTATGTAGATAGATACTTTGAGAGAAAGTACTGGTTTGATGGTACTTCGTGAGCTAAGTATCTGTCAGTTTGGCCGTGATAGATGATATTGATATGATATATTTTGGGCATATGATATTGGCAGTCACATCTTGCAGTTGATTGTACTTCGAGAGCGAAGTACTTGGTCAGTATGGCCGTGATAGATATTTATACGATATGTTGAGCATATTTACTAACAGTCACAATTTGCAATTAATTGTACTTCGAGAGCGAAGTACTTGGTCAGTATGGCCGTGATAGATATTTATATGATATGTTGAGCATATTTACTAACAGTCACAATTTGCAATTAATTGTACTTCGAGAGCGAAGTACTTGTCAGTATGGCCGTGATAGATATTTATATATGTTGAAAATATTTATTGAAGAGTCACAATTTGCAATTAATTGAACTTCGAGAGCGAAGTTCTTATCAGTATGGTCGTGATAGATATATTAATTATATAGTATGTAAGTATAGATTATTATGTGACCAATTTATGGATAATATATTACGATGAAATGTAATTCAATCATTTTAGAACCATTTTATAAACTATTTTTATAAGTGGGTAGGTGAAAATCATTCGATGTAATGTGACGTCTCAAATGATATAAAAAGGAGACACTGAATGAAATCGAGACAGTTTATCCCGAGGCGTCGAAGTGTAAGGTACGATATAATTCTGATATGTTTATACTGTTTACTGTGTAATATTATTATGCTGTGCTGTAACTATTTGACCATATCGTTTTGGCTATGTAAGATGTACTTACTTGATCTATAATTGTTGTTATAATTTGGTAAATGGTAATATCTGCAGATAGATATATTATCTGTCTAGTAGATGCAAATATGGATTACTGGATTATACCCTTCAGGGGTATGATGTAATTATGCAAGGTATGTTATATTGTGCCTCACGATATCGATATGGTTGGATATAGTCCCTGTAATGATATTACTTGATGAGATCTATTGTGTATTAACTGGCTACAAGCCTGATAACCTTTGATACAAGAGTCTAATATTGTTATATTGTGTAACTATTATAGTAATGTTTGGTTATAAGCCTAGATTGTAATTATGAATTGTTATAGAAAGACTATATCATGGTTGGAAGGCAGACAGGTTTTCTTGTTAGTTCTTTCCTGTCTATAAAAGCCTTTTGGGAACTAACGTAGTGTAAAAGATTAAAAGAGAACGATATAGTCATGATTGTTGTTTTATTAATCGTGTGACACAACTAAGTATTCCCCTTTGTATAATATTTGTATTTCCCTAGTACAGATCAATAGTTAAACTTGGTTTCTAGGAAATACAACTGAACCATAGTGAACCTCTAGCACTATAAAGTATTTGTGGTTGCTACGCAAGATCCTGACATATTCTAATGGTTATATATCTATATTCTAATATATACATACTTGCAGATTGAGTTTCATTTAATAGATATACATAGTTAGATTGACAAATTAAGATTTCTGTTAGATTATGACTATATATTTATGTTTATATTTAGTGTTAATCTAACACGTGCTACTACAAGTAAATTATAATGTAATCTCGAAGGGCGAATCACAGAAGTTTAATTAGTCTTAAGTTGGTCGGAGCATGCCCTCCGTAAAAGACTGTTCACTGGTTCAAGTCCCGTCTTCTGAGCCAAATCTACAGGAAAAGTACAAATTTGGCGCCATCTTTAATTGGCCTATTGACGTGACTGATATGACTATTGGGGTTTTTGGCGCCAACGCTAGTAAGGGTGTATTGCAGTATTATTTTATTTTCCGAATACGAGTTTGTTTGTATGGAAATGGTGGTTTTTTTGTCAAAATATCTTAGACAATGCACAGAAATGTAGGAAAATGGCATATGACAGTAACTTTTCGTGTTTGTTCCAAAACTCCGTCAAAGCTTCTAGTAAAGTCTCCGTCACTTGAATGGGGCAGAAATCAGTATCGATCGTCGTCATCATCATCAACTTATCATCATTATGATCAACAATAATTCCAACTATATAAGATCAATAACTTGGCGCGGATAATTTGAGCTGTAGCTGCACCTTAAGACTACCTAAAATTTTACGTTACCAGGTCATAAAATTCTAAAAATGACATGCCTGACAGTTCAGTTGACAGTGAGTGGCACTTAGATTAACAAGAGTTGCCATACCTACGAAAAAAAACTGCCTACCTAAACTTGGATTTTATGAATGAATGGAAAGCAGTATGGCGGCCTAGTAGGGAGTCCAGTAAACTGTCGATAACTACTTATCGATATAAAAAGGGCACAGACTAAAAATTTATACATTTGAAAGAAAAAAGTAAGTGGTTAGCTTAAGTGGATGCCGATTATTTGTATTCTCAGGTTGCAGTGTGCTTAGGGCTTTCTGTCAGACTTTCCTTGTGATAGCCGGAGTTTCGAATAATTCGCCCAGAAGGACGTAAAGTCTACAAAGATTCTTTACAGTCTTTGAGTAACGATATATATATATATAATATTAATTAGTACTCCAGGTACATAACACATTGGCATAAAAATAAAATGGATTTGGAGAAAAAAAAATCGATTTTTTTATTTAATATTTTTGTTTTTTTTTTTATTTTGCATTATTTGCTGTCCATCGTGTTATTAAAGCTAAATGAAACGGCAAGTTCATAAAAAGAACATCACTACTAAGAAAAAAACAACTAGAGCGCCAAGCGCGTGCTCTTTTGTAATGGTGTTTTTTTATAAAATTACCGTTTTATTTAGCTTTACTAATAAGATGGAGAGTAAGTAATGCAAAATAAAAAATAAAAAGAATCCAAAAAAAAATCGAAGCCTTTTTTTTTGCCCATATCGATTTTATTTTTATGCCAATTTGTTATGTACAGTCACCTCTATAAATATGTATACACGGTAGGGTTCCAGAAACAAGTAACCAGGGTTAGCTTCAAATTTTTGTTTAATGATGTAAACTCTTAACATTGCATAAATATGTAAACATTACACGCCTCATAAAATGTATCAACTAATGCTTGCAAAAATATATCCACAACTAACGGGTCAATTGAATGGAAACATGCTATAGAGATCCGGTTCTTAGCATTCCATGGATTCACCGTGCGGTCGCCGGGTCCATGGCGTGGTACAGAGAGGAACACTGTGACGGCGCCTGGGACTTGCGACCCAGGTGTAGGTTTAGGGTGGCCACCTTGTGATGCATCAGCGCTCACCTCCACCGTCAGTCGTGTTCCCCCCTCTACCTTACTTTCAAAATAATATAAAATATACTTTCAGTGAAGTCATCTAGTCTGTAGTCTAAAATATGTAGTTTTCTATAAAATCGAAACTTCAAATTCAATTCTAACTTAGATTCAGACGCGACTCTCTCACACTCATACTCTCAGACTCAGACTCATAATCTTAGACTCAGACTCTCAGAATAAGACTCGGACTCTCTCAGACTCTCAGACTCAGACTCCCAGACTCAAACTCTCAGGCTCAGACTCTCAGACTCAGACTCTCAGACTCAGACTCTCAGACTCAGACTCTCAGACTCAGACTCTCAGACTCAGACTCTCAGACTCAGACTCAGACTCTCAGACTCAGACTCTCAGACTCAGACTCTCAGACTAAGACTCTCAGACTCAGACTCTCAGACTCAGACTCTCAGACTCAGACTCTCAGACTCAGACTCTCAGACTCAGACTCTCAGACTCAGACTCTCAGACTCAGACTCTCAGACTCAGACTCTCAGACTAAGACTCTCAGACTCAGACTCTCAGACTCAGACTCTCAGACTCAGACTCTCAGACTCAGACTCTCAGACTCAGACTCTCAGACTCAGACTCTCAGTGGTCAGACTCAGACTCTCAGGCTCAGACTCTCAGACTCAGACTCTCAGACTCAAATTCAAAAGTCACACTTAAAATGGAAAGTGTTCTTCTGAAGTGGAAAGTGGTCTTCGTTCTTTAAATATTTGGGAAAATATCGATAATTGAAATTCTATCACCGCATCACTAGCAATTTTATTTGACCAATCAGGTGCTACTACATCCCCACTACGTTGGAAAGCAAGATGGAGAATTAGCGTTTTCCTCATTTGATTTTATGAATGAATTTCGTAGTAGCTTCACGTCTTTATATTTACCACAGGGTGGCCCTATTCAACATATACAAATTTTAGTTATACATATATGAGGCAAACATGAGACAGACCATGAAACATCACTTTGTCTCTTTTTTTCTAATATACAGTTTTGCCTGTAAATAAGAGACAAAACATTTAAGTTATTTCTCATTTGGGAAAATGAGTGTATAGATTTGACAGCGTGCCGAGTTTTGGCACAATCCATGAATGATTTGTTACACTCATTCATTACTTTACTCTACACGAAACTACAAGAAGCATGATAGTGATGTACTCCAACAAATGATTTGTCGACGAAAATACTCTTTTTTCACATAATTTATTTATTTTAGGAAGGCTTACAGACTAATAACATTAATATCTTGATTAAAGTGTGTAGACATATTGCTAATTACAAGCCCACACTTATTATATATTTACTCTTATTTATTTCGAATGCTAGTACCTAAATTAAATTGACTAACAACAACAAAAAAAATAAAAAAAATACGAAGATTCTTACGATGCAAAATTAAAAATACAGGTAACAGTTTTAATGGAAAATAACTAAATAATAATAATCTAGGTAGAAGATATAGAACAAAGCCCAAGAATAGTCTGCAGCTGGTGTCATTACACTGACTGAGTTCTGCGACGGCTACTAGCGCCTTCGCCAAAGAACTTGTCACCCATGCGTCTTTTAATTGTGTTCGTGCTTGTACAGAACAAATCTATGTCCAAAGATACCGAGACCTCGTTAAACTTTTTTAGACTGCGAATAAGAAACCCACCGCGTCTGTAATTCGTTGAAGCTGCAGGGACACTCAACACTGGCCGCTGTCTGTAATAGTACAAATTAACTAATAGCTGGTACAGATAACTCACTGTCTGGAAAATCAACAATCTAACTCAGTTAAGTTCCTTAAGTTAGAGAGATTAACCTCTGCATACCTACAAATTTGTCGGCCTACAGTTATTATTATTTCCTTACTTCGCAGTCGCTCGGCCACAGCCCACCAAAAATAGCTTAGTGGAGATCGCCGAAGATTTGTGTTAAAACAAATATTGATGCGTATACAGAGAGTATCACGCAATACAAAGCTGGCTTTATCACAAGGAGTTTTATTAAAAAAATTAAATGCGAGGTTTTGCATCATTACTGCTCGGAGAAGAAGACGTGAAGAGCCTCATTTACAAAAAGTCAAGAGGAGGCCTTATATACGCCTCATCGAGCGTGGTAAACATACACATATCACAAAAACAGAAAAAATAATTAAAATGCACTTGACAAACAAGAGAACCCCCGAAAGTTATTACTTATATATATTTAAATTTATGTGTGAATTTTATGACATGAAAAATATTTTTGCCAATTCTGATGCAACACATAGCACTAATCACAAGTTTCTTTTAATTAAATGTGTAATACAGACTTTTCTAGACATCAGGTTTAGACACCACGATCGTACACAATGTGATAAGCTGTCACATCGACAATATTTAAATAAAAAATGCTTATAATATTTTTATTATTTTCTTCGCATAAACCGTCATGATGATACCATGCGCCTAGCATTATTCTATACTCCTAAATATAAGATATCGACAGATATTACGATACTAGAAGCTACAGCCCTAACGTAGTAACCGTCGGCCATACGTTCATTCATGAAAATGGAACATAGGTATACACGCTTAATCTGTAGGTATGGCCTATCTACTAAGCGCGCGAGCGTTCTTCCTATATCTATGATATTTACTATGTCTATGGAGTGACATTACTCTAAGCATTACCTGAAAATGTCAGTAATGTCACTTTGTTTTCGCGGTTTACGTGTGGTGTGGCGATTTCTCAAGATTTTCTTGTTTTATTCAGTGTAATCGCCGTTATCAGTGTATGTGGAGATTGTTGGAATGCCGAATTATCGGTGATTGGACTGCATAGGCCATAAAATAGTAGTTGTGAATTGTGGTTAAATTCATCCAATGTAATCATAATGTAATTCAATACTTCACGGACAGTCTTTTCGTTGCTGATTCCTAGCGTGATTTGCTAAAGTTTAAGGTTACTGCGTATATAGTTTAAGTTACTTAGTATAAGTTCAGGTCTTAAGTTACCGTTAATTCAAGCAATATAAACGGTATTAATAAACTAACACTAACACAAACATGGATAAGCTGTCGATGTGTAGAATTTGTCTTTCGGACGACATTCCACTGCGCTCGATTATCAAGACACATCTACAAGAGATGTACGAGTCTTTGACCATGACGCCGGTAAGTAAGCTTTCCTTTTATGACAAACATGTTCAGTCACTGTTGAATAACATCTGTGCCCAAACATACATACAAATACAAACAACATAATTTTGTCTTGTATGTTGTCTTACCAAAACCCACTGCTCAAGTGAACCGTTTGGCTTCGTTTTTGAATTAGTGATTCTATCAACTTACTACAACAATCCAAGTTTCACAAATGCTTTATATAGTCTTACTTAGTAACAAAAGAGTTAAGTTCCAACAACTCCCTTCCCAAGCTGGGCAGACCCTGTTGTTGGGGACAACTAGTAATGAGATTATGTTGATCAGTTTGTTACAGAAGACATCAGACCAGTACTGGTCTGCCATCTCTGTTGTGCGTGGCTCATGAACTCCTCAGAGCTTAAGGAGAAATGTCTCCAGAGTGAAAAGCTGTTTACAGAGTTGCTACAAAGTAATGTGGTGAGTGGTCCCATTATTGAATAATGCTTGTAACAAAGTATCTTCGCAAGTAACAGACTGACTGTGTTGCAGTGTAATTATAATATTGTACCTACACTGTTATCATTGGTCTCACATCTTCTGCATGTGTAGTGAGCTGTTATAATGTGTGTTCATATAATGTGGTGTTGTTTCTACAGCAAGTCAACCTACAAATAATGCCCGGTGTGCACCTGAGCACAGAGGATGTGATGCAGATGACTCCAAATGACTTTGGTGATGTTGAAGTGAAACAAGAAAATGCTGAAGGTAATAAAGTTTTATGGTATGTTTGTGACTAAAGAACAGGCTAGATGATGTTATAGTGCTTATAGTCAGTCAGCGATGTGATTGAGACTATTTGTGGTTCACAATATTGTGCCTTTGTGTAATCACATTATATGTATGTCCACAAACACTATATATATGGCTTAAATATTAATATCGAATACCACATGTAGTATTAAACTTTCATAGAACTTGGACAAGAAGCAAGCAAGTATATTATATAGTAAACAATTTCTATTTTGGATATCGTCATCACTATTGAACGTTATGGTGTGTCTTTTGTAATCCACAGACACAAGAGATGACAGCAGCACATGTTCAGACTCACAAGATGATGTGGGGAACAGAATACTTCATACAACTTGACCCAGATGTAGACAATGCAATGCCAAGTAAGTGTGTCTGTAAACATAACATGCAGCACTGAACATTCTCCTTTGTGTCTCTAACCATTGCTTGTTCTAAATCCATGTACAGTTATCAAAGAAGATGACTACGTCCAATCGTCAGATTCAAAAGATATAAGTCTTGCTGTCGTCAAGGAAGATCCGAGTGATGTTACAGGCAGTAAATTTACTTGCATATGCACTTGTTATAATTGTTTGGTGTAAAGTTGATTCATGCACATTTCGGTTTAATCAATGATTGAGCTTGGTGTTTTGCTTTTATCGTAATTTTAATGCATGATTGGTCAATATAAGTCCGTGTATCAGAGATAGCCGTATATAACAGCCAGTGGCCAATCATACGAGTACAGGTTCTTATGTCGGACGAACAAGTGAAGTATTTATTGTACTTATGTGCAGATGACGCAGCCGTGGAGCAAGATCACACAGACCTATATCATAGCGCACTAGGGCTACACACGGAGTGTGACATACCTCTGGATGTTGTGAAGGAGGATCCGGACGACGTTGACACAGGTAAGTTGTAGATTGTAGTTGAACGTGCGCATCAGTTGTCAACGTTGTCGTATCGGAGGATCGTTCCGATTATATGTCGGATGGCATACCGGCCATGGTGCTTGACCACTGTGCTCCAGAGTTGTGCCCTGTTCTTACACGACTTTTCGCGCTTTCTTTCACCGCTGGACGAGTTCCGGCTTCGTGGAAGACCGCATATGTGCATCCTGTGCCTAAGAAAGGCGACAGGACTGACCCGTCCTACATTACAGGCCTATCGCTATCATCTCCCTCCTCTCGAAGGTTATGGAGCGTGCTATTCGTGCGCGCGTGCATAATCAGCGGCGGGGTGGTTCCTGTATATTGTGTAGAAATTGTATTCAATGTAATGAGTTGAAAGAACTAAAAGACTTCTGCATAAAAAGTCATTATGAGATTTGCGGGGTTGGCATTGAAAATATGAACCTCATAGTATTGTACCCTATATAGAACCCCTCATTCCAATATTGACATTTTGTTTGAAAATTTTACTAAAACTCTCACAAAATTGCTACACAAAAAGAGGAGAATTATATTATGTGGAGATTTTAACATACATTTTTTAGACAATAATAAAGATTGCATAAAATTTAAAGAACTTATCTATAATTTCGGTACGCGTCATCATATTCAGGAGGCCACTAGAATAAATAGATGTACAGACAACATCATTAGTAATATTGCGAATGTTACAGGAAAAAATTATAAGCTAAACTTATCGGACACAGCTCAGGTTGTTACATTTAAACACAACAAGAAAAATATTTTATAACAGGCTACTACCTCTCGACAATATATGATATGAACAGAAATAATATCAAAAAGTTTGAAAAACATTGGAAAAATGAAATGCTCAAGTGAGACTCGAACTCACGACCTTTCCCTTACAGGGGAACTGCTCTTCCAAGTTTCCAACTGAGCTATTGAGCCACACCTGAATCATTCCAAATTTTCCTTCTCTTTATATCCGTCTATACGGGCGACGACGGTGCAGCCATCTACCAACATTCTTACGAACTGTTGGAAACAATGAATGATTTTTCAACCATTTTTAAACATTGAATTTTGATGACTGCGCCCAAATATTTGAATGAATTTTTTTTATAGGTAGCATTTATTATGCTAACTTTTAAGTTCGAAAAACATTGGAAAAAATGAAATGCTCAAGTGAGACTCGAACTCACGACCTTTATCTTACAGGGGGACTGCTCTTCCAACTGAGCTATTGAGACACACCTGAATCATTCCAAATTTTCCTTATCTTTATATCCGTCTATAAGGGCGACGGTGCAGCCATCTACCAACATTCGTACGAACTGTTGGAAACAATGAATGATTTTTCATTTTGAGTGTATAGGTTGCTTAAGGCGATTGGCACACTGCAACGCTCGACGCGGCGTCGCGCGTCGACGCGCGTGGACGCGAGAGAGCTAGTATAGTCCGAGAGATATTAGATTTTTTTTGGTAGGTAGGTGTGTGAAGTAATCTAAAATTTTGTGAATAGTAAAGTAAAGCCATCCGACTATTAGCTCGATAGCCCAGACTATATTAAGAACGCTAGAGATGAAAAGAAAATGATTAGAAGTGCAAGCTATTTTCGACTTATTGACATGACATAGTAACTATTTTTTTTTCTTATATTCGTGATCAGCGTCCTCTATTAACGCGAAAAGAGACGTAACTAAGAAAATGCCATTAAGGTTGAAAGTCGCTTGCAGTCTCTGCGTGTTCCGATAACGAGCCAAAATATTGGTATCGGCTCCAATACCCGATATTGGGCATCGATATTTGACTTCCTCCGATCTCGGATGTCGGATATTGGATATCGGACGTCAGTTGATGTGAAAGCGCTCTAAATTTGCCGCTAAATAGTCATGTTGCATTGCAATAATATTAATTTAAAATTCGTCTCAAATACCTACACAGAAATTTCTAACAGCTCTCGGACTAAAAATCCGTCGAAAAACACGCGCGTGATGGCAGATTTCAGTGTGCCATACCTCGCGTTTTCAGCTTGTACGCGCGTATTCTGCGCCAACGCGCGTGATTGCGTTGTCAATGTGTGGGACCCCGCGTTTTTCTATACAAAATGGGCGCCGTAGAGGCGACAAGCGCGACGCCTCGCCGCGCCGCGACGACGCAACAACGCTCGACGCCGCGTCACGCGTCGCAGTGTGCCAATCGCCTAAGCTTCTCTGAAATCTATGAGATTTCAGATACTAATATAGCTTTCAACACCTTCCATGACATATTAACACTTTTCTATAGTGTGTGTTTCCCACTTATTACAATAAAAAAACATTATAAAACTAATAAGTCCAAGTGGATAAATAGAGGTATTATAGCTAGTAGTGAAACTAAAAGAACATTGAGATATAAATACTATATGAATAGAACTAATGAAAATTAGACAAAGATCAAAACATACTCACATAAACTTAAAAAATGTATACAGAATTGCAATTCCTTGTGTAATTTAAGGTATATTGCTCACTCAAGTAATAAATGTAAGGCCACTTGGGACATAGTAAAGGGTATTATATGTAACGAACCAGCAAGAGGATCCATTGATCAATTGATTGACAATAGTGCTACTGTTGCATCCGAACAAGACATTGCAGACATATTTAATAACTATTTTATTGACATTATTAAAAATAATTTTACCACACCTGACACTCACAATTGTAATTTTAATATTAAGACAGTTGACAATAGCATACTTCTAATCTAGAACCTACCAATCCCATTGAAATATTTAGTATAATTAAAGCTTTAAGTAATACTAAGTCGTCAGTATGTGATAATATCAGTTCTATCCTCCTAAAGCAAATAGCACAACGTATAGCAGCTCTCTTGGCGTATATTTTTAACTTGTCCCTGGAGCACGGATGTTTCCCAGATAGACTCAGATTGTCCATAATAAAATCTTTACATAAAAAAGGCTCAAAAAAGGATAAAAGCAATTACGGACCGATTTCATTGACCAACTATATCCAAGGTCTTTGAAAAAATGATGTACAAAAGAATGGAGAGTTTTTTGGACAGGTTTGAAGCATTTGCTGGAGAATAAACTTTCGAAAAAACAAGTCGAGCTCATTAGCAGCATATATTTAGGAAAGTCTATAGTATGTAACATTAATACTAAAATACCAACTACTGCTTTGTTCTTAGACTTAAGGACGGAGTCCGCGGAGCGCACGTCTCAAAATCTGTCAAAATACAGACGCAGCCGTGCACGCACACATCACCGAGATGCACAGTGGGCTGCTAGATGCTCTTTACCAGTCAAAATAATGGTGAAAATTGTCTTACCAATGATGAAAAAACTACTTTAAGCCTTGTGGTTAGAGTGCATTTTTGAGTAATGTGATTTATTGTGACGAATTACGTCTGTCAATTACATTTCGTATCTCTTTTCTTCTTATACATTCATCCCTGTCATATTATCTTACGTGACGTCATTGGCATGTCTTTTGTTTCAGTGTCATACATAGCATGTTAAACTTTTTACAGAGATTATGAGATTTCGAACAAAATAAGGCTGGGGACATACCTACACCTAATTGTTGATATCTGAGCATACTGAAAATACTCATAAAATTAAAATGCCTACCGCGTAGACAGACCATACCTACGGTTACGTACAAAAATAACTATTTTAAATCCCGAATTACAAAATTCCGAAGTTCAAAAACTGTACGAAATATCAAAGTACGAGAAACCGAAGATCACTTATAGTTTAGATTTTATGTATACAGCGCACATATTAATCTAAATGTATGGGGGCCGAGCACGACAGCTTGACTTCTCGTCGCCTGACGGTAAGATAAAGGCAAAGTCTCAAGAAAGGGCCACCATTACAAACACGTACTTAGTTAACAATGGTGGCACTCAGCTCGACGACCTTACTAGACGCCGATCAGATGGTCGTTTAGTGGTAGTGTCGTGCTCTGAAGAGTGGAATGGTGGAAGAAAAGAAAATATCTTTGCTGTGCCTGCGTCTTCTTAGCATTGAACTCCACCAAGTTCTCAGAGCCCCATTGCTAAATGTGGTCCAGGATCCGGTCAATCTCAGTGACAAGAAGCTACCCTTTTTCATCGATATCAGACTGTGTAGCCGCAGGATTTCCGTGATAACTCTCGTGTAAGGTGCTATCATCTACATAGCAATGAAAGCTGAAGAAAGCGAGTGGGTAATATCATATATAATATTACCCACTCTCTTTCTATATAATAGGAAATATCACAGAGGACACGAATACGGGGCTCCAGCAGGCACATAGCAACCCAATTGCACTGTTTCAGGGTTCGTCTTGCAGCTCTTCTTCCTACATTTCCTACCCGGCTGGAGCCGGGAGGGGAGGTTATGTCGGACACGAACCGACTAAAACCGCACGTGGTGCTAGAACGGAGATGAGGTTGTCTTAGGCATATCCCTCGTACCCCGGCTGACCCAGGGCCATCCCTTGCGGTCTGGCCCTCTTCTGGAGGAGGGACAACGGTGTCCAGGACTCACCCCAGAGTGGGGAGACGCGCTACTTAGCGCGCCGCCGCCGTGGCCTGCTTCTGCTGGGGTGACAGGCGGCTCTACCCGTCACCCCCAGGCCCGCGCTCATGAGGGACGGAGGTCAGTCTGTGCCCTCCAACGCCCGAGTTGCCTGCGCACGCAGGCTGTGTGATCTGCGAGTCTCTCTCGCTCACGCCGCCACTCCCGTTTCACCATCTCCTTCACGACCATTAGAAAGAAAAAAAGGAGGACGCAGAAGGAGACACTGGCCGCCCACGTGTCCGCACAGCGGATCATCGCCGTGAGCAGGGTAGCGAGGATGAGAACTCTCACTCCCAGGGCCGCCTCGAAGTCCCGCCTCGCCGGACACTCGGTGAGCGTGTGCAGTCCCGTTACGTCGCTCGCATCGCAGTGATGGCACTCGGACGTTCGCTCCTTATCGATCAGACGCAGATTGACGTGATCGTACCAACGATGGCGGCTCTCTTGCATTTTATTTGCTATGTCACGGACACGAAGGCTGCCGAGGATGCGATCTTCACACGTGACGCCAAAACAAAATAAATGTCGCTGCTGTCACCGACCCATGCGTCCACCGGTTTCTCAGACCAAGCTGAAAAGCCGACCAGGAGAGGTTGGCGGCACTGGTGTACTACAAGGCCCGTAAGAAACCACCGTAAAGGCTTGGGCCCCTGCGTCAGACAGGCTTGTCAATTGAGGTGTAGTGGTGTAGAGGTAATGTAATTATGTACAATCAATTTAAAATAAGTTATTCTACACAAACCCTATCTGGGTTTACAGGATAACTGAATTTGTATGATGAATATTGTAATAATTAATAAATAAATAAATAAAAATAAAAAAAAAAAGGCTTCTAATCCTGCACCAGGTCTACTGCTGCAGCTGATACCCGCGACTCCTGCGACTCTAGTGATTCTGCTACATATAGATCAGTCAGTATCTTTAATACATATAATATAACCGAACGAAATTTTTTTTATAACTAATATGTACGGAAACAGCTACTTTACAATATACATACTATATATACTTACCTATACAATCATATAAAATAGACCATGAAGGTAGTATCTAATTATAATTTCATTACAACGGAACCTAAAAATATTGTTTCAACAAAAAATATTTTAACTAGGTATATCCCCAACTTTACAGTTCAAACCTTATAGCAAGTATCTCAAAATCTGAAACATTATGCTATAAATGTACCAACGACTATGTGAAGTGGCTAAAATCGGAACTATAGTCTGATTTTTAATTCGAGTCAGTAAAATGACAAGTACAACTGTCACTGATACAAAAAAGGGTGACCCGCTACAATAGTGATGTTCGACAATCGATAGACTAAGATATATTAGTCATACTTTAGTTCTTCTTTAGTTTTTTAGGTATGAAAGTGTTTTTTATTGTAAATATGTAATAGGTACATATGTATTAAACAATATCATTGGAGAAATATGGATCTAACCATATTATTATAAAAGCTGGGAATAATCATTTCATAGGCTAGTATGTAATAAAACTAATAACATTCCAAAACACAAGATTCTACACAACGCTATCTAGACCCATGGTAAGCATAGCTTAACTAGCTTGTGTTATGGAATCTAGAATGCGGATAAACATACATAGTTTTTTTTTTCGTAAATACATAGGTACATATATTATACATCGAAACACTCAGACCCAACCAAATAGCTATATTCATACATATAAATATTGAAAAAGAGCGGGGATCGAACCCGGCGCGGGTTCGATCCTGCGTAGCAGTCGCATTCACTACCGCCACGCCACGGAGGCTGTCGATGCGATATGTAATGTTATGGAACAAATTATAAATTAGGTATTATGATAAATATGAGAGCACACTGCGCGCCTCGATATCGATAGTTACAGATTAGAAAGCTAAGCGGAGCCTTCGTGGTTATTTTTTCATAACCACCAATCTATACATGAACCGTAGTTGCGTTGCTATGGTTTTTTTTTTATATAGGACACCTAAATTTGACTTCACCTCGCCTGATGTTAAGCAAAGGTAAAGTCTCGGAAAGAGGGTCACCATCGGAAACATGTACCATGTTAACAGTGGTGGCACTCAGCTTGACGGCCTCGTTAGATGCCTTTTCACGCCCCGCTTAAAGGACCGGTGACACTCATGGTGAATGTTCTGATGAGCTCTTCCAATAAGTCCCACCCTCTCTTTTCCTTCACAGGACAACACGTGCAGGGCTATGATGCCATCCGTATACGGTGCAGAATATACCTGCTAGAACCAAGAGTTTCAGTGACTCATTCCTATGCCGCACCATTAAGATCAAGAACTCTCTGCCAGCTCACGTGTTTCCTTCTTCCTACAGTCCCGGGTCCTTTATTAAGCGGAGCGTGAAAAGGCATCTGATGAGGCCGTCAAGCTGAGTGCCACCACTGTTAACATGGTACATGTTTATAATAGTGACCCTCTTTCCGAGACTTCGCCTTTAGCTTACCATCAGGCGAGGTGAAGTCAAATTGACGTGACTTTATAAAAAAATATAATCTCGACTATCTTTTAATTGTAAAACACGATTCAACCACATCACTATTTATTTGAGACAAAAAACCTGCAACACTGGAAATGTCATTTTACTGACTCGAATTAAAAATCATAGTATACGGTTGTCACTGTCAAATGCATACTATTTTATTGCCGTCCAATTGATTAATGAAGACGGTGGCGCCATTTTTTATTTCACATATTTCTTGGTAGGCCTATTTGTGTATGCATGAACTGTCATCACGCGCCAAAGAGACGTGCTCCTGCTTCGAAGGCCCGTGGGCGACTGACGGGCGATGAGAAAAAATATGGCAGAAAAAAGACACTATTTTACGCGTTTTTCAGTAAATTTGAAGTGATTTTTTAGATTGATTACTAAATGTATCATCAAATAAGTTTTTTCTTCCCTATCAAGAAGTCTTTGAATTTCAAATAGATACCGGTTCATTGCTAAAATCACTCATTTTCGGTATGAATTTACTCAAAGACTGGAGCCTGTTTCACGTAGCCTGTATGGAGAATTTATGTAAAACATATCTAGATTTTAGGGCTTTAAAAGAGGACATCTTTGTTTGTAAAAATACATGCAATATTTATTGGTTCCTTCAGTGTTCAAAAAGTGTTTCTTTTTATCAATTCGTGTTGGTTTATTGGGCTAAATCTGAAAAATACGAAGGCATGTTTTTGAATTTTTTCTCAATTTTGTGGGTTTGTCGACGTTTATTATATAACAACTATTAGGTTTTAGAGTTAACGTTTAAGTTAACTATTAGAGTTTAATATAAGCATACCATATTTTTTGGTCTTTGAATGTAATATATACAAATTATCATTGATATCAATCATATCTAAATAGGTTAAATATGAAAGATCGTAACACTCTTTTCGGTGATTTTCACGACCTGGCCCCTTAAGCAAGGCATTTGATTTAGTTCATCACCCCACCTTAATGGTCAAACTGGAAAGATAAGGTATCAGAGGTCCAGCTATCGGATGGGTTAAATCCTTATTGTCAGGTAGAATGCAAATCACAAGAGTTACTCAATTCGACAAAACCACAAATAGTACTGTTACTTTTGATTCGGAGCCTAAATGCAATCACTTTGGTGTTCCACAAGGAAGTATACTAGGGCCAATATTATTCCTTCTATATATTAATGACCTTCCCCACGTGATTAAATATGATTGCGTGCTGTTTGCTGATGACACTACAGTAGTAATGGGTTGTGAATATCGAGAGACGTATGAAACACATATAAATAATACTTTGGATGACACAGGTACTTTGTTGAATCAAAATTCACAAAAAATCAACATTGACAAAACTAAAATTATTAATTTCAAAACTCACCAGAGTAAGCCATTAACCCTTAATATAATATATGGGTATCAAAAGGTTGTACAAATGCACAGTACTAAGTTTCTTGGCATAATAATAGAGGAGCATTTAACTTGGAAAGAATACATTGATACCTTAAGCATGAAAATACATAGATCCGCCAAGACCTTCGCGTGAACCACACCTTCTTATTGAGGAGCGAGGCACTGGCGCAGGCTTATTTCTGATTGGGAGTTCCAGGTGGCAGTCACGCCCATACAAGCCATGTAAGGTGAAGACTCCCAAATCAAACGAGAAGACTCCCAGTTAAAGGCCTCGCATGCGCTAAGGAGATGATGATGAGGTATCACAAGCTGTAATGTCAATCTGTATAACAGTGATTAGCGTCTATAGTTACATTGAATATGGTATCATTATCTCATAAAATTACATAAATTAAATACATATATTATAATGAATATATATAATTAAATCAATTTACTTCGTTTAATTAAATCTTTGACTGTACATATAACAAAACGAGCCGGACCAAACTTTTTTCGCTTTGCACTTTTGAAATTGAAAACTATAATTTCACGTATCTTAATATTTCTTAATATTTACCTCATTAGCTAACACTAAAGCAATTTGCATGATTGAATGATGCGAAGCGAACAAGCATGATTTATTTGTTCTTCAGGTGCTCCTGGACTCGCCACGCAGAAGTACCGTAATGATACGCTATTACACAGCCTCAAGAGAACTGACCAAACAGTGGACAAGGTTGAAGAACCGAAAAGAGAGACTAGAAGAGACATTGAAGACAAACCAGTTGAGAAGATCAAGATAGTGGACACTCGTGATAGAATAGATATCAGATTACGTAACAATAACCAAAATAATAGCACATGCGATGGTAGCGTCGTTCACCAAAAAAATTCAGAAAAGAAAATCAGTGTAGACCGAAGTATTAATAATAGCTCGCGCAACAAACTTACACCGTTGTTATGTGACACTTGTCAGAAATGTTTTAAATATAAATGTGCTTTAAGAAGTCATATTCGTCTACACACGGGTGAGAAACCCTATGAATGTAATGTATGTAAGAAATGTTTCACTCGAAAGTATGACTTAAATAGTCATATTCGAACACACACGGGTGAGAAACCTTATGAATGTAATTTATGTAAGAAATGTTTCAGTCAAAAGAGTAATTTAATTGTTCATATTCGAACACACACAGGTAAGAAAGAGAAACCTTATGAATGTAATGTATGTAAGAAATGTTTCACTCGAAAGTATGACTTAAATAGTCATATTCGAACACACACAGGTGAAAAACCTTATGAGTGTAAAGTATGTAAGAAATGTTTCAGTGAAAAGAGTTCCTTATATAAACATATTCGAACACACACAGGTGAGAAACCTTATCAATGTAATGTATGTAAGAAATGTTTCACTCGAAAGAATGACTTAAATAGTCATATTCGAACACACACGGGTGAGAAACCTTATGAATGTAATGAATGTAAGAAATGTTTCAATGATAAGAGTCATTTAAATAGTCATATTCGAACACACACGGGTGAGAAACCTTATGAATGTAATGTATGTAAGAAATGTTTCTATAATAAGGGTTGTTTAAATAAACATATTCAAATACACACGGGTGAGAAACCATACGAATGTAATGTATGTAAGAAAGATTTCAATCAAAAGTCTAATTTAATTGTGAGAAACCTTATAAGTGTGATGTATGTGAGAAATGTTTTTCTCGAAAGAATTATTTAAATGTTCATACTCGAACACACACAGGTGAAATACCTTAGTTGCCCTAGTTTGGAATACCATATGTTATGGGCGTAAGTGCCCCTAATACTTTATTGTAATTGCCCTGCAAACCTCGGCTTCATATGAACCATCGCTATAGATGTAAACGTGTTGTCTGTCTGTGTCAGCGAGTCTTCCGCGGATGTACTTTTCAGTACTTCAAGTTTATGTTGCTAAGTGTTTCTATTCAATATGTTAACCCCTCACGCCCACGGCTCTGCCCGCGTGGATGTCGGTTATCGCGACTTTTGGTCATAACTCCGTTTCTACTCACCTGATTCGATTGCTATTGATTGATAGATAGATAGATAGATAAATCTTTATTGTACACCAGTAATCCAGTAAATGTATAGACAATGCACGAAACTATGAACAAATGTTGTATCATACAATTGATGAAACATGCGACAGAGTTTAGTTCTGGCCAAGACCTTTCTGGTAACTTCAGTAGTTTTGGCATCCATCGCGTACAATCAGAAAAGTATTCCAAGAAAAAAATAGTGTTGGATAGAATAGATTTTATTTACTTTAAAGAAGCTAACAAACATCTTCCAGTGTGCAAGAGTGCAGCATGTTTAGTCAACGAACACATCATTAATTAGGTAAGAACTAGATGTAGCCCGCCCGCGTGGACTACTGGTCCCGGTCCGGTACTGTCCCTCCCCGATAGCGCCCCCTCTCCCCCACGTCAATAACTTTACCTCATTATAATAATAATAATAGTGTAGAATGTAGAATATACATTCATCAATAGCTTGTTATTATATGTAAGTACTAGACTAAGAGAGCAGTGTCAAACATACAACTCGGTCAGTTGCACACTGATTTATTCATATTGAGGCGCTCCACTCACACACCTGCACAATAGCATAAGGTGTAAACCTGTGGTGTGAACACATACATAACATCATATTTTATTCTATAATTGTTTTATATTCTAGTCATAAATGTATGTGTTATAATGTAGTGTAAGTAGTTGTGTAAGTTTGTGTGTTCACAATTGTTAAGTTGCCATAACTCAAATATATTTTGGGAGTGGGTATGTCGGCAGCGTGAGTGGGACGCTGCTGGAGTGTCACAGTGGTATAATAATATATGAGACAGGGGTATACGTCATGAATTATATCCAAAAAAATCTTTTATGTATGTCCTTCGTTTCACCATCGTGAGATTGTTTCACACCGCTTAGGTTGCAGTGGTGGAGATTCTTTGAAAGTTGAAATGTAATTAAACATCTATAAATAAATAAATAGTATGATGTATAAATAAATAAATAAATCTTATGTATATGTGCTGTTTTATTGATGTAACTTCCTTATTGACTAGTATGGGCAGCTTTAAGCGCATATTTTTAATGATTTTTTTTTGTATTAATCGTAGTAATCACCCATGCAATCAATGCATCTTTACCAACGTAGTAGCAGTTTATTGATGCCCTTCAAGAAATCAGCTGAACGGGAGGCAACAAATTCTTCAAAGGAAATTTGTACTGGCCCTCGGATATTGAATTTTTTCCCCGCCAAAAAGTTATTCAAATTCTGGAAAAAGTAGTATTCTGTAGGGTCTGTAAGGTCTGGTGAGTAGGGCGGATGACGGAGAGCTTCCAACCCCAGTTCTTGCTACGTGGAGACCGTCTGCTGTGCAGTATGAGGTCGCGCGTTGTCGTGCAGGAGCACCGGAGACGAGCGATTGACTAATGCTGGTTGGAGATGTGCCAGTTTGTCCATCATTGTGTTCAGTTCTTCACAGTACACATCTGCAGCTCAGCTAATGTTCACCCCGTTTGGTAAGAAGCTGTGATGAATCACACCGGCGGCGCTAGACCACCAACGGGTTTATCCACGTGGCCATGACTTTTCTAGGGGTAAGTTTTCTTTTAGGGCATTGTTTAGGTACTGAACCAGGATCCAACCAACTTGCTGAGCGCTTAAGGTTATCAAACAGAATCCATCTTTCATCGCAGGTAACAATGAGGCTCAAAAATCCTTCACTTGTGTCTGTTGAGCTATGCAAGGCACGTCTCGACGCGTAGGTACTTCGCGCTGGCGATCATTGAGTTCGTGGGGCACACATTTTCAAGCTTTTGTACCTTGCCAATTTGACGCAAATGGACCAATATTGTATTGATGCTAACGTCGAAAGCTGCTGCTAATCCATCCGTAGATTGTTTATCATCAGCTTCCACAATCTCCTTTAATTCGTCATTGTCAACCAAAGTCTTCGGACGACCGCGAAGTCCATTTCTCAAGTCGAAATTTCCAATTCGAAATTTCTATTCGAATCGAAAAAAATTGAATCATATCGGGCGTGTCTCGGTAGCCGAATTGGTCAGGCATTCCCCCTGTAAGGGAAAGACTGCGGGTTCGAGTCCCGCCCGAGAAGATTCTTTTTCCCTATGTATTCGATTGGTATAGTTAGCATACTTAATGCTGTAAAAATTCCTTCAAATAAACTATTCTTATAAAATATTATTGTTTTAATTTTTTAATACTATAAATATCGTGAAAATTTCGACTGTCTAGCCATCACGGTTCATGCATGACAGACCTTAGTGATAGGGTCCCGTTTTTTTTCTTTGGGTGTACTTTGAGTAAGGTATTGCTCAGGATATGTATCTTGGACCTAAAATGTGGCTAGCAGCGGTGGACAAGCTCAAAGTCACCAAGCATAGATTATTACAAAACAATTGATTATTACAAATCAAGAAACTTAAAAAGCATTCGGGTTTACATTATCAGCAATATGGAGTCCAGGGATATGAAACATGCAACCTTACTTTTCGGTGCGGTCAAAGAATATGGTGAAACGAGTATTTAATGGAGAATGTGTGGTTTGTGGGTGAATGTAGAACTATCTACCGCACGGATAAGACGACGTGACGGCGGACGTGCAGTCTGTGATCTAGTCAGTCTGTGATCACAGCTGGTTAATCTGGTCGAAACTTCAAGCAATTCAACCGTACCATAATCGTGTTAATTTCTGTTAACATCATTTTCGGTTCCATATATTAATAATACCTAAATAAAAGTAAAAAAACTGCCGTGATACATTTTTCATGACATAACATAAACTCACACCTGTATACCCCGAAGGGGTAGGCAGATGTGCTAGCACCCACATTTCGCCAGTTTATGTTTCGGTCCCAATGTAATAGGTGGCGAGCCTATTGCCATTAACCGGACACTTATAAACCTGCGATAAATACACACATAACCTCGAAAAGCATCGAAAAGTCATTGGTGTGTGCCATGGTAAACCTGGGATCGAACCCGAGACCTCGCCTCAGCAGTCCATTACCCATACCACTAGGCTACATTTTTCACTTTCATTTATTTATTATCTTTATAGGTATGTACTATATTTACAAAAAAAAAGTATATAAGTATGTTTATCCGCATTCTAGATTCCGTAACACAAGCTATAAAAGCTTACCATGGGTCTAGATAGCGTTGTGTAGAATATTGTGGAATATTTATTTTATTTTATTTATTTAACTTTTTACCATAAAAAAATAACAGATCAAGACTGTTCAGTTGTAGTATGACAGGGATACCAGGTCAAGCGCAGCAGCGCCACCCTCAATTTTCACGACTTTCTTGACGGGCTATATATAGCAAAGCTGCACCATATGACTTGACTTAAAATTCTTAGTTACCAGATCATAAAATCCAAAAAAGGACATGACTGACAGTTCAGTTGACAGCGACATTTACTTTATATCATACTGTCAGTAATGTCACTTAATGTTTTCTCGGTATACCAGTGCATGCAGCATAATTTCTCAATTTCTCAAGTTTTTCATATTTTATTCAGTGTTATTGGTGTACGAGTGTACGTGGAGATTGCTTGAAATTGCGAATTATCGGTGATTTGACTACAGAGGCCATAAAATAGTAGTTGTGAATTGTGGTTAAATTCATTCAAAGTAATTCATTACTTCACGGACAGTCTTTACATTGCTGATTCCTAGTGTGATTTGATAAAGTTTAAGGTTAATGTGTATATAGTTTATGGTGCCATCAATTCAAACAATATAAACGGTTCTATTAAACTAGCATAAACGCAAATATGGAGAGGCTGTCGATGTGTAGAATTTGTCTGTCGGAAGACATTCCACTGCGTTCTATTATAAAGACTCATCTACAAGAGATGTACGAGTCTTTGACCATGACGCCGGTAAGTAAGCTTTCTTTTTATGACAAACAAGTTCAGTCACTGTTAAGTAACATCTGTGCCCAAACATACATACAAATACAAACAACTTAATCTTTCGTGCACCATATGGGGTTTTACAAACCCCAGACATGCAAAAACGACTGTAACTTTTTAAAAAATCGTGCGGTTTTTTCGACGCTTTTAGTGAGTGAGCAAGAAATATCATCCTCTCTTTTGGACGGAAGTAACAGGGATATAGATGAGACTTATTTACCTGGAAGTGAGGACGAAGAGGATCATCATGATATGATTGTTCAGATGTTGAATAATGGCATGAAAAGGGGGAGAACTAATCACTGAAGAAACTTTATTCACAATTTGGGAATGGCTTTGATAGAAGAACATTTGAGAAACCGCTAAGACACTGGCATGTCTCCAAGGTGGCATCCTGTTCAGACCATAAGTGGATTTGCTTCGATTTACAGGTGGAGACATTACTATTTCCGCCAAAACGCAACCCGAGAAAAACGGATAGGGTCAAATTTGAGCAGCATCTAAAAAACAGGCGAGCTCAACAGCGCTCCCCACAGACCCTCCATAACCATACACAGATCGAGGAACAGGCAAACCACCTAACGAAATCTATAATAGACATCTACCACATAGCATGCCCAGAGACCGTACCCCTAAAACACCAGGCAAACAGCCATGGTGGGGCCCAGAGCTAGAGCGCAAGCGAAGGAAGGTTAGGAGGGCTTTCAACAGGGCTATGAACACTTGTGCAGATGAAGACTGGGACGCCTACCGTTCAGCCAAATACAGCTACAAAAAAGGCATCAGATCCCGGAGCAAACAGGGTTAGCGTAAATTCTGCGAGAACATAGAATCATGCAAACAGGGTAAGGAAAGTCCAAGCACAGACGAAGCTGACCGCACCGCCCACTCTTAAAAAACAGGACAATACGCTCACATGGTCGCCAGAAGAAACAAGACGCCTACTTATAGAGACCCACTTTCCTGGTTGCGTTTTTACAACAAAAATCAACTGTGTAATGGTTTACATTCATTACATGATTTTTACTCTTCTTTAGTTTGCGAATACAGTTTGGAAATTGATTTGTGTCACTTTTCTCAAAGGACAGGTGACCATGTTTCGCGATGACGTTTTTGACGTTTAGTTATTCTGACATATGAAATAGTTTTTCGAACGCTTTCCTAGGACATCGTGCTTGTTACAAGTGCTCGTCTATCCCAAAAGAGATATACCGGATAATACTGTGTTGTTGAAGTATTTTATTGCTTTTGTGTTGTTTTTGTGTGCTTAGCCTACTCATATTGTCTGGGTAAGTAGTAGAATTAAGAAATTGCGGGATGGGTAACGACCCTCCCGATCCCGGAGGAGATGAAGAACGATTGAGATTACTTCTCAATCGAACGACGACTAAAAAGCGCCCGAACGATGCACAAGTTGGCTCTGGTGCAGCTAAAAAAGTCATCGTTGATCCTACGGAAGCCGCCCCTTCGATCCAATCCACATACATTCATCCGGATCACATTGATAAGCTTGCTCATTATACGGACTCTGACTCAGGCCCCTTTTTAGTGCATGTGACTCGAGACGTGGGAGATCCCGCGGCAGCCACTGTTTTCCGCGCAATTAAGTTCGGGCATTTTCTTTCTTCAAATAAAATTACCAACATCATCACTGGAGGCGTAAAACAGGTTGGCCGAAACAGAGTCTCTGTTGAGTTTAAAACTGCTACTGACGCGAATAATTTTTTATCCCACCCTGCTTTAGCTAGGGCTAAATATGTCTCAACAATCCCATCTTTTGCATGTTCCTGTATGGGAATTATAAGACAAGTTCCTGTGGAATGGACCTTGGAGGAGGTGGTCCAGTCAATTGAGGTGCCAACGGGCTTTGGGTCCGTAATGAAAGCCAGGTGACTAAATAGGAGAGTCACTACTGAAAATAACTCCCATACATATGTTCCAACGCAAACCATTGTTGTTACCTTTGCTGGTCAGAAGTTGCCCCCTCATGTTTATTGTTTTTACAATTCATTGCCGGTAGAAACATATGTGCTGCCTACAATCCAATGTTTCAAGTGCTGTAGATTCGGTCATGTCACTACCCAATGTAGATCTTCACCTAGATGCTTTAAGTGCAGCCAAGCCCACGAGGGTATAAGTTGTTCAACCCAAACTCCCACTTGTTTATTTTGTTCTGGACCCCATTCTGCCAAAGACCCTTCCTGCCCTGAACATTCTCGGCAAAAATCAATCAAAGTCACAATGTCGCAAGAGAACATTTCCTACATGGAGGCTTCTGCCAGATTCCCCCATGTGAGAAAGTCTTTTGCAGATACTGCAAGATCCCCAAATTTTATAAACACCCAGCGAAATATCCAACAACTCTCCTATGTTCAATCTCAGCAAGCTCCCTCTCAATCCCAACAATCATACAGAAAAACCACGTATTCCCCTCGTAGAGTGTTTATAATAATAATAATAATAATAATACATACGTGGCTCTTGAGGGTGCTTGAGCTGTATAAAGTTGATACAACTCTTTGCACCTTCTTGGAGGCATGTATGGGGCAATGGAGTACGGCTCTTCGCTATCCTGGGTGTCGACATATTCCGGATGACGGTGAGCTTATAAAGATTGAGCGAGGTATATTCCAGGGTGACAGTTTGAGTCCCTTGTGGTTCTGTTTGGCCCTGAATCCTCTAAGTACTATATTAGAGGATTCAGGGCTAGGCTATTGTTTGCGGAGAGGTAGTCAGGTTATATCCCACCTCCTTTACATGGATGACCTCAAATTGTTTGCGCCCAATAACCGCCAATTAATGGAGCTACTAAAGGTAACGGAAACTTTTAGTACTTCCATTAGGATGGAGTTTGGTGTGGATAAATGTGCGGTCATGCATGTAAAAAAAGGTGAAATTGTGGAATCTGAGGGGATAGAACTCTCAGATTCTACAAAACTTAGATCCCTCTCTGTGAACGATACCTACAAATATCTGGGTATATCACAGGCGTTAGGTGTTAACGAGTCTGATATGAGGCAATCGTTACGGGAGCGCTTTTTCTGCCGTCTGAAAAAAGTACTGAAGAGTCTTTTGTCAGGCGGTAACAAGGTGCGTGCCTATAACGATTGGGTCATACCAGTCTTAACCTACTCCTTTGGAATACTCAGATGGACTCAAACTGAGTTGGAAGCCCTGGATAGAAGAGTTCGAACACTGCTTACTGCATATCGAATGCACCATCCACGTTCCTCAGTAATGAGGTTGTATATCCCGCGGAAGTTTGGAGGTCGTGGTTTTTTAAACATTAAGACTCTACACAACCGCGAGATATGCAACCTTAGAGAATATTTTCTCAAGGTGAATGTGGATGTCCATCGAGATGTAGTGGCAGTGGACCGCGGACTTACCCCGCTCGCTCTTGCGAAAGAGAACTGGCGCAAGCCTGCAATACTCAGTATCAATGATCGCAAGGAAGTATGGAAGAGTAAAGAACTGCATGGACGATTTCATCGGGCCTTATATGGGCCCGATGTAGATTTAAAAGCATCTGTATCCTGGTTACGCTTCGGTGATCTCTTTGGAGAAACCGAAGGTTTTGTCTGTGCAATTACTGATGAAGTTGTAATGACGAACAACTATCGGAGATATATCCTTAAGGATGGTACGGTTGATATCTGTCGGGCATGTCACCGTCCCGGAGAATCCCTCAGACATATAATCTCTGGTTGTTCTCGTCTAGCCAATGGCGAGTATTTGCATAGACACAACCAAGTAGCCAGGATTGTCCATCAGCAACTTGCTCTTAAATATAAACTTGTAGATTCGGAGGTGCCGTATTACAGGTACGTGCCCGACCCAGTTCTTGACGATGGTCGTGTCACATTGTACTGGGATCGATCTGTCATCACTGACAGGACTATTGTAGCCAATAAGCCTGATATAGTGGTGATAGATCGATTAGAGCGCCGCGCAATAATTATCGATGTCACCATTCCGCATGATGAGAATCTCGTGAAAGCCGAAAAAGATAAACAAATAAAATATTTGGACCTGGCTCACGAGGTTGTCGACATGTGGAATGTGGATTCGGCGATTATTGTTCCGATAGTCGTGTCGGTTCACGGACTGATTGCCAAGAGCCTCGACCAACACCTCAAGAGGCTCGCGTTAGACAGTTGGGTCAAGGGCCTGATGCAGAAGGCGGTACTCCTCGACACGGCACGCATTGTGAGGAGGTTCCTCTCCTTGGAGCCCTAACCACCGGTAGCTTGGTCCCTGTACCCGATGCCGGTGGGGTACCTACTATTTTTTATATTTTTAAATAGATGTTTTTTTATATATATATGTATTTAAAAATATAATTTATAAGTTTTGTTAAATGAATAAAGGAGATAATAATAATAATAATAAAGCCTTTATTCTCTGACTACGAGTTTAACAATAAATGAATAAGTATATATAAACTTAATTTTCTTGTTTAATTGTGCATTTAATGATTATTGTGGCATCGCCCTCCTCTTATCGGTCAGGTTGTCCTTGGACATAGGCCTCCTCCAGGCATTTCCAAATTTTCCTGTCTCGCGCTGAGCTTCTCCAGCCTTTTGGCAAATCGTCCTCCCATCTTTTTATTTGCCTTCCTCTTCTCCTTTTCCCGTCCCTTGGATACCATTCAGTGATATCCTTAGTCCACTTCCTTGTTTTTGACCTCCACATGTGTCCCGTCCAGCGCCATTTCAAAGTTTTTGTCTTGTTGATCACGTCAACAATTTTCGTTTTTGCTCTGATGTTTTTGAGTGTTTGTTTGTCTGATAGACGGATACCCAACATACTGCGCTCCATACTCTGTTGACACACTTTTAATTTCTGGGTTGTAGCGGCTGTGAAGGCCCAAGTTTGGCAGCCATATGTCAGTACTGGTAGAATACACGTATCCCAGACCCTCTTCTTCTCTGATACTGGTATATGTTTGTTTTTCATTATTTCCTTTAACGACCAGTACCTTGCCCAACTGTTATTCACTCTTCTTTGTATTTCTTTGGCAGTTTGATCTTTTGGTGCTATTAACTGACCCAGATATATATATTCCTCTACATATTCAATCTCCTTGTCATCTACTATGATCTTGGACTTTATGCTATTGGTCATAATTTTAGTTTTTGACGCATTCATTGTTAGACCAGTCTTGTTACTTTCTGTTGAGAGTGACTGTAACATGCTTTGTAAGGTTATAGGGTCTTCTGCAAACAGTACTAGGTCATCTGCGAATCTTAGGTGGCTTAACGTGGTACCATTAATGTTTATTCCGGTCTCCCAATCAAGGTTCTTGAAGATCTCTTCTAAGACCGCTGTAAAGAGCTTGGGTGATAGTGGATCTCCTTGTCTTACACCTTTTTTCACTTCAAAAGGCTCGCCAGTTCTCTCCAGTTGGATTTTCGCCGTGCTGTTTTTATATATCGAGTAGATTATTTTGGTGTATTTATTATTTATTCTTTGGTTAGATAGGGCTTTATATATGAAACTGTGGTGTAGGGAGTCAAAGGCTTTGTTGTAGTCGACAAAGCCTATATAGTATATTTTCCTGTACTCGTTTAGTTTTTCTATCAATTGTTTCAACACATGCATATGGTCTATGGTGGAAAAATCTCTGCGAAAACCGGCTTGCTCTTTAGGTTGTTCTTCTTCTAATGTTGTAGCTAATCGTCCTAATATTATTTTGGCAAAGACTTTGTATGTGTTGCTCATCAGACTTATTGGTCGATAGTTGTCGATTTTGTTTTTATCGCCTTTCTTGTGAATTAGAACTATTGTTGAGTTTGTCCACTGTGTTGGTATTTGCTCTGTATATAGTATTTCATTGAATAATGCCGTTAAAGGTTCATCTATAACATCAATTAGTTGTTTTAATAATTCGTTCGAAATTTTATCCTCTCCTGGCGCTTTGAAGTTTTTCTGTGACATTATTGCTTTCCTTGTCTCACTTGTCAGGATACTTGGAACTACTTCTTCCTCCTTTGTAGTACTCGGTGGGATATGTAGAGTGTTTAACCCGGCCTCAAGTCCTGGCTATGATAGACAGGCTCATACCCATCTAACTCAAACTCCCCCTTCTTCCATGCCTAATGGCTCTGCTTTCCCAGTTGTCCAATCAGAAGCTTCGTCTAGTGACAATCTCCTTGATTTACTTCTCTCCGCCCTTCTGAACATGTTAACTAGATTTAGTGATACTGAGCTGCCGGATAAATTTAAAAACAAACTTTCTCAGCTGTTGGTTCTGACTAGTCAAATTCCCTCCCCTTCTGCAATGGAACTGTAGGAGTATACACAATAAAAAGAATGATTTAATATATTTAATTAACAAATATAATCCACTCATTGTTGCCATTCAGGAAGCATGGCTTACACCCAATTCCCGTTTCAGGATATCTGGGTTTGCCTGCTTCCGGGATGACAGGAATGACGGTCATGCTGGATCCACTATGTTGGTGTCCAGAAATGTTATCTTCTCACAAATATTCATCCCCCCTCATAGTGACTTATTCCATATTGTTGGTGTTAGAACGATGAACATTGCTTTCCTTTCCGTGTACATTCCATACCCTAATCCTTCCATACTCTCTGACCTGATTTCCATCATAACTTCTATTCCTCCTCCTATAGTTATTCTTGGTGATTTTAACATCCACCATACTTCTTGGGGATCATATAAATGTGACGACTTGTCTTCTTCCTTTCTAGATAATTTAGATTCTTTGAACCTCTGCATTCTGAATAACGGCAGTGCTACTCGTAGGCCTACCTTGTTGCATCCTGGCCCTTCTGCCGTGGATCTGTCCCTCTGTTCTCCCTCTCTTTCTTCATGCCTCTTATGGCAAGTCGTAGGTCACTCGCATGGGAGTGATCACTTCCCCATCGTCATTTCACCGCTCACTAGTCAAATTCATAACCCTATATTCAACCCTCTTCTGAAATACAACCTCTCAAGAGTAGATTGGGAGGTATATTCTAATTGGCTTGATCGACAATTAGAGTTATTGCCAACCCCTGACTTGGATAACTTCCATTCTGTGTATTCTCGTTTCAAGAATGCCCTGCTGATTGCTGCAGACAAGTCTTTCCCAGTTAAGAAGCCTCCCAGGAATAATCTCCCTTCCCTGCCTTGGTGGGACCAATCTTGCACAGATGCATGCAAAAAGCGAAAAGATGCTGAAAAAGCCTATACGAGAGATATGTCCCGGTCAAATTACCTAAACTATCAAAGGGTGGCTGCGGAAACGGTCAGACTCCTCTCCCAGAAGAAAAGAGATGGTTGGCGCAGGTTTTGTGAAAATCTATCCCCACGCACTCGCTCATCGATAGTTTGGAAAAATATTAGAAAATTCAAATATTCAATATCATCCAACCACATTGCCTCCAATGATTATTCCGTATGGATCCAAGAGTTTGCCCAGAAGTTGGCTCCCCCGTCTGTCCCTTCCTCTTCTGAGTGCACTGTTTATCACTCCTCTCCCTCTCTAAGACATCACTTTGACTCTTCTTTCACTCTTAATGAGCTCCTTGCAGTTTTAGATCCACTAAGGGACTCCTCTCCTGGGGTTGATGGCATCCCATACTCCTTCATTGTTAATAGTAGCCTATCTGCAAAAAAATTTTTCTTAAGTATACTAAATTTAATTTTTGAATCTGGTATTCCTCCAGAAGACTGGAAAACCCAAATTGTTCTCCCCATTTTAAAACCTGGTAAACCTAGCGATGATGCCTCAAGTTATCGGCCTATTGCTCTTTCGTTTTGATTTTTTTGACTGATTAAAAACCGTCTTGAGTGGTTCGTAGAGAGTCAGGGTCTGCTTTCTAAAACCCAGTTTGGGTTTCGTAGGGGTTTGGGTACTACTGACAGCCTTTCCATCTTTACTACTGATGCCCGGATAGCTATGTCCAAAAATAATTTCTGTTTGGGTTTGTTTTTGGACATAGCTTCCGCATATGACAATGTTCTTCTTCCTGTACTCAGGCAAAAGTTGCTTAAGCTGAGTGTTCCAGAGAAGATTGTAAACTTTGTATCGAATTTCCTCTCCGGGAGGAACATTCTAATCAAATTCCAAAATTCTATTCTTACCCCTAGAATCGTTTGGAAAGGTCTCCCTCAGGGTTCTGTCCTAAGCCCACTTCTCTACAGTATATACACATCTGACTTAGATCTTTCCGTTACTTCCTTCTGCAGTATCCTGCAATATGCTGATGATCTGGCTCTGTACGTGTCCTCGGAGCAAATGCCAGATGCGGTAACAAAATTAAACTCTGCGATCCACTACCTTCACATCTGGCTTACAGATCATGGACTATCTCTATCAATCTCTAAAAGCTCGGTTGTTGCCTTCTCCCGTCGTCGATCCATTCCAGATTTTGAGATCTCTTGCGAAAACGAAATTTTTCCTGTAAAAGATAATGTAAAATTTTTAGGCATGATTTTAGACTCCAAATTATCAGGGACAGAGCATATTAATTACACTATTAAGAAATGTGAAAAAAAATTAAACATCATAAGGTCGGTGGGCGGTGTCTGGTGGGGAGCTCATCCCTATAGCCAGAAGCTGATGTATAATGCTCTGATTCGTAGTCATCTGGATTACGGATCCTTTCTACTTGAACCTTGTAACAAAGCATCTCTTAAATCGCTGGACAAGATCCAGGCGAAATGTCTCCGTATAGTTCTGGGAGCTATGAAATCCTCCCCAATAAATGCTCTACAACTAGAGTGTGTAGATCCTCCTTTGTTCTTGAGGAGACAATACCTCTCCGATAGATACCTGTATAAGACTTCCCAACTTGCCTTCCACCCGTTGATATCCAAGTTACATTCCCTGTCTGAATATGTTTCGTCTGGTGGCTATTGGACCCATAAAGATCATCCCCGTCTATTTAATTCATTTGTTAATTACGTCCGCCTCCCTTTTCCATGTTTTCAATCCAAATTTAACCCCCTCTTTGAAATCCCATATGAAGCAATAATTTTTTCACCTGATATTATTATAGACTCCGGCATTAGTAAAGATTCGGGTGACGCTGAAAGGATTCTACAACGCCTAATCAACCGAAAATGGCAGGATTCTATAGCTATATACACAGATTCCTCCAAGTTGTCAGATAACTCCTGTGTTGGTTCTGCTGTTTGGATTCCTCAATATAGCATCATATTATCTTTTAAATCTCCCAATATTAACACTATTTTTACTGGAGAAGCTATTGCCATTCTGGAGGCATTGCTGTATATTGAGTCTCACAGTATCAATAAATCAGTTATTTTCACAGATTCCAAGAGTTGCTTAATGGCGGTCACAGCTAACCAATTTTCCAGTAAATTTAGATCTCCCTTAGTGCTCCAAATTAAACATTCTCTTTTCAGATGTCACTGTAGGGACCTCAAGGTCTCATTAGTTTGGATACCGGGTCACAGCGGAATCTTGGGCAACACAATGGTTGACTCTCTGGCCAGGACTGCTTCCTCTAGTGGATCTCGTGACCAATTTAGATCATTCTCTCAGGACTTACTCACTCTCGCTAAAACATGCTTAACATCTCAGTGGAATGTACATTGGTCTCAGTCCAGCTCAACTAAGGGTAGACATTATGCTTCGATCCAGAATTGCATTCCTTGTAAACCTTGGTTCTTCAAATTTTCCAAGGCTTCTAAGCGAGCAACCTCTGTCGTTTGCCGTCTCCGATTGGGCCATGCCTGTACAAATGTTTTTCTATCCAAGATTCGGATAAGGGATAGCTCTCTTTGTGAATGTGGATTGGACGAAGGAACTCCTGACCACATTTTCTTCTCATGTGCCAGGTTGAACGGATCCCTGTATGATTTCCTACCTCCTAACAATATTCCTCTTCCAGCCAACTTTAACACCCTCCTGACTTATGTGAATTCCCCACTAATTTATATGTTATGTCATTTTATAGATCTTAACAATATTAACCTTTGAAATTTTGTGTTTCGTTTGCACTACCACATAACTTTGTGTTTGATTTAATGTTGTCTCTTCTGTACAGGTACTTCAACACACTATAAATCTTTTGGCCTCCCTTCAAAATCAACCGTTTGTATGGAAGAATTTTACACTTGTACTTTCACGCGTTATTTCGATCAGTATATGAAAACTGAGTCGTTGGCGGAATCAATGGGAACGCCATATAAAAAAAAAAAAAAAAAAAAAAAACGCTTTCCTAACTAAGATGGCGGGCTGAAGAGATTTGCTTCCGCATTTGGCCATGAATTAATTGTATATTTCGTTAATTATAGTATTAATCTAAGATTAAACCCATCTCCATGGATGACTGGACCTGGATGGTGTGGTGAAATCATATTTTTTGATAAAGGTGAGTGTTTCTAATTGGATTCTTGAACCACCTGACACGCACATGTGTTTTTGACTAAGGTTTACTAATTGAGTCGAATATTGTTACAGCGTTTTGACTCGTTATTGTGATGGAGCACGCTTGACACCAAGGCTTTTGGTGAGCTTATTTTCTATATTTTTTGGCCTAAGACAATTAGGTAGACTTTGTGGTAACGCCTGGTAAATTTTCCACAGGGACGCCATTGAAGTGCCCGATTTACTCCTGGATTACCTCCAGATAACCCCAGACTAATGGAGGCTTATTTGGCGGTTTACCAGAAGATTAGTATTCGCCATGTGACTGTCTGACTTAACCTAAAATGTCACCTAATTTAGATTAGTAATAGAATAACCTTGACCCAGATGCAGATGATAACTTAATTTAATTTAGTTCTACTTTATATTTCAAGCCTCACTGCCTTTGAGATTAAAATTCCTCTTGATCTACTTACATCGTAGCTATCCAAATTTAATTTCTGGCTATAGAGCCAGATGGCGCCCGAATATGATAATAAAACTCCAAACTGTTATAAATTTGTTTTATTGATATAACTAGACCTTGTATAAACTTGTATTGATCCCCATACTGGGACATAATTACCCTAGACACACCTTTTTAATATTACAACTGGCATGATGAAACCATAACACCTAATACTCGAGACTGGCAGTATGCAAAAAAGTGGTCACCCTGGAAAAAGTCCAGTGGGCCATCAGCAGTTTTCACCCTTATAAGGCAGCCGGCCCAGACGGATTCATCCACTGGGGTAACCAACCAGTCGCGAATAAACAGATACGTTCCGATAGGGTGGCGGGAAGTAGCAGTCATCTTCATCCCGAGGCCAGGAAAGGGTGATTATACCTTGGCAGCTTCAGCGGTATTGGCCAGGAAAGTACTTTTTGTTAAACATCAACATTTGAAAAAAAAAACATCAACGTAGTAACCTTTCTTCTTCTTCTTCTGTCGAATCGAAGGCGCCTCAACTCAAACTCAAACTCAAATTCTGTGTTCCCAGTGTGCCGCCACCTGGATTGCATTTTTGGAGGCGGTCATAAGTTCCTCCGCGGTACAAGTGGACGGGCATGCAGCACATGTCAGCAGGTGGGACATGGTCTGTGGAGTAACTCCACACTCACACCGCAGGTCCGCGCCGTCCGAGAAACCCCATCTTGACCGATCAGGTGTAAAATGAACTCAGTGGAAAAGTACAAGTGTGTCATTCAGTATGTAATTACAAATTACATATTCCTTGTCCAGATCACTCTTGGGGTTTTGAGAAACCCCACATGGTTTGCCGTGAAACTTTTATGCACGTGGTTCACGGAGGGCTAATTATGTCTTGTATGTTGTCTTGCCAAACCCCATTGCTCAACTGGACCTTTTGGCTTCGTTTTTGAAATAGTGAATCTATCAACTTACTACAACAATCCAAGTTTGACAAATGCTTTATGTTCTCTTTCTTTATGTCAAGGATATCACTCTCTGTTCACTAAAATAGTAACAAAAGAGTCCTCCCTTCCCAAGCTGGGCAGACACTGTTGTTGGGGACAACTAGTAATGAGATTATGTTGATCAGTTTGTTACAGAAGACATCAGACCAGCACTGGTCTGCCATCTCTGTTGTGTGACACTCAAGAACTCTTCAGAGCTTAAGGAGAAATGTCTCCAGAGTGAAAAGCTGTTTACAGAGTTGCTACAAAGTAATGTGGTGAGTGGTCCCATTATTGAATAATGCTTGTAACAAAGTATCTTCACAAGGAACAGACTGACTGTGTTGTAGTGTAATCATAATATTATATACTGTTATCATTGGTCTCACATCTTCTGCATGTGTAGTGAGCTGTTATAATGTGTGTTCATATAATGTGGTGTTGTTTCTACAGCAAGTCAACCTACAAATAATGCCCGGTGTACACCTGAGCACAGAGGATGTGCTGCAGATGACTCCAAATGTCTTTAGTATTGATGAAGTGAAACAAGAAAATGCTGAAGGTAATAAAGTTTTATTGTATGTTAGGCTAGACGATGTTATAGTGCTTATAGTCAGTCAGCGATATGATTGAGACTGTTTGTGGTTCACAATATTGTGCCTTTGTGTAATCACATTATATGTAGGTACATAAATTATTAAGAATACTGCAGATATATCCACATACCCATAATCACGCCTTTATCCCTGAAGGCTTAGGTAGAGGTGAATTAACACCCACATTTCGCGAATTGCATTCATTCCCACGTAATAAGTGAACCTAATGCCACACACATCTCAGCAGGTGGGCCGTGTGCTGGTCTGCCACCTGAGTGGTTGAAAATGAAAGCCATAGTCTTTTTTGTAATCCACAGACACAAGAGACGACAGCAGCACATGTTCAGACTCACAAGATGACTCGGGAACAGACTACTTCATAAAACCGGATCCAGACGTAGACAATGCAATGCCAAGTAAGTGTGTCCAACATTGGAATTAGATCTGCATAATATCGTAATAATAAATCAGTCAAGTGTGAGTGTATCGCGCACAGGGGGTTATTTTATGGAACTGAAATAAGGGACAAAATTCTGTCTTTAACCTTCAATTAATTTTAATCTACAGTTTTTGAAGAAGACCCTTTGAAGGGAGATGACTACGTCCAAACAATGGATTCAGAAGATATTATACGTCTCGCGGTCGTCAAGGAAGATCCGAGTGACGTCACAGGCAGTAAGTGTTACTAACTTGTATATACACTTGTTATAGTTGTTTGGTGTAAAACTGATTCATGCACATTTCGGTGTAATCGACGATTGAGCTTGGTGTTTCTGTCTCTCGTCGGTGCTGCGTCCGTCCTTGGAAGGCTTTTTCTTTATCGTGCGATAAATCCCCATTGATACCACCCCCACGGAGCCGGTGGAGATGGTTATGTCGGACTCGAACCGACTAAAACGCACGCCGCGCCGTCTTGGGTCCTTGGTTACCGGAGGTGAGATTGCCAAAAGCATATCTCTCGCACCCCGGCAGACCCAGGACCATCTCTTTCGAGATGGCCCCCTTCGGGTTGTGGGGACCATAGTGTCCCCATCTAGCCCCGGTTACGGGGAGGTGCACATTGCGCCGCCGCCGCCGCCGCCGCGGCGGCCTGCTTCTGCTAGAAAGGCTTAAGCCGAACCTTTTTTTTTTTTTTTTTTTTTCCGTGCGGAAATCCCCTCGGATACCCCCCCTGCCGGAGCCGGAAGGGGAGGTTATGTCGGACTCGAACCGACTAAAACTGCACGCCGACTGTGGGTCTTGGTGCTAGGCCGGAGGTGAGGTTGTCAAAGACATATCCCTCGCACCCCGGCTGACCCAGGGCCATCCCTTACGGTCTGGCCCTCCTCAGGAGGGGGGACAACGGTGTCCCCAACTCGCCCCCGGAATGGAGAGGCGCACTATTCAGCGCGCCGCCGCCGTGGCCTGCTTCTGCTGGGGTGACAGGCGGCTCCACCCGTCACCCCCAGGCCCGCGCTCATGGGGGACGGAGGTCAGTCAGTGCCCTCCGACGCCCGAGTTGCCTGCGCGCGCGGGCGGCGCGATCCACGAGTCTTTCTCGCTCGCGCCGCCTCTCCCGCTCCGCCGTCTCCTTCACGACCATTACCTGCTCGCTGAAGGAGACGCCGGCCGCCCACGCGTCCGCGCAGCGGACCATTGCTGTGAGCAGGGTGGCGAGGGTGAGAACTCTCACTCCCAGGGCCGACACTAGCTCCCGCCTCGGTCCGGCCCATGCCGGACACTCGGTGAGCGTGTGCAGCCCCGTGTCCTCGCTCGCGTCGCAGTGATGGCACTCGGACGTTGGCTCCTTTTCGATCCGACACAGATATCTCCCGAAGCACCCGTGCCCGGTGATAATCTGCGTCAGTCGATACGAGAGGCTGTCATGTGGCCTCTCGAGCCATTCCCCCATGATGGGCCTTACCGCCTCTATGAGGCTTAAGCCGAACCTGGGCGTTCCCGGTATCGCTTACCGACGGCTCTCCACTGGGATGGTGTGTATCAATCAATCAAATTAGCCTATTGTAATCTGTATGGCGCTACCAAATCACTATACTTGGAGTATGTGTAAATCCATCAATGACAACGCTTCTGTAATGAACTAGCCGATGTTCATCAGATCATTACTACTTTAATACAACTACAGATTCTTATGCAGCACCAATGAATAAAGTATTTATTGTACTTATTAGCAGATGATGCAGCAGTGGAGCAAGCCTCAAGCTCGGAGTGCGACGTACCTCTGGGTAATGTGGAGGAGGCACCGGATAACGTCGACACTGGTAAGTTGTAGACTGTGGTGGCACGTGGACATTTAAAACAACTAGCGGCCGTGCAGATACATTCTATACAAATCTGGCACTATCACGTGTCCAGACGCGAGCGGCGGAGTCACAGAACGATCTCCGTCCTCCAGCGGGCCTGGGGCCCTAGCAGGAGCAGGCTCAGGGTGCCCCCTCCACAGGGGGTATATGATCCCAACAACGCGTTGCACACTAACACGTTAGTTCGAGTCCAAGCGATGTCTCAGGTTTAAAACTAAAACCAGCTCCACTAAGTAATGGGTCACTTAGTACTGAACTGAACGCGCAACGGTGTCAATAAACCTCCCCTGAACTTGCCTGACACAAACTACAAACATATTATCATGATATTCTAGCAGTTTCCATCGTCATAAAAATTGTCAGTGCCCAACTACGCGACCGCTTTAACCTTCTAACATAAACTATCTGAGTCCGAATGTTAATCTGGCTGCTAAAGACTTGTCCAAAAAAGGGGTGTACAGTACATGGCCCCGCAAAGACCATCGCGTGAACCACACCATCTTATTGAGGAGCGAGGCCCTGGCGCAGGCTTTTTTCTCGAGATTTGGAGTACCAGGTGGCAGTCGCGCCCATACAAGCCATGTAACGAGAAGACTCCAAAATCAAAGGAGAAGACGCCGAGCTATAGGCCTCGCATGCGCTAAGGAGATGATGATGAGGTATCACAAGCTGTAATGTCAATCTGTATAACAGTGTGTATATCAAATGTCATTAGTACTGTCAATTTACTTCGTTTAATTAAAACTTCGACTGTACATATAACAGAACGAGCTGGACCGAAATAATTACACGTATCTTAATATTCCTGCCAAACCTCATTAGGTAACACTAAAACAATTTGAATGAATGAATGATGCGATTCTAACGATGATGATGATGAAACAATGATGATTATTTATTTGGTCTTCAGGTGCTCCTCGACTCGCCGCGCAGAAGTACCGTAATGATACGCTATTACACAGCCTCAAGAGAACTGACCAAACAGTGGACAAGGTTGAAGAACCGAAAAGAGAGACAAGAAGAGACATTGAAGACAAACCAGTTGAGAAGAACAAGATAGTGGACACTCGTGATAGAGTATATATCAGATTACGTAATAATAACCAAAATAATAGCACATGCGATCATAGCGACGTTCACAAAAAGATGTCAGAAAACAAGATCAGTGTAGACCAAAGTATTAATAAAATAGCTCACGCAGCAAACTTACACCATTGTTATGTGACATTTGTCAGAAATGTTTTAAATGTAAAAATGCTTTAAGAGGACATATTCGTCTGCACACGGGTGAGAAACCCTATGAATGTAATGTATGTAAGAAATGTTTCACTCGAAAGTATGACTTAAATAGTCATATTCGAACACACACGGGTGAGAAACCTTATGAATGTAATTTATGTAAGAAACGTTTCTGTAGTAAGAGTCAATTAAATAGTCATATTCGAATACACACAGATGAGAAACCTTATGAGTGTAAAGTTTGTAAGAAATGTTTCAATCAGAAGAGTACCTTAAATACACATATTCGAACACACACGGGTGAGAAACCTTTTGAGTGTAATGTATGTAAGAAATGTTTCAGTGACAAGAGTACCTTAAATACACATATTCGAACACACACGGGCGAGAAACCTTATGAATGTAATGTATGTAAGAAACATTTCTATAGTAAGAGTCATTTAAATAGTCATTTTCGAACACACACGGGTGAGAAACCTTATGCGTGTAAAGTATGTAAGAAATGTTTCAGTAAAAAGAGTACCTTAAATAATCATATTCGAACTCACACGGGTGAGAAACCTTATAAGTGTAATTTATGTAAGAAAGATTTCACTCAAAAGTTTACCTTAATTATTCATATGCGTATACACACAGGTGAGAAACCTTATAATTGTAAAGTATGTAAGAAACGTTTCTTTAGGAAGAGTAATTTAATTAGTCATATTCGAACACACTCGGGTGAGAAACCTTATGAATGTAATTTATGTAAGAAATGTTTCAGTCACAAGGGTTATTTCAATGAACATGTTCGTTCACACTCAGATGCGAAACCTTATCAGTGTAATGTATGTAAGAAATGTTTTACTCGAAAGAGTGATGCAGATAGACATGTTCGTTTACACACGGGTGAGAAACCTTTTAAGTGTAATATATGTAAGAAATGTTTCAGTCAAAAGGGTTATTTATATAAACATGTTCGTTTACACACACAGGTGAGAAACCTTATAAGTGTAATGTATGTAAGAAATGTTTCGCTCGAAAGCATAACTTAAATGTTCACACTCGAATACACACAGGTGGAAAACCTTAGTTACCACGGGTTAAATACTATATCGTTATGGACGTTATTGGTGTGAACATTTTATTATAATTGTAAACGCTCCTCCTGCGGACCTCAGTTTTACGTGAACCATCTATATAGATGTAAAGGTGTTGTTTGTCTGTGTGAGCGAGTCTTCCGCGGCTATAGTTGTGAGTATTTCGAGTTTATATTGCTAATTCTTTCTATGACAGACCAGAAAAAACTAGTAGAAGTGTGATACGACAGATTCAGTAGCGGAACCGATGTCACCAAACTCACATACAACCAGATAATAATACGTTACATTATGTACTAGTAAACAATTGTTTTAATTGGTCGTTTATCTTTAACACCAAATTCGCCTAAAATAATCACACTGTAAGACGAAAACACACCTTATTGTTTCGCATTAGAGACTACTTTAATATATAATAATAAGTAAAGAGATTTACGACGTGTCGTTCTGATTAAAACGTGCTTCAATTTTCGAAAAAAATCAGCTATTCCACAACCCGAGGCGGGAGCTAGTGGCGGCCCTGGGAGTGAGAGTTCTGACCCTCGCCACCCTGGTCACAACAATGGTCCGCTGTGCGGACTCGTGGGCGGCCGGCGTCTCCTTGAACGAGCAGATAATGGTCGTGAAGGAGACGGCGGAACGGGAGAGGCGGCGCGAGCGAGAGAGACTCGCGGATCGCGCCGCCCGCGCGCACACAACTCGGGCGTCGGAGGGCACTGACTGACCTCCGTCCCCCATGAGCGCGGGCCTGGGGGTGACGGGTGGAGCCGCCTGTCACCCCAGCTGAAGCAGGCCACGGCGACGGCGCGCTGAGTAGAGCCTTCCCGTCTGGGGGCGAGTCGGGGCACCGTTTCACCCCTCCCGAGGAGGGCCAGACCGTAAGGGATGGCCCTGGGTCAGCCGGGGTGCGAGGGATAAGTCGATGACAACCTCACCTAGCCTAGGCCTAGCACCACGACCCACAGTCGGCGTGCGGTTTTAGTCGGTTCGAGTCCGACATAACGTCCCCTTCCGGCTCCGGCAAAGAAGGTATCTAATGAACCTCACCTAGCCTAGGCCTAGCACCACGACCCACAGTCGGCGTGCGGTTTTAATCGGTTCGAGTCCGACATAACGTCCCCTTCCGGCTCCGGCAAAGAAGGTATATGATGCGGAAATGCCCGCACGCAAAAAAAGCTATTCCACAACAGATGTCAGTACAATTTATGAAAGTTATTTAAAACTGTAACTCCGAAGCATAAGGTTGACATTACATTGAAGTATTATCTCTCTCACCCTCACTCCCTTAAACTAACATTAGAGCGGGGACACAAAATATTGGCGGTATCGATAGATTTTGCTCTTAGCTTACCATTAGGCGAAGTAAAGTCAAATTAACGTGTCCTTTTACAAAAAAAGTGTTTTTAAATGTTAAATGATTCCAAAAGACTGTCGAATGATCGAAGGGTATACTAAATTATAGCTAAAAAGCATCCTATAGCTTTGTCCTCCTGCTTTGGTAATCTAAAAGTGTTTAAACTAGCTTTTGTCCGCGGCTCCGCCCGCGTGGATGTCGGTTATCGCGACCATACATAGCTTATCTCCTTTCTCATGGTCTAATTTACCCCAATTACAAATTTCATCAAAATCGGTTCAGTGGTTTAGGCGTGAAAGCCAGACAGACATACAAACATAGTTACTTTCACATTTATAATATTAGTATTGATATTAAAAATAGTTTCAAGCCTTTTGATAAATGTTTCTAAGAAGTTTATTAGAAATAAAAGAAAAGTATCGATAAAGTTTGTTTTTTTTAACGAGTAGCGTAGAAAGTCCTAGAATGAAATGACTTCTCTACCTGGAAAAGTCAGGGAAAACCAGGACTTTTTGATGATTGATCTTTAAAATTAATGTAAAAGTCTAAAAAAGTATAGAACAAATAAAAATAATATTATCTTATCAGTCATCAGTACGTCTTATATACATATTTATACTGCAACAGCTAATTAGAGAGAGGAAAATGACAGTTCTTTTATCATAGATTAAGTAAAAAAAATCCAAAAAAATACTTTTTTTTACTTAATCTATGATAAAAACTGCTGTCATTTTCCTCTCTCTAGGGTTTCGTACATAATACCGAAAGGTAAATAATCGAATAACAATAGGTCGACAACGATTGGTCGGACAATCAAATCATCGCTGGTACGTTAGGTCGAAACGTTAAAACGTCGAGGTATCATTACGTGGAAAATACAATAGGTCGAAAGATCTAATCGTCTCTGGTATATTAGGTCGAAATATGAATACGTCGACGTATTACTACGAAAAAATGCAAACGGTCTATTGTCCCCTCCCCATAAAGTTGAAATTTTCAAAAAGCCAGTCTTTGCGGAATCTATGAAATAAACCTATGTTATAACAGGGTTTCGTACATTATACCGAAAGTTAAATGATCGAACAACAATAGGTCGACAACGTTTGGTCGGACGATCAAATCGTCGCTGGTAGGTACGTTAGGTCGAAACGTTAATACGTCGAGGTATTATTACGTGGAAAATGCAATAGGTCGAAAGATCAAATTGTCGCTGGTATAATAGGTCGAAATATTAATACGTAGATGTATTATAAAAATGCAAACGGTCTATTGTCTCCTCCCCATAAAGTTGAAATTTTCAAAAGGCCTGCCTTTGCGGAATATATGAGATAAACCTATGTTATAAGTATACTTCTGGTTTGTAGCTTGTTCATTTTGTAAAAGTTTAATGGTTTGGTATAATCCTCGTTTCTGTTTGTCTAACAACTTATTCCAACGTATGTGCCGTTTCGAAAATTTCAACTTTATGAGGAGGGGACAAAAGACCGTTTGCATTTTTACGTAGTAATACGTCGACGTATCAATATTTCGACCTAATACACCAGTGACAATTTGATCTTTCGACCTATTGCGTTTTCCACGTAATAATACCTCGACGTATTAACGTTTCGACCTAACGTACCAGCGACGATTTGATCGTCCGACCAAACGTTGTCGACCTATTGTTGTTCGATCATTTAACTTTCGGTATAATGTACGAAACACCTTTGGGGCCATCCATCGAAACTTGTATGTGTCTTTTTTCAGAGATAGAAAAAGACTGCTACGAGTTTCCATGGATGGCCCAAATGTGAACATTAGTTTTCTGAAAAAATTGAAAAATGTTCTTTCTTCCGAGGAAACAAAAAGTCCCTATGAGTCCCTTATTCGACATAGGTGTGTGTGGATTGCACACTGTCAATGGTGCTTTCAAAACAGGTAATCAAAAAGTAGATTGGAAGACCTTTGAAGTACTACAAACTATGTACAATCTCTTTAAAGATAGTCCATCACAACGAGCTTTATACACACAAATCACAGAAGGGACTGTATTTCCACAAAAAATCACTATATAGTGCTTGAAACGTTACATGGACAAGACAAGATTCAAGGAGAGGTGGCCGACAGAGCTAAAAAACAATACAAAAAAATGATATCTGAAGCTCAGGGAGCTTGGAGACAAAAGTTCGAAGACTTCAATGAGGATGCGATTGGTTTGGACAAGTTTTACCATCTACTCATAGGTGGAGTTAAACAGTATGAAGACATATGGAAAGTCATGAAAATTTGTTTCATCATTTCTCACGGTAATGCAAGTGTTGAGGGCGGGTTTTCTGTCAACAAATCACTGTTGGTAGAAAATTTGACAGAAGAGTCACTGATTGCACAAAGAACTGATTGAACTTATTGATGGCCCTGAAAACCACATCACGAGTAACAGCCTACTAGTGTCTGTCAAAAGTGCTGGGAAGAAATATCACGCGTGTCTAGAAAAAAAGAAAGAAAATGAGTCTAAAGAACAGCAAAAACAAGCTGAAAACGCAAAATCGAAAAGAAAATACGAGAAGTAGAGGAGAAAAAGAAGAAACTGGAACTACAAAGAGAAAGAGAAAATATAGAGTTGCAATTTTTTACTTTAAAAAATTACAGCAAAAAAGGTCAGGGAAAATTTACGAAATGGTCAGGGAAAAGTCAGGGAAATGTTTTGACGATTTAGAGTGGACACCCAATGATATTTTATACAAGATATGTTACGTTCATAGTAACTGACTTCTCAAATCTGATCCAGCAATCTGTCAGTGCACAATAGTTGACAATTAGCGTTATAGTAGTACGAAAGATGGGATAAGCACGTGAGTAAAAAAGATAGCTATAATTCGGAATGATTCGGACGATTGCACTCGTAGGATCGCTTCGAAGCATAGATTATGATTTTGTTGTACAGAAGGGGTATTTCGTTGGTAGGCAAGAAATGAAATTCGATGAAAAAATAATACGTCATTATTTATTTCGGAAAATGATAATAATTCAAAAAGTTAATTAGGAAACTTCTCGAAAATAAAACCATAGTGCCGTACTGACGTTATAATCAAAAATTAAAGTCCTTCAAATAAATTTAATTTATTTCTTTTCTGCCTCTTAAAAAGTTTTTTATTTTGGGATTATTTTTATGAGCAGAATGAAGCCGAACAGTGGTATATTTGTCAGTTATTTATATTCTTCCTGAGCAATGTTCCTTTTTTCGAAGTATATCTCTCAGTGGCTTCAAAATTATTGCTACAAATTCTGCTGCTTTTTGAAGGTGTCCAGTCAAACCCATTTCGTTGTTCTTTAACAATTGCAATCCACTCTTGAAGTCGAACTTCATTAGTCGGAAACCTTGAAAAAAAATTTAGGTTATTACAATTATTTAAAGGACAACAAATAAATAAAACAAAAATTATGTTACTCAATTTTAAATAACAAATAAAACTGAACAGCAGGTCAAAATTATTACTTTAGTTGGCAGTAAACTGAAAATTACCCTATGTCGCATCTGTACTGATAATCTATGCAAGCAGTGTTGTTGTGTCCTTGTCGTGCTCATATCAAAAAGTATTTCTGTCCTTTTTCTTTGCCGCCATTATTTTAAAAATATTATTATACAAATTTTAATCAAATACACTAAAAAATCGGTAATATTGTATGTACTTACATGTGATAGAAGGTCCTTCGTGTTTTATTGATTTTAGTGTCGTAATTTGTACATTTTTAAAAATACACGGTGGCATTTTTATTGCCATTTTATTATGCGCTTACATACGTGACAACTCGGCGTTTGCCAGACATATACTACAAGCGATACGTCCCAATTGGGACGTTTTCGCGTCTTCACCAGGCGCAGTCTAATAACATATCTGCCTCTTTTTTGTATGTAATATCATTGTGGACACCCTATTATAAAATATAGTGTCGTAGTGTAAGTTTGTGTGTTCAGAATTGTTAATTTGCCATAACACATGTATATTTTTAGAGTGGGTGTGTTGGCAGCGATAGTGAGACGCTGCTAGAGTTGCACAGAGGTTAACGTCATTTTATGTACCTGTACCTACCTATGTTCTTCGTTTCACCATCGTGAAATTGTTTCACACCGCTTAAGTTGCAGTGGTGGAGATTCTTTGGAAGGTAAAATGTAGGTAATTAAACATCTTATGTACCTATACCTATGTGCTGTTTCATTTATTTAACATCCTAATTCACTGGTCTGAGGAGCTGCAACCCCATGGGTTGCTGACCACATCACTCAGATATCAGAAGAGAGAATAATGACTATATTTTTATATTCTCTATATAGATAGTACACATCAGCATAGGTGAAATCTTGGGAGGAGTAAGTATTGGTCTTAAGTTGGTCGGAGCATGTCCTCTTTGGGACTGCTCACGGGTTCAAGTCCCGTCTTGTATGTCTTCTGAGCCAAATCTACAGGAAAAAAGTACAAATTTGGCGCCAACTTTTTGCCGCATCTTTATATATATCTTTAGTTATGCCCGTTTGCTGGCGGTTGGAGTGTGGGAATCGGGTCTTTGGTTACAAGCTCTTCCGTCGTCTAACGTAGGAGCTGTTAGACGACACTACCTTCCGCATTGCAACATGCTTACGGTTGGGTGCGCCATGTGTTTCTCCGCATCGATGCCGTTGTGGAGAGGCTGTTGACCGACTCGGACACCATGGCCTGTCGTGCTGCAGGAGTGCGGGGCGATTTCCACGGCATGCCAGCCTTAATGACATAATCCGCCGTGCTCTTGTCACCGCTGGTGTGCCAGCTGTGCTAGAACCTGCCCCTACCCATATACCTGGCACGGCTGGCTGTGCTGGTGCTGCTGCAGCTTCTGCGGAGGCTCTCAAGCGGCGCAAATACTCTAATCTTATCGGAGATTACGAATTTGTGCCGTTTGGAGTCGAAACGCTGGGGTCATGGGGTCCGAGCGCCCGCAATCTCTTCAGGGAGATTGCGAAGCGTATGGTCGATGCTTCTCGTGACCAGAAGGCTGGCCTCTTTTTAGGTCAGAGATTAAGCATTGCCATACAACGTGGCAATGCTGCCAGCCTTCTGGGAACGCTACCGCAAGAGGCATGCGATGCGGAGGAATTTCATGACGCATTTTAATAATATTTTAGAATTATTTGTAAATATGTATTTTAGGTTTACTTTATTTAGTTTTAGTTTTATTTAAATAATGTAGGTATATATTTAATTAACCTGTAAATAAACGTATATCTTTAGTTGGCCAGACACGGACTATCGACGTGACTGATATGACTGTTGGCGTTTGGCGCTAACGCGAGTAAGGGTGTATTGGAGTATTATTTTATTAGCCGAATACGAGTTTGTTTGTATGGAAATGGTGGTATTTTAGTCAAAATATCTTAGACAATGTACAAAAGTGTAGGAAAAATAATGACACATTACAGTAACTTTTTGTGTTTGTTCCAAGACTCCGTGAAAGCTTCTATTAAAGTCTCCGTCACTTGAATGGGACAGAAATCATTATTGATCGTCGTCATCATCATCAACTTATCATCATTATGATCAACAATCATACCAACTAACATCATAAATAACATGTCGCGAGAATTTTGAGCTGTAGCTGCACCTTATGACTTGACTTAAAATTTCACGTTATCAGGTCATAAAATCCTAAAAAGGACATGACTGACAGTTCAGTTGACAGTGAGTGAATGTCACTGTGTCAACTTTAAAATGTCAGTATTATAATGTCCTCTCTAAGCTAAGCCTTGTAATGTCACTTTGTTTTCTTTCTCGGTGTATGTCATAGATATCGCTGAATATCGCAATTTCTCAAGATTTTCTTGTTATAATCAGTGATAACGGTGTATGTGGAGATTGTTGAGATTACGAATTGCCGGTGATTTGACTGCAGAGGCCATAAAAAGTTGTGAATTATTGTCAAATTCATTCAAAGTATTTCAATACTTCACGGACTGTCTTAACGTTGCTGATTCCTAATGTGATTTGCCTAAGATTACTATGTATGTAGTTTAAGGTAATTAAAGTTGCACTTAATTCAAACAATATAAACGGTGTTATTAAACTAACACTAACGCTAAAATGGAGAAGCTGTCGATGTGTAGAATTTGTCTATCGGACGACATTCCACTGCGATCGATTATCAAGACTCATCTACAAGAGATGTACGAGTCTTTGACCATGACGCCTGTAAGTAAGTTCTTCTTTAATGACAAATAAGTTCAGTCACTGTTGAGGAACATGTGTGCCCAAACATACATACAAATACAAACAACATAATTATGTCTTGTATGTTGTCTTACCAAAACCCACTGCTCAAGTGAATTTTTTGGCTTCGTTTTTGAATCAGTGAATTTATGAACTTGTTACAACAATCCAAGTTTGACAAATGCTTTATCTACTTACTCTTACTTTGTGTCAGAATAATATCACTCTGTTCCTCACCAGAATAGTAATAAAAGCATCAAGTTCCAACAACTCCCTTCCCAAGCTGGGCAGACACTGTTGTTGGGGACAACTAGTAATGAGATTATGTTGATCAGTTTGTTGCAGAAGACATCAGACCAGTACTGGTTTGCCACCTCTGTTGTGCGAGGCTCAAGAACTCCGCAGAACTTAAGGAGCAATGTCTTCGGAGTGAAAAGCTGTTTGCAGAGTTGCTGCAAAGCAATGTGGTGAGTGGTCCTTTGTAAAAATGTGTCTTCACAAGGAGCAGACTGACTGTGTTGTTGGAATTAAAATATTAAAGTATTGTATACTGTTATCATTGGTCTCACAGATTCTGCATGTGTAGTGAGCTGTTATAATGTGTGTTCATATAATGTGATGTTGTTTCTACAGCAAGTCAACCTACAAATAATGTCCGGTGTACACCAGAGCACAGAGGATGTGATGCAGGTGACTCCAAATGTCTTTGGTAATGAAGTGAAACAAGAAAATGCTGAAGGTAATAATCTTTTATTGTATGTTTGTGACTAAAGAACAGGCTAGACGATGTTATAGTGCTTATAGTCAGTCAGCGATGTGATAGAGACTGTTTGCGGTTCACAATATTGTGCCTTTGTGTAATCACATTATATGTACACAAATTATTAAGAATACTGCAGATATATCCACATATCTATAATCACGCCTTTGTCCCTGGAGGGTTAGGTAGAGGTAAATTAACACCCACATTTTGCCAATTGTATTCAGTCCCACGTAATAAGTGAGCCTATTGCCACACACATCTCAGCAGGTGGGCCGTGTGCTGGTCTGCCACCTGACTGGTTGAAAAATAAAGCCATAGTCTTTTTTGTAATCCACAGACACAAGAGACGACAGCAGCACATGTTCAGACTCACAAGATGACGCGGGAACAGACTACTTCATAAAACCGGATCCAGACGTAGACAATGCAATGCCAAGTAAGTGTGTCCAACGTTTGAATTAGATCTGTATGATATGATAATAACAAATAATATTAGTGGCAATAGTGGGTAAAATAGTGGGAACAATGTTATATTCCATCATTATGTTATATAAATATGGTGCAAGTAGTAGTATATTATATAGGTATGTATTATAAGTATATATTTATATAAAGTATAAGTATAGGAATAGGTATATATGTAATTGTATATCTATGGATTTATTGTGTATTATAGTGTGTGTTTATTGTATGTATTATTTCATTATAGTAAATAGTTAATCTTCTGTCTGCAACTACCTCAATGTATCTCTGCATCTCCCTAAGGTTGACTGTTAGATAATGCCTCTGACATTAAGTCCGCCTTTGTACAAATTTATGTGCATTAAGTTTAAAATAAATAAATAAATCAGTTAAGTGTGAGTCTGTGCACGGAGGGTTCTGTGTGAAACTGAAATAAGGGACAAAATTCTGTCTTTAACCTTCAATTAAATTAAATCTGCAGTTTTTGAACAAGACCCTTTGAAGGGAGATGACTGCGTCCAATCATCAGATTCAGAAGATATTATACGTGTCGCGGTCGTCAAGGAAGAACCGAGTGACGTCACAGACAGTAAGTGTTACTAACTTGTATATACACTTGTTATAGTTGTTTGGTGTAAAACTGATTCCTGCAAATTTCGGTGTAATCGACGATTGAGCTTGGTGTTTCCGTCTCTCTCCATCCTGGGAAGGCTTAAGCCGAACCTGGGGGTCTCGGTGTCGCTTACCGACGGCTGTCCACTGGGATGGTGTGTATCAATAATTCAATTAGCCTATTGTAATGTATATGGCGCTACCAAATCACTTTACTTGGAGTATGTGTAATTCCTTCTATCACAGCGCTTCTGTAATGAACTAGCCGATGTTCATCAGACCATTTCTACTTCAATACAACTACAGATTCTTATGCAGCACCAACGAATGAAGTATTTATTGTACCTATTAGCAGATGATGCAGCAGTGGAGCAAGCTTCAAGCTCGGAGTGCGACGTGACTCTGGGTCATGTGGAGGATGAACCGGATGACGTCGACACTTGTAAGTTGTAGACTGTGGTGGCACGTGGACATTTAAAACAACTAGCGGCTGTGCAGATACATTCTTTACAAAACTGGCACTATCACGTGTCCAGACGCGAGCGGCGGAGTCACAGAACGATCTCCGTCCTCCAGCGGGCCTGGGGCGATGGTTGGGCCCAGCCATCTCCCTAGCAGGAGCAGGCTCAGGGTGCCCTCTCCACAGGGGGCATGTGATCCCAACAACACTAACACGTTAGTTCGAGTCCAAGCGATGTCTCAGGTTTAAAACTTAAACCAGCTCCACTGAGTATTGGGTCACTTAGTATTGAACTGAACGCGCAACGGTGTCGATGAACCTCCCCTGAACTTTCCTAACACAAACTGTTAATGACTACAAACATATATTATCATGATATTCTAGCAGTTTCCATCGTCATAAAAGTGTCAGTACCCAGCTACGCGACCGCCTTTACCTTCTAACCTAAACTATCTGAGTCCGAATGTTAATCTGGCTGGACAAGTTTAGTCTTCGTCCAAAAAAGGGGTGTTTAGTACATGGCCCCGCGAAGACCATCGCGTGAACCACACCATCTTATTGAGGAGCGAGACCCTGGCGCAGGCTTTTTTCTCGAGATTGGGAGTTCCAGGTGGCAGCCGCGCCCATACAAGCCATGTAACGAGAAGAGTCCAAAATCAAAGGAGAAGACGCCGAGCTATAGGCCTCGCATGTGCTAAGGAAATGATGATGAGGTATCACAAGCTGTAAATGCTGTAATGTCAATCTATATAACAGTGATTAGCGTATATAGTTACATTGAATACCTATCATTATTTCATAAAATGACATTAGTTACTGTCAATTTACTTCGTTTAATTAAAACTTCGACTGTACATATAACAGAACGAGCTGGACCGAAATAATTAATTAAACGTCGCGTATAAAAAAAAAGAATTAAAAAAAAGACTGTTTTTCGGGTTCGGGAGGTCAGACGACGTCCAAACCTTCCAAACAGCTTTATAGGATAAGAGAAAGAAATTGAATGTAATGCGACAGTGAGAGTAATACTAGATGTTGATGTTCTATGCTACTTCGGATATAACCCTCGGTAGCTTACACTGGACTATTAGTTCAAAGACCTCTTGTGGAAGTTGAGTCCATGGTCAGGATTCCCAAGTAAATAATAATACATTGTCTTTCAATTCACATGCAAGTATATTCTTATCAATTAGGTAATACATCAGCTTAGCTTGAGATTGCCAGAAGGGCCTTAGAATTAAAGCGTCCACGAGGAACACGCCGCACGTGGCGGTACGGGATACGAAACGAACGCGCACTGATTCACACCGATATTTGGGCCCAATTATAACGCAAACGCACTTACGTGGAAGTATACGTTGATCTTCAATCGTCAAGCCGAAAGGAAAGCTGATTGGCCTCACCTCCATGCGCAGGTGTTGACGCGCATCGTAGGGGGGTCACTCTTGGCATCGTAGGGGTCGTAGGAAAAGGGACCCCTACATAGCAGCCGCCTGAGCCGCTAGCCTACGGGCCACCACTTTTCCACCATCGCTCCAACCATGCGGCCAAAATATGGCCAACATCTTCGGCAGCGACGACTCCCAGAAAGATGTCAATGGTATTTCGCTGGCACCATCGTCGACAGCGTCCGATGGAAAAGGATCGCTCGCCGCAGCGTTCAGGAAACAAAAATGGAGGCTATCTCCACATAATAAATACTTCTTCAACCTTTTTCTAAGTGACCATTCTCCTGCACCGGTCCAACACCAAGTGTCTGACTTCCTCCCTCAATCGATGGATCAATCGATGGATCAATCGATGAGTTCGTTCTTCAGCTCATTCGCGAGCCCATTCAAATAAAAAATTAAACACAGGCTAAGGCATCCAGTTCATAATGCGTAATGCTACAATTAGCACCAGCCAGAAACGTAAAAATTAATACAAAGTTAAGCATTACTTAAAAAATTATAAATAAATGTGGTAGTATACAGTAGTATACTACAACCTTTATTGCTAACTTCGATATACATTTTTATAAAATATTGTTAAAAGCTAAGTGACAGTTATGACGAGTCAGCGTATCATTGCGACACAAAGGTCTCCTCCAGCTCTTTGCAGTCTGCTCTTGATGCCGTTAATCTAGGCCATAGTGGCCCAGCGATCTTTCTTATGTCGTCGGACCATCGTATTCTTTGCTTTCCTCTTTTTCTCTTTGTATGGAATCTGGGTGTCCACTCCGTTATGTCTTTTGTCCATTTACTTTTGATCTCTCTCATCATGTGGCCTGCCCATCTCCACTTAAGAGTTTTGGTTTTGACATCAACATCTTCAATCTTTGTTATACTTCTTATATCTATTGCCCTTTTTCTGTCTCTTTTTGTGTATCCCAGAATGCTCCTCTCCATGGCTCTTTGACAGGTTATTAGTTTCTGACTTTGCTTTTTTGTTTTTGCCCAAGTCTGACACCCATAGGTGAGTATTGGTAATATACAGATGTTGTATAATTTCCTTTTCATCTTAATATTGTATTGTTTACTTTTTAGAACTTCTTCGAGTGACCAAAATCTCTTCCATGCACTGGCTATCCGTCTCTCTATCTCTAAATCCATTTGGTTCTGAAATGCGATAAGTTGACCCAAGTATATCTAGGAATTTACATATTTTATTTGCTCCTCTTCCACTATTATGGTTTTTTGTGATCTGTTCGTTATTATTTTGGTCTTTGTTTTGTTTATCGTCAGGCCAACCTGTTTGCTTTCATGTGTCAGATCTTGAAGCATGGTTTGAAGGTTTTCTGGGTTATCAGTTACTATTACTATGTCATCTGCGAATCTTAAGTGATATAAACGTGTTCCATTGATGTTAATTCCCATATTGTCCCATTCCAATTTCCTAAAGACTTCCTCTAAGACTGATGAAAACAGTTTTGGTGAAAGTGGATCTCCCTGTCTTACACCTCTGTGTATTTGGAAAGTTTCTCCCTCTGTTTCTAATTTTATTCTTGCTTTGTTGTTTGAGTATACATTTTTTATCAGTCTTATATATTTCTTCTCTATTCCCTGATTTTTCAGTGCCTTCCAAGTATAATAATGTTCTAAAGAGTCAAATGCCTTAGTCCACAAATGCCATGTATAGTGGATAATTGTACTCTTGGCATTTCTCAATGAGCTGTCTTATCACATGTATGTGATCCATTGTCCAGCCAGAATCCTGAACGAAATCCAGCTTGCTCTCTTGTTTGTTGTTCATCAAGTTTCTTAGTGATTCGATTTAGTATTATCTTTTAGAAAACTTTATAAATATTGGACATAAGGACATAAGGCTCGATAGTTTCCTATTTCCGATCACCTTTCTTAAAGATGATGATAATAGAGCTTATTGTCCATTGTGATGGTATGGTTTCCGAGTTCAGGATCAGATTAAACAATCTGGTCAGTATTGATGTTGATTCAGACAATGTATCTTTCATCATCTCGTTAGTTATACGATCAGGACCTGGAGATTTTTCATTTTTCTCTGTCTCAATCGCATGCTGGACTTCCCTTTCGAGAATCTGAGGAATATCTTCAGGTTTGTCTTCAAGGTCAAGGTTACAGTCGATTGTGTTGTCGGTTGAGTATAGTTTCTGATAGTAAGCTGTAGCTATTTTCAGAATAGGCTGTCTCCTTGTTTCGTCTTGGTTGTTTTTATTTTTGATTTTTGGGATCCTTTGTTTCTCCTCCTTTAGTTCTTTGAGCGCTTTGTTTATCCCTCCTGTTTTAGTGATGTGTTTTTGAATACATTTGATTCTTTTATTTAACTTGTCTTGTTTAATGTTTCGGCTTATCTCTTTACTTAGTTTGATTATTTCCTGTAATGTTGTTTTACTCTTTCTGTCTTTTAGTAATTCCTTTCTCTTTTGTATGAGTTCTGTTGTCTTCAAGGTAAGAGTATTTTTATTTTTTTTCACTTTATTTGCCTTATTATAGATATTATTTATTTCCATGTTATAAATTTCTTGTGTTTTATCTGTTCCTTTGAATACTGTGTTGTTGTGAGATGTGCAGGATGTCAAAACAGTAATGTTGTGATGAAAGTGCTTCCTCTGTTTGTTATTTCTAATGTTTGTATTTTCATCTTCTCCTCCATTTTCGCCAATAGTAATTCTATCTGTTTCTCCATTTTAATAATATTCTTGCAGTGGCAACACTAGTTTTGACAGCTTTCGGAATTTGACGTTGACAACCCCTCACTAACAGTTGATGACAAAGACACAATTAATTTTTTCTTGATTGAGGGTAGTTCAATATTTTTGTGATTGTGGTTTGTCAAACCCGATTTTCACTGCACTATTAATGGTTATATTTCATTGTTCATTGTTCAACACAGGTTCCAGAGTATGTGGTTCGCACTTTGGTAAAGTTTTGCAACAGTTTCGACACTATTTTAACGCAAAAAATTATAACACTTTGAGAGCAGGTCAGTCCCAGATGACAGTTTTGACACTTCCCAATAACCAACTAATAATGGACCGAAATAATTACACGTATCCTAATATTCCTGCCAAACCTCATTTGGTAACACTAAAGCAATTTGCATGATTGAATGATGCGATTCTAATGATTATGATGATGAAACAAGCATGATTTATTTGTTCTTCAGGTGCTGCTCGACTCGCCGCGCAGAACCACCGTAATGATACGCTATTACACAACCTCAAGAGAACTGACCAAACAGTGGATAAGGTTGAAGAACCGGAAAGAGAGACTAGAAGAGACATTGAAGACAAACCAGTTGAGAAGAACAAGATAGTGGACACTCGTGATAGAATAGATATCAGATTACGTAACAATAACCAAAATAATAGCACATGCGATCGTAACGACGTTCACAAAAAGATGTCAGAAAACAAAATCAGTGTAGACCAAAGTATTAATAATAGCTCACGCAACAAACTTACACCGTTGTTATGTGACATTTGTCAGAAATGTTTTAAATGTAAAAGTACTTTAAGAGGACATATTCGTTCACACACGAATGGGAAAGCTTATGAATGTGATGTATGTAAGAAACGTTTCTATGAGAAGAGTCATTTAAAGAGTCATTTTCGAACACACACGGGTGAGAAACCTTTTGAGTGTAATGTATGTAAGAAACGTTTCAATTATTCGAGTCATTTAAATACTCATATTCGAACACACACGGGCGAGAAACCTTATGAATGTAATGTATGTAAGAAACGTTTCTATGAAAAGAGTCATTTAAATATTCATTTTCGAACACACACGGGTGAGAAACCTTATGCGTGTAAAGTATGTAAGAAATGTTTCAGTAAAAAGAGTTCCTTAAATATACATATTCGAACTCACACGGGTGAGAAACCTTATAAGTGTAATTTATGTAAGAAAGATTTCACTCAAAAGTTTACCTTAATTATTCATATGCGTATACACACGGGTGAGAAACCTTATAACTGTAAAGTATGTAAGAAACGTTTCTTAAGGAAGAGTAATTTAATTAGTCATATTCGAACACACACGGGTGAGAAACCTTATGAATGTAATTTTTGTAAGAAATGTTTCAGTCACAAGGGTTTTTTTAATGAACATGTTCGTTCACATACGGGTGAGAAACCTTATAAGTGTAATGTATGTAAGAAATGTTTTACTCGAAAGGGTGATGCAGATAGACATGTTCGTTTACACACGGGTGAGAAACCTTATAAGTGTGATATATGTAAGAAATGTTTCAGTCACAAGGGTTATTTATATAAACATGTTCGTTTACACACAGGTGAGAAACCTTAAATGTGTAATGTATGTAAGATATGTTTCGCTCGAAAGTATAACTTAAATGTGCATACTCGAATACACACAGGTGGAAAACCTTAGTTACCCCGGGTTAAATACTATATCGTTATGGACGTTATTGGTGTGAACATTTCATTATAATTGTAAATGCTCCTGCGAACCTCAGTTTTACGTGAACCATCTATATAGATGTAAAGGTGTTGTTTGTCTGTGTGAGCGAGTCTTCCGCGGCTATACTCGTGAGTATTTCGAGTTAATGTATTTCGACCAGCTTTATTGTAATGTCGCAAGGTTGATTTTAATTTGATTTTTATTTCATTGGATGATGTTAAGCGAAAGGCAAAGTCTCGGATTTGTGGGAAAATTTATATCCTCACTTACAGGTGGTATGAAACACCTCCATTTCGAAGATTTATGATCCCACTATCATTTTTACACTGCAAAATGGCACAGTAAGGCATATTTCTATTAAATGCAGAACTGTCAAATCTACATAATGACAGATCGACTGAAGGTCGAAATTGTGAGCTATTGCGATACTCCGCATAAGATTATCACGCGTGTCACGCCTACTTCACAGTTCCACTCTTTATCTCTGTTCCGTGGTTTCTATTCAATATGTTAATCCCTCACGCCCGCGGCTCCGCCCGCCTGGATGTCGGTTATCGCGACTTTTGGTCATATCTCCGTTTCTTCTCTTCCGATTGCGATTAAACAACATAGGTACATACATGCATATACTCACGCCGAGGTGAGGTTCAGGTAGAGGTGTATTAACACCCACATTACGCCAACTATGATTTTCGGTCCCACGTGATACTGGACGAGCCTATTGCCGCCAAGCGGGCACTTAGTCACGGGCTGTATGTTTACTGTCGGTTAAAGAACAGCCCGGCGTTTCTTGGTGGTCACACCCTATTAGGTTGTAGGTTGTACAAAGGCAAGATAGTGTAGGATTTTCACCGCGAGACCCACCGCGACCAGGCCGACCCGAGCGTTACTGCCAAGCTGACAGCACAGCCCAGGGCGACCCGAGCTCGGTGGCCCTCTGGTGAAAACCCGCTCTTAATGACACACCAACCCCAAACTGAGACATGCTCGTATCTTGGGAGTTGGTGGCTCACCGTTCTAATGTCAAGAAATATTCCACATTTACCATGAAGTTAATACTAAGTAATTTATTTATATATTTGCCAAAATGTTAAGATTAAGTTTAAAGTTTAAAGTTATAATTTTGCTCACTCAAGGATTTAAAATCCTATCCCTTAGTCGACTTCTATCATTGTAAAATATAGTGTCGTAGTGTAAGTTTGTGTGTTCAGAATTGTTAATTTGCCATAACACATGTATATTTTTAGAGTGGGTGTGTTGGCAGCGATAGTGAGACGCTGCTAGAGTTGCACAGTGGTATAATATTATATGAGACAGAGGTAAACGTTATTTCATGTACCTATGTTCTTCGTTTCACCATCGTGAGATTGTTTCACACCGCTTAGGTCGCAGTGTTGGAGATTCTTTGAAAGTTAAAATGTAATTAAACATCTTATACCTATGTGCTATTTCATTGATTTAACATCCTTATTCACATTTATTACGCCCTGTGCTGTGCCACTGGATTTGCCACTAAGGTCACAAAACGGAAAAAATCAGCCCAGGTGAAGTCTTGGGAGATCTCCCATTCCGCAGATATTGCCTTCAGCATTTACATTACATATACTTACATATTTTCGATTTGCCCTTGTAGTATAGAAAATCAAACGAACTTACAGTCCGTCAAATCCATAGACATAAATATACAGACGTGAAGCTACTACGAAATTCATTCATAAAATCATATTAGGAAAACGCCAATTCTCCATCTTGCTTTCCAACGTAGTGGGGATGTAGTAGCACCTGATTGGTCAAATAAAATTGCTAGTGATGCGGTGATAGAATTTTAATTATCGATATTTTCCCAAATATTTAAAGAACGAAGTCCACTTTCCATACATAGTGAATAACTTTTGAAATGCCGTTGACTTTTTATTATTCTATCGCATAATGGTACTGGTATTACTGATGAATAGATACTAAAACATTTTTTACAAAAAAAAAAAAAAATATTAAATAAAAATTTGATTTTTTTTTTGTCCAAATCGATTTTATTTTTGTGCCAATGTGTTATGTACCTGGAGTACTACTAAATATATATATATATATATATATATATATATATATAAATCGCGAAGGACTTCTTGCGTCTTTACAAACTACCACCCTGCGGCGTCCACTGAATGTAGTGAGATTTTTAATGTTTTCAATGCGTATGTAAGATGTTTTCATAAGTATCATATCAGTAGTCGACGTCAAATTTCATTTAAACATTAAATGGTGATATTCAAATTAAATATTTCTAGCTGAATTAGTGCGTCCGTTCACTCTTAAATCTTTCTTGCACACTGAATATCTGCGTATACCTACTAAACACTGCATGCACATTCCCGCCTCCATCCGAATGTATGTTTAAATCAATTCCGTATAATGCTCTGCATATATCATAATGATTATAATAACTAAATGACATCCATCTACTATTGAATACAGATTGGTTCCGAATACTGTTTTTGAATAATTGTATCCAGCTTATCAGCCAAGAGGCTTCCACCTATATAAGGGTTTATAATGACTCCAGGCATAGATAATAAATATAATTAATAGTTAGCATACAAAAGTGACAATGTATAGCGTAGGTATTTTCACTTTGGTGGTCAACAAAATCTTAAAAAGCAATATAATCATTTTTGACGAGTTTTTGCTTTATGAAGGCACTGTCTACGTCGTCGGTTGAGTTACCCCACAGTAATATGCCATAATTTAAGATTGAGCCAAGATGACTGTGGTACGCCATAAGAGCTGTTTTTTCGCAAGTTGCATTTCTAAGCTGGCGTAGAGCAAACACGAATCTATTTACTCCCTTGCATACTGTATCTACATGCAGATTCCAGTTACAGTGTTCATCTAATATGAGACCCAGGAAGCGAATATGACTGTCCCTGCTTATTGCAACACCATTCAACGCTAGCTCGAAGTTTTGTAGGTTCTGCTTATGCGTAGAGCAGATCGCAGCTGCCGGTGAGGGTCTGGCCACCCAGATGGCAAAACAGGCGAGGAGGGAGGCTGAGGCACAGCGGTGGGAGGCCGAGTCCCGACGCCAACTCCAAAAAGTTACGGCGGAGCTGGAGGCCCTCAAGAGAAGGGACCGAGTTGCCGGGAGTGGCGACTCGGTCAATGCGGAAGGCGCAGCCGGAGCGGTCGGCGCACCCTGCTCTGGCGGGGCGGCCGGTGCAGCCGGAGCGGCCAGCGCAAACAGCGCAACTGGTGAAGCCGCCAATTCGACCAGCAGTGCCAGAATCGTGGGTCGCGCTCAGGGCAAGGATAAGGGGAAGGGCAACCCCGGACCCCGGCCCGGCTCTGGGTGAATCCCCGAGCCCCCGTAAGGGGGCTGGGAGGTAGCTGGAGCCGCCAAGCAGAGACGGAACGCCGCCAAAAAGGCAGCAAAAATGGCCAGAAGGGCCAAGGCTGCCGCGATGGCAACAGCGCCGAGGAAGCTCCGCGCCCCACGATTGACGGCCGTCGTCATTACGTTGACGGCGGAGGCGTCGGAGAGCCCCATCGCGGCAGCCCCAAAGGTTGCCGATGGGCGGGGCCTGCTTATTGGCGGCTTCCAGATGGTGCAGGTACGGCTCCTGCAGGCCCGACCAGCACGGTGCTTCCGGTGCCTGTCGGTGAGCCACGTGGGGGTGCAGTGCACGGTGGAGGCCAGTTTCCGAAGGTAACGGTCGGTGACCGTTGCTTCCGCTGTAGCCAACCCGATCATAAGGCCGGTAGTTGCGAAGCTCCGTTGCATGTTGGTAGTTGCCGTGTGCCAAGGCCTGCACCGCGGGGAGGCCGAAGCCGGTTGGCAGTTCCATAATGGATCCTCAGCTCCGCGTCCTGCAGACGAATGCGAACCACTGTGTTGATGCTCAGGCACTTTTGCTCCAGAGCATGGCACAGTGAGGCATTAATGTCGCCGCTGTCGCCAAGCCGTACACTCACCGGTTTATCGGGCCTGCCTGGGAAACCGACCTGGACGAATCGGTGGCACTGGTGCACAACGCCGCTGCCAGCAGCCCAAATGTTGTACCCAAATGCGACCGGGCTCGGTCGGCGAGAGATGTCGTGCGGGGATCGGTCCTGGGACCGCTACTGTGGAACATCAGTTACTACTGGGTTCTTCGCGGTGAGCTCGCGGACGGTGCCACCGTCACGTGTTCTGCGGATGACACGCTGGTGACGGCGTGCGGGGCTACATACCGCGAAGCGACCATGAAGGCCACGACCGCGGTTGCCCAAGTCGTGGAGCGGATCCGGCGGCTGGGTCTGGAGGTGGCTCCGTATAAAACCGAGGCCATGTTCTTTCATGGGCCTCGGCGCGTGCCACCGGAAGATTCCAGCCTCATAGTGAGAGACATTTCCATCGGCATCAAGCCCCAGATGAACTATCTGGGGCTCGTGCTCGACGGCCGGTGGATCTTCGGGGAGCATCGCCGAAGACTGGCCCCCAAATTGAAGGACATAGCTGCCGCTTGCTGCTGCCCAACATAAGGGGTGTATTCACTGCTAAGAAAACCCCATATATTGTAGCGCCGCAATTCCTGGGCACACGGCTTACCATTGCCCCGAGTATCGGGATCCTAGGCGTCGACATTTCAAGTGACGTCCAGTACCGCAGTCATTTAGAGGACAAGGTTCAGCTGGCATCAAAGAAACTTGGAGTTCTTAACAGGGCGAAGCAGTACTTCACTGTGGGGCAGCGACTCCTTCTTTATAAGGCACAGGTTCGACCCCACATGGAGTACTGCTGTCATCTTTTTGCCGGAGCGCCCGCACGCCAGCTTAACCCTTTCGACTCGGTACAAAGACGTGCGTTGAGGCTCGTCGACAGTCCCATACTCGCAGGCGATGTGGAACCTCTCAGCCTCAGGAGGGACTTTGCCTCACTGTGTGTTTTCTACCGCCTATATAATGGTTTGTGCTCAGATGAATTATTTGACATGATGCCCACAGCTACATTCTATCATCGCACCGCTCGCCATAGACAGGGAATTCATCCCCACACATTGCATCCGAATACGGTGCGCACCGTGCGGTATGAAAGGAACTCCCTGCCACGGTTTTCCCAAGCGACTACAATATGGGGTTCTTCAAGAGGGGCATTAGAAGGTTTCTTCAGGGTAGGCAGCGCGAGTGTAACGCCTCTGGTGTTGCATACGTCCATAGGCCACGGTAACCACTTTCCATCAGGTGGGCCGTGTGCTTGTCTGCCATCTAAGTGGTATAAAAAAAAGGGGGCCGGATGACTTTTGCAGGAGACTCTACGCAGGAGTCCTGCGGTCCATTGCCCTATATGGGTGCCCGATATGGGCGGAGACCCTGACGATCCACAATGCGCGTCTGCTGCGTGGACCGCAGCGTGCAATGGCCAGCAGGGGCATTAGGGGGTACCGCACGATATCCTTGGAGGCGGCGAATCTCCTTGCCGGATCTCTACCGTGGAACTTGGATGCGAGAGCCCTTTCGGTACCGAAAGGAGGCGCGGGAGCCGAGCCGGGAACCCGAGCCTGAAGAAATTCGGGTCGTGAGGTCCCAGCTCCACCCTGAGTGGGAGCTACGACTTGGGTGACCAAGCGCAGGGCACGCCGTAATAGCAGCGGTAAGACTCATCATGGAGGAATAGCTAGAGATGCCACACGGCAGCCTCTCGTACCGGCTGACGCAGGTGATTACCGGACACGGGTGTTTCGGGAGCTACCTGTGTCGGATGCGGAAGGAGCCAACGTGCGAGTGCCATCACTGTGATGCGAGCGAGGACGCAGAGCTGCACACGCTGACCGAGTGCCCGGCGTGGGACACGGCGGCCCAGGCAGGTCCTAGTGGCGGCTCTGGGGGTGGGAGTCCTCACACTCGCTACATTGCTCACAGCGATGGTACGATGCGCAAACGCTTGGGGTGCGGCCGCCTCCTTCTGCGAGCAATTAATGCTCGAGAAGGAGGCGGCCGGTCGGGTCCGGACTAGACTACGGGCCCGGGAAGCCCACGAAGAGCGAAGGCGAACCGGTCGTCGCGGAACGACCTCCGTCCTCCATGAGCGCTGGCCTAGGGGTGAACGGCGGAGTCTCCTGTCACCCTAGCAGAAGCAGGCCGCGGCGGTGCCGCCAAGTGCGCCTCCCCGTACCCGGGGCTAGATGGGGACACCGAGGTCCCCACAGCCCGAAGTGTCTGCCGGGGTGCGAGAGATATGCTTTCGGCAATCTCACCTCCGGCAACCAAGGACCCAAGACGGCGTGCATTTTAGTCGGGGGGGTCTCCGTGGGGGTGGTATCCGTGGAGATTTAGCGCACTATAAAAAAAATTTATAAACCGGTAAGCTCAGAGGCACAGGCTGGTGTGAACAGATAAGCTTACATCACGGCCGGCACATGTCTGTTGGTTTACAAACTTCGGTACGCGAGCGCGCTAAAGCCTGCCGCTCCGCGCCCCGCGCCATGCGTCCCTCTTGAACCCCGAGGAGGCCCCTCAGACACCGTACCTAGTGCCCGTTTAAGGATGTTTAAGGGACGCAAGATTGTTGTCACGAAAACATGATAAAAACTTTACAAATACGATATTCAATGGACACGATAAGATCGGTGAACTGAACTCAAAGTATACGTGGTAAATTATACGCTGAACACTAGTGTCCTCCAAATTTCAGTCGGACGATGGCGGAACTATATTATACGCTAAAAGGCATTGTAGTGATGGAATTACGTCCATGCCAATTTTTCGCCATTGCATTCTAAGGATCATAAGGGACCATTGGGCTAAAAATGAGGGTCGGTCAATCTTGCGTCCGTATTCCGGACGCACAAAGTCAGTCGGACGCAGCATCATCGGTAAATAACGCCATGTAGGACGCAACATGTCCTTCAAGATGTATATATATATATATATATATATATATATATATATATATATATCGTTACTCAAAGACTGTAAAGAATCTTTGTAGATTCTACGTCCTTCTGGGCGAATTATTCGAAACTCCGGCTATCACAAGGAAAGTCTGACAGAAAGCCATAAGCACACTGCAACCTGAGAATACAAATAATCGGCATCCACTTAAGCTAATCACTTAATTTTTTCTTTCAAATGTATAAATTTTTAGTCTGTGCCCTTTTTATATCGATAAGTAGTTATCGACAGTTTACTGGATTCCCTACTAGGCCGCCATACTGCTTTCCATTCATTCATAAAATCCAAGTTTAGGTAGGCAGTTTTTTTTCGTAGGTATGGCACCTCTTGATATACTCTAAGGTCAAATCTAAGAAGTACCGTTTGACAGTTCTGACAATTGAATGATAGGGATGGGATGAAAAAATCGATTACTATAATATCCGAACTTTAAGAGATCGATTACTATAATATCCGAATTTTAAGAAATCAATTGTTATAATTAAATAAAAGAAATGTTTAGGATATTTTTTTATTCACTACTAGTACTAGTATCGTCGTCTTCGTCATCATCGTCATTTAAATTAATGACCAGTTGATTGTCCATTACATTATCAAAGTGTACGTCTCTTTCGAAGTCGTCCATTATTATTTTCTTTGTTTTTTGTACTACTTTACTCCAATCTTCCTGTGTAACTTGGGCACATGCTTCCTTTAATAAACCTTCCATTTTCTTGACACTGAAGGGTGGTTTTGTGTTGTGTCTTGCTGCATAACCTGTAAAACAATAATGTAACTATTTGATAGCAGACGAAAACCATTGTTTAAATTAAATGTTAGAAGTACTCGTGTTATTATTATAATATTATAAAATATTACCTTTAACTTGGGCCCAAATCAGTTCAATGGCATTATATTGGCAATGGTACGGAGGAAGTCGTATGACTTTGTGCCCGTGCTCTTCGGCCAATTGGTCAATTACATATGTCGGTTTTGGTGGTTTATGCAATTTCACTAACTGTAATAATTCAGCTTTTAATAGTGACATGTCGGCATCCACTCCTTTTCTTTGCAGCCATGCCACCAAATCTGCTTTCTTATTGGCTGACGTAGGTGCTTTATCAATTTGCACAGAGTGGTATGGGGCATTATCCATTATAATTGTGCTGTTAGGAGGGATATTCTGTAATAAATTTAAGAACCACTCTCGGAACCTTACTGCGTCCATTTCTTCATGATACTCTTTAGTGCTTTTGGATTGGAAAGCTAATAAAGAGTTTTCCACGAAGCCGGTAGACGCTGACCCAGCATGGCATATTATGAGGCGTCAACCTTTTCCTATCGGCACCTTCGAGCACGAAGCTTCAGAATCATCAGTCCATGTTTTCGGCACAGAATGGTTGGAATTTAGCCAAGTTTCGTCCAAAAATATTACATTATCCCAGTTTATAATTTGTTTAACTTCGCGCAGGAATGTTAGTCGCTGCATAATTATGTCATGTCGCTCCATAACAATTTTTCGTTTGTCAACTTTTTTGTATCTGAAGCCAATTCCTGTTATTACCGTTCTCAACGACTCTATGCTTCCCTTATACAGCCCGGCATCTTTTAAAGTTGCACATAACTTTGCCAATGTTGGAAATTCGCCTCTTGTAAAATACCCGTATATATGGTTTCTAATAGCATGACTATCGAATTCATCGATGCCTGTCACAGGTTTATTTCTTTTTCGTTTTTTCGGTGTGTGAAGTACGTTACTGTCACTCCCCGAAGGCCCATATTTTTCACTTAATATTTTGCCAACGGTGCGGCTACCAATACCGAGAGCTTCACCGACGCGATCCTGAACTTGTGTAACTGGCAGTAGAAGTCCACCATTTTGAGATTCACGCTCAAAATACTCGTGTAATTTCACCACCAATTCACGAGCCTGGCTGTTCAAAGTACGTCCTCTTTTCGACATTATTAATAAACACTTGCTTAGTTCGGAGTCCAGTATAAATATTGCCAAGGTAAACGGATAAAGAATGATCAGTCCAGAAAAGTAATAGCCAAGTCACAAATTGTAAAACACAAACGAGAAAGCAAGTACGCGCACAGTCAGCTTCCAAGATGGCGAGAGACTGCTGACGCCGAACCGACCGAGCGGACCGCGTGCGCTTGTAGTTGGCAGTGTTGCCAGAAAAAAAAAATTGTAGAGACTTGGACACCTGCGATTTTGCCTATTGACCTAAAAATAATTAAATTAATTTATTTTAGGGTATCTGTGTATTCAGTGCATTATGCGGTCGCGCAGTAACGTCGTTAATTTATAACATCAGGCAACAACATTTTTGTGAATGGGTTCTACATACCTTATTTTTATTAGTTTTAGACGTAGAAATAAGACTTAGAAGAAAAAATTGTAATTGTAAAATCAATGGATGTGCTTGTTAAAAATTTGTTTATTTCTCTGTAATATGCAAACCCATACTATCATACACAAAAATAAATGTAAAAAACACTATCCCTGACTCCATTTACTATTTCGACAGCGTTAGCGCGAGAAACCCCGACTTATTTGGGCGCGAAAATCAAAAATCGACAAATCGCTTCCGACAACTTTTTAAAGAAGCAAATATATTTGATTTATAAATACGTATTTTTGGTGAATGGGTTTTATCTCATATTTTACGATTACATAACTATTTAGTTATGTAATCGTAATATGTGAGATAAATCCCATTCACATGAAAAAATATTTGTTTGGTTGTCAAGTGTAATTTGTAAATAATACATTCGATTTTTCGTATATGTAAACGATTTTTTTGCATACAAGTGTATCCGAAGAGTCGCAACACTACGTGCAGTGACCTAACTACGTAACTTTGTAATGAGGTCAAGAATATAACTATTAGAAATTATTTACTGTGTAAATATGTGTTATTTTGCTTTGTTTGAAAGTTTTCAATTACATTTAGATATTAAGAATTGTACATTTTTAGATACAATAATGAAATCTTTCTAAATTCATGGTTTTATGAAAAAGGTTATCGAAACTGAATAATGTACGTATGAACAAAGTTGTTTCGGTTTGAAAAATATGAAACGTCAAACGGTACCTCTTAGATTTGATGGACTGTACCTGTAAGTGAAGTTCGATGATTATTAAACGATGTGATTCGCCCGAGAGATTACATTATAATTTACTTGTAGTAGCACGCGTGAGTGCTGCCATCGTACACAATTTTATAGCAACATTTAAAAAGAAAAAAATGTTAGCTATCTTGGGGGTATCTCATACACGTTTACCCCGTACAGGCCATCTGTGTTGTTCGCTATTTCGTGGTCTAAAGGGAATTATCTGGACAAGGTCCAGATGGGTTTGGGGGGGTTGTAATCTCTCGGGCGAATCACATCGTTTAATAATCATCGAACTTCACTTACAGGTAAGTTCGTTTGATTTTCTATTAAACTTCTGTGATTCGCCTTCGAGATTACATTATAATTTACTTGTAGGATGTTTAGAGTACACGAAATAGCAGTAAGCAAATGATATAAAAAAAACGTCAGGCCATAACTTGATTATATTCTAAAAAGAACGAATAGATTACATACCTGCATTACGAATGTAATGCTTATTATTCAAAAATGGACAATAATCTTATTGTTAAACGATTAATCAAGGCTACCCTGTAAAACGAGCGGCGAATGTCACATTAGAGTGCCCCACCAAATCTCGATTATAGAATTTCACGAAAACTTGGGAATTTCCAGTCCAACCAGCGGTTTTCTTAATGGGGTCTATACTTACACCTAGCCTATTGGCTGCAAAAGTCGCTGCATGTCTCGTGCTATGCGCTTTAAAAACTGACGTTTATCCCGTTTTCTGCCAGGGTGACTTTGATCCATCAACTAATCGACTGTTAACATACCTTAGGAAAAGGTTTGTTAAAACTAATCAAAAGAAAATCACAATTACTTGAATGTCTTGTCGCAGAAAGAGTTAAAAAACACTCCAAAGTCCTTGCTAGGCAAATAGAAGGACGATCGTTGAAATAAGTTAGGTATAACGTGGGTCCACGACGTTTAATGTAATACCCTGGTTCATAAACGCCGTCCAGACAATACTCCGGCTACCGAGGTAAGACTCCGGTGTATCTTGTGCTGGGAGGAATAGTAAATTTGGATTAGGCTGGAATTAGTTTCTGTCTGAATTTAATAACTTCACATAAAAAGGAAACCAGGGTTGTGTAAGCCAATACGGCACTACAACAATACCCTCAGCTTTAACAGATATTTTTTTTTTGTAACACCTTTAGTATCAGGCAGAAAGGTGGTAACGCGTAGAAAAAATATTGTGACCATGATATTATTGTGAACGCGTCGATCCTAAACGTGTCAGGATCGCAATGCCAGGACTCAAATTTGGGACATCCTTTGTTTATTCAGTTCGCAAATAAGTCAATGTCAGGGGGTGAAAAAGAATCGCTAATTCGAAAATATGCGCTGTCTGCAAGTTCCCATTCTATGTCCGCATGCGTTCGACGAGACGCTTCGTCGGCCATGTAGTTATATTTAAGCTAATGTAAGATGCGTATACAAACAGACCACGATCTTCGCACCACTGCCAGATTTGTTACTTAAATTAGGGGATTGAATGCCTCACATTCTGTTGATGTACCTATGAGATTGCTGTGGAATTGTTGACCCTTAAAAGAATCTTACAATTCCTGCAATCTTTTGCCAACAGCCAATTTGTTTGGTAACATCTTGTTCTGACCGTTTTTAGAGAAAAACTTAAGTCTACCAGCCTGCGGCGATGTGGTGTAGTCACCCGGCCCCGGTGTAGGCGACGCGAGCCCCGGCTGTATGCTGGCGAGGCTCGGCGGTCGCTCTGCGGGCGCGGCGGCGGTGGTCGCTTGTCGCCCACCACGCATCGAGCTCGTCTTCGCTAGGTCTCGGCGAGGTGGCGGTGGCTGGCCCGTCCATTTTAAAAAACCCTCGATGTAGACGGCTCTGATGGTCTAATCTAAAGCGAGAGGACTCACTTTTTGGAAAGGATTTATAAGAAAGTCAATGACAGCCATTACAAGAACAGGCGCAGAGCTGAGACCTCCTGTCGTTAAGCAGAGGGTGCAACCCAGTACGTCTGGGTTGCACCCTCGATCTTTAATATTATCTTTGACTTCTTTATTAAGGCAATTCAACAAAAGAGCACGCCTAACTTGCGTTTCACAAAAATGAATGTGAAATAAAAGTCCGCCAGTGTCACTAATCTATGAGAGGTGAAGTTAATAGAGTTGATACAGTATTAGCTACGCCAGTTATGGGGTTTGCTAATATTTTTTGTTTTCAATAACGATGGACTTAATAATGTCCCCTTTCACCTCGTCTTTCATTCAAGCCATTAACCAAAATTCAGACCACCGAGAGGCAACATCCTTATGTATACAAGGGCCAAATTTATTTTCCTTTGGGGGCTCTTCTCTCAATAAACATAATAATATATCTAGCTCTAATTCGATACTTAGCTCCGGAGAAGTCAGCGGCGCGAGCGTATCCGTAGAGAATTCCTGGCCTAGTGGGCGTCAGCGCCGGTGCGGCCGTGGACATAGCTGAGGGCACGAGCATCGGGGCGGTTGGCCCCACACTGGCAGGCCGCAAGACCATGGACTGTAACGCGGCCCTGTTAGTAGGACTGTCATCGGCATCAATAGTGCCGATCACGTCAAATCCATCCTTACCACGTGGAATTTCTATAATAACGTGTCTATATTATAAGATAGTCACACATATTTGTCTAATCTAGCCGACGTGATGGACATAACTTAAAAAAAAAACACTCCAAAGTTAATCATAGTATTAGCATCACGAAATGTACTCCAGACGTGGATGTTATTATATTGATTACCGACTCAAAACACTCCAAAGTTAGTCATGGGACCAGCCTCACGGACAGGACTCCAGACATGGATATTATATTGATCACTGACTCAAAACACTCCAAAAATTAGTCACGGTACTAGCCTCACGGACTGGACTCCAAGCATGGATGTTATCCAGGGGCGGATCCAGCTTTCCAGCCAGGAGGGGGTCATAGTCGAGGTGGAGACTCGAATTCATTTACAATATGCACTTTAATTTAAAAATATATAAATATAGGTAAAGTTCTGTAATTAATATTTTGAAACGATACTTATTTTGAAAAATACGTTATCTGTACTATGTTATATGTACAAGCAACATGCGGCCTGGGACCCGACTTCGCCCGGAATACATTCGCAAAGAGACAATGACAATGACTGCATTGCTTCTGTTAGGGTCCCACGTCTCAGGAGAAAGGCCAAAGTAATCGCCATACCGAAGCCGGGGAAACCTATGGACGACCACAAAGTTTCAAACCAATTCCTCTCCTGTGCCAAACCTTGAAACTCTTCGAGAGGGTGATTCTTAATCGTCTAGCTAACATCATAGACCTCAAGCTGATCCCAGAGCAGGCTGGCTCCTCAACCTCACGCAAAATATCGTGAATGGCTTTGAGACACGCAAAGTGAATGGCGCAGTTTTTGTTGACTTGTCTTCAGCCTACGACACTGTTGCCTCTCTACCTTCGCCGCATAGTCGGGGCGTACCTGTCGGAGAGAGCAGTCGTCTACCCAAGTGCGACCGGGCTCGGTCGGCGAGAGATGTCGTGCGGTGTTCCGCAGGGATCGGTCCTGGGACCGCTACTGTGGAACATCGGTTACGACTGGGTGCTTCGCGGTGAGCTCGCGGACGGTGCCGCCGTCACGTGTTATGCGGATGACACGCTGGTGACGGCGTGCGGGGCTACATACCGCGAAGCGACCCTGAAGGCCACGACCGCGGTTGCCCAAGTCGTGGAGCGGATTCGGCGGCTGGGTCTCGAGGTGGCTCTGCATAAAACCGAGGCCATGTTCTTTCATGGGCCTCGGCGCGTGCCACCGGAGGATTCCAGCCTTCATAGTGGGAGACATTTCTATCGGCATCAAGGCCCAGATGAAATATCTGGGGCTCGTGATCGACGGCCGGTGGAACTTCGGGGAGCATCTCCGAAGACTGGCCCCCAAATTGAAGGACACAGCTGCCGCTTTGGGGCGGCTGCTGCCCAACATGAGGGGGCCGGATGACTCCTGCAGGAGACTCTACGCGGGAGTCGTGCGGTCCATGGCCCTATATGGGTGCCCAATATGGGCGGACACCCTTACGGTCCACAATGCGCGTCTGCTGCGTGGACCGCAGCGTGCAATGGCCAGCAGGGCCATTGGGGGGTACCGCACGATATCCTTCGAGGCGGCGAGTCTCCTTGCCGGATCCCTACCGTGGATATACTACCGCTATATCGGTATCGTAAGGAGGCGCGGGAGCAGGGACGGGAACCCGAGCCCGAAGAAATTCGGGCCGTGAGGTCTCAGCTCCACAGGGACATGGTAGCGGAATGGGAGCTACGACTTGGGCGACCAAGCGCAGGGCACGCCGTAATAGCGGCGGTAAGACCCATCATGGAGGAATGGCTAGAGAGGCCACACGGCAGCCTCTCGTACCGGCTGACGCAGGTGATTACCGGACACGGCTAGATGGGGACATTTTGGTCCCCACAACCCGAAGGGGGCCATCTCGAAAGAGATGGTCCTGGGTCTGTCGGGGTGCGAGAGATATGCTTTTGGCAATCTCACCTGCGGCAACCAAGGACCCAAGATGGCGTGCGTTTTAGTCGGTTCGAGTCCGACATAACCACCTCCACCGGCTCTGTGGTATCCGTGGGGATTTATCGCACGATAAAAAAAAAAAAGCCTAGTTACGACACTGTGAACATCAAACGTTTGCTCTGGAAGATGGAAAGAATCACTGGAGATCGCAAACTTGCTGCAGTCTTGGGTGAACTTCTCCGGAACCGACGCTATCAGGTGCAATTGCACTCCTAAAAATGCGGCTGGGGAGTGCTGAGGAATGGCCTACCTCAAGGTAGTGTTCTGGCTCTGTTGCTCTTCAACGTTTACACCAACGACCAACCCCTTAGCCCACACACGACACGTTTCCTTTACGCTGAGGACTTGGCTCTCACGTCACAGGGATCCTTTGTAGGATCCTAGGTAGAGGAAAACCTGAATGACGCACTCGAGGAGCAAGCCGCTACTACATCAGTAATATCCTGAAGCCCAAACCAGCAAAAAGGCAGTCGTGCGCCTTCCACCTCAGCAATGGGCTGGCAAAGCGAGAGCTGAAAATACAGTGGCGCGAAGTTGAAATTGAACACTGCTCACACCCCAAATAGCTGGACAGGTCCCTGACCTTTAATGAACCGCAAGATCCTCAAACAGAAGGTCTCGGCACGCAACAACCTCTTAAAAAGGCTGACGAGCACAATCTGGGGGGCCGCACAGCAGGTGCTGCGAACAACAGGGCTAGCTTTGTGTTATTCTGTGGGTGAATAGGCTGGATATGTGGAGAGTGTGATAGTCATAAGTAGGTAGGTATTATGCGTGTCATTCGTTAAATAGATAAAATTCTTTTACTTATACTTATACATTATTTTATTTTGTTCAATTTATGCATGACTGACCTATATGAGATTAAGAAAATAATCAGAAGACGATCTGCCCAGGGGGGGGTCATGACCCCCATGACCCCCCCCTGGATCCGCGCCTGATGTTATCATATTGATCACCGACTCGAAACACTCCAAAGGTAGTCATGGTACCAGCCTCACGGACTGGACTCTAGACATGGATGTTATTATATTGATCACCGACTTAAAACACTCCAAAAATTAGTCATGGTACTAGCCTCACGGACTGTACTCCAGACATGGGTGTTATTATATTGAATACCGACTAAAACACTCCAAAAATTAGTCATGGTACTAGCCTCACGGACTGTACTCCAGACATGGGTGTTATTATATTGAATACCGACTCAAAACACTCCAAAGGTTGTCACTGTACCAGCCTCGCGGACTGTACTCCAGACCTGGGTGTTATTATATTGATCACCGACTCAAAACACTCCAAAAATTAGTCACGGCACCAGCCTCACGGACTGGACTTCAGACATGAATGTTATTATATTGATTACCGACTCAAAACACTCCAACCTTAGTCACGGCACCAGCCTCACGGACTGTACTCCAGACATGGATGTTATTATATTGATTACCAACTCAAAACACTGCAACGTTAGTCACGGTACCAGCCTCGCGGACTGTACTCCAGACATGGATGTTATTATATTGATTACCGACTCAAAACACTCCAAAGTTAGTCATGGTACCAGCCGCACGGACTGTACTCCAGACGTGGGTGTTATTATATTGATTGCCAACTACAAAACTGCAACGTTAGTCACAGTACCAGCCTCGCGGACTGTACTCCAGACATGGATGTTATTATATTGGTTACCGACTCAAAAACACTTCAAAGTTAGTCATGGTACCAGCCTCACGGACTGCACTCCAGACGTGGGTGTTATTATATTGATTACCAACTCAAAACACTGCAACGTTAGTCACGGTACCAGCCTCGCGGACTGTACTCCAGACATGGATGTTATTATATTGATTACCGACTCAAAACACTCCAAAGTTAGTCATGGTACCAGCCTCACGGACTGTACTCCAGACGTGGGTGTTATTATATTGATTACCGACTCAAAACACTGCAACGTTAGTCACAGTACCAGCCTCGCGGACTGTACTCCAGACATGGATGTTATTATATTGGTTACCGACTCAAAAACACTTCAAAGTTAGTCATGGTACCAGCCTCACGGACTGCACTCCAGACGTGGGTGTTATTATATTGATTACCAACTCAAAACACTGCAACGTTAGTCACGGTACCAGCCTCGCGGACTGTACTCCAGACATGGATGTTATTATATTGATTACCGACTCAAAACACTCCAACCTTAGTCACGGTACCAGCCTCACGGACTGTACTCCAGATGTGGGTGTTATTATATTGATTACCAACTCAAAACACTGCAACGTTAGTCACAGTACCAGCCTCGCGGACTGTACTCCAGACATGGATGTTATTATATTGGTTACCGACTCAAAAACACTTCAAAGTTAGTCATGGTACCAGCCTCACGGACTGCACTCCAGACGTGGGTGTTATTAGGTATATTGGTTACCGACTCAAAACACTGTATAGTTTGTCTTGGTACGAGCCTCGCGGACTGTACTCCAGACATGGATGTTATTACGAGTATATTGACTACCGACTTTTCATTACTACATTTTGCAAATTCACCTTTTTTTATACTTATTTATAGTTTAAACAATTTGTATACAACAAAGATATATAAGGAATACAGAAACCTATGCGGTTTATTATCTATGCCTAAGGTGTTAAATAACATTTAGATAGTGTGATTTGAATCTGTTTTTGTCACTATGAGGCTTAATGTTATCTACATTGCGCAATTCCGGGGGCAGTGTGTTAGTAAGTCGAGGAACCAGGTTTATGCAGTCGTTCGTTCGCGCTAGGCATTATTCATGCCGCTCGGCTCGCACAACATGCCTCGCCTCAAGCTACCGCCCGGGTGTATACAGGACGGCATAGATTGTGCCGAAAATTTTGGTTAAAAAAGTTTTTCTTAACTACTTGAAAAGCTTGACTTGGGTGTGCACTCTTGCAATATTTAAACAGACCATAGTCATTATCATTGAACAGCTGTTTGATGTTTTTTTTTAATACAATTTCGCGAAGAACTCTTCGCTAAAGATTAAAAATACTTTGCAGATATACAGACCGTAGCTGCTTAATCCGTATTGGATATAAAATTCAGCTAGGGAGTTATACAACATTATTGTGACTTTATATGGAATGCGATTTTTTCGTAACGATATGTTAGCGAGGATGCACTTGCAAAGGATGTTCGTCCCACATCATCATCACCACACATCTTCATCGTACTTACCATAATCCCAATCGGTTGATTTTGTAGATTACTGGAAGTCGTATTGTAGCTGCGGTGACGGCGGCGCCTGCAACGAATCTTTGACTTTTGGCGTTTTAGCTTCTTGATTTTTCTTTATTGTAATGTTTACGCACTTTCCCATCTTGTTTCGGCACAAATCACACAAACTATCACTATAAATCTAATATATTTTAACACACAAGAAAAAACAAGTGCACGATGGCCGCCACACAAAACGTGTATGAGATACCCCCAAGTTAGCTAACATTTTTTTCTTTTTAAATGTTGCTATAAAATTGTGTACGATGGCAGCACTCACGCGTGCTACTACAAGTAAATTATAATGTAATCTCGAAGGGCGAATCACAGAAGTTTAATTAGTCTTAAGTTGGTCGGAGCATGCCCTCCGTAAAAGACTGTTCACTGGTTCAAGTCCCGTCTTCTGAGCCAAATCTACAGGAAAAGTACAAATTTGGCGCCATCTTTAATTGGCCTATTGACGTGACTGATATGACTATTGGGGTTTTTGGCGCCAACGCTAGTAAGGGTGTATTGCAGTATTATTTTATTTTCCGAATACGAGTTTGTTTGTATGGAAATGGTGGTTTTTTAGTCAAAATATCTTAGACAATGCACAGAAATTTAGGAAAATGGCATATGACAGTAACTTTTCGTGTTTGTTCCAAAACTCCGTCAAAGCTTCTAGTAAAGTCTCCGTCACTTGAATGGGGCAGAAATCAGTATCGAATGTCGTCATCATCATCAACTTATCATCATTATGATCAACAATAATTCCAACTATATAAGATCAATAACTTGGCGCGGGTAATTTGAGCTGTAGCTGCACCTTAAGACGACTTAAAATTTTACGTTACCAGGTCATAAAATTCTAAAAATGACATGCCTGACAGTTCAGTTGACAGTGAGTGACATTACTCTACAGTCCATCAAATCTAAGAGGTACCGTTTGACGTTTCATATTTTTCAAACCGAAACAACTTTGTTCATACGTACATTATTCAGTTTCGATAACCTTTTTCATAAAACCATGAATTTAGAAAGATTTCATTATTGTATCTAAAAATGTACAATTCTTAATATCTAAATGTAATTGAAAACTTTCAAACAAAGCAAAATAACACATATTTACACAGTAAATAATTTCTAATAGTTATATTCTTGACCTCATTACAAAGTTACGTAGTTAGGTCACTGCACGTAGTGTTGCGACTCTTCGGATACACTTGTATGCAAAAAAATCGTTTACATATACGAAAAATCGAATGTATTATTTACAAATTACACTTGACAACCAAACAAATATTTTTTCATGTGAATGGGATTTATCTCACATATTACGATTACATAACTAAATAGTTATGTAATCGTAAAATATGAGATAAAACCCATTCACCAAAAATACGTATTTATAAATCAAATATATTTGCTTCTTTAAAAAGTTGTCGAAAGCGATTTGTCGATTTTTGATTTTCGCGCCCAAATAAGTCGGGGTTTCTCGCGCTAACGCTGTCGAAATAGTAAATGGAGTCAGGGATAGTGTTTTTTACATTTATTTTTGTGTATGATAGTATGGGTTTGCATATTACAGAGAAATAAACAAATTTTTAACAAGCACATCCATTGATTTTACAATTACAATTTTTTCTTCTAAGTCTTATTTCTACGTCTAAAACTAATAAAAATAAGGTATGTAGAACCCATTCACAAAAATGTTGTTGCCTGATGTTATAAATTAACGACGTTACTGCGCGACCGCATAATGCACTGAATACACAGATACCCTAAAATAAATTAATTTAATTATTTTTAGGTCAATAGGCAAAATCGCAGGTGTCCAAGTCTCTACAATTTTTTTTTTCTGGCAACACTGCCAACTACAAGCGCACGCGGTCCGCTCGGTCGGTTCGGCGTCAGCAGTCTCTCGCCATCTTGGAAGCTGACTGTGCGCGTACTTGCTTTCTCGTTTGTGTTTTACAATTTGTGACTTGGCTATTACTTTTCTGGACTGATCATTCTTTATCCGTTTACCTTGGCAATATTTATACTGGACTCCGAACTAAGCAAGTGTTTATTAATAATGTCGAAAAGAGGACGTACTTTGAACAGCCAGGCTCGTGAATTGGTGGTGAAATTACACGAGTATTTTGAGCGTGAATCTCAAAATGGTGGACTTCTACTGCCAGTTACACAAGTTCGGGATCGCGTCGGTGAAGCTCTCGGTATTGGTAGCCGCACCGTTGGCAAAATATTAAGTGAAAAATATGGGCCTTCGGGGAGTGACAGTAACGTCCTTCACACACCGAAAAAACGAAAAAGAAATAAACCTGTGACAGGCATCGATGAATTCGATAGTCATGCTATTAGAAACCATATATACGGGTATTTTACAAGAGGCGAATTTCCAACATTGGCAAAGTTATGTGCAACTTTAAAAGATGCCGGGCTGTATAAGGGAAGCATAGAGTCGTTGAGAACGGTAATAACAGGAATTGGCTTCAGATACAAAAAAGTTGACAAACGAAAAATTGTTATGGAGCGACATGACATAATTATGCAGCGACTAACATTCCTGCGCGAAGTTAAACAAATTATAAACTGGGATAATGTAATATTTTTGGACGAAACTTGGCTAAATTCCAACCATTCTGTGCCGAAAACATGGACTGATGATTCTGAAGCTTCGTGCTCGAAGGTGCCGATAGGAAAAGGTGGACGCCTCATAATATGCCATGCTGGGTCAGCGTCTACAGGCTTCGTGGAAAACTCTTTATTAGCTTTCCAATCCAAAAGCACTAAAGAGTATCATGAAGAAATGGACGCAGTAAGGTTCCGAGAGTGGTTCTTAAATTTATTACAGAATATCCCTCCTAACAGCACAATTATAATGGATAATGCCCCATACCACTCTGTGCAAATTGATAAAGCACCTACGTCAGCCAATAAGAAAGCAGATTTGGTGGCATGGCTGCAAAGAAAAGGAGTGTATGCCGACATGTCACTATTAAAAGCTGAATTATTACAGTTAGTGAAATTGCATAAACCACCAAAACCGACATATGTAATTGACCAATTGGCCGAAGAGCACGGGCACAAAGTCATACGACTTCCTCCGTACCATTGCCAATATAATGCCATTGAACTGATTTGGGCCCAAGTTAAAGGTAATATTTTATAATATTATAATAATAACACGAGTACTTCTAACATTTAATTTAAACAATGGTTTTCGTCTGCTATCAAATAGTTACATTATTGTTTTACAGGTTATGCAGCAAGACACAACACAAAACCACCCTTCAGTGTCAAGAAAATGGAAGGTTTATTAAAGGAAGCATGTGCCCAAGTTACACAGGAAGATTGGAGTAAAGTAGTACAAAAAACAAAGAAAATAATAATGGACGACTTCGAAAGAGACGTACACTTTGATAATGTAATGGACAATCAACTGGTCATTAATTTAAATGACGATGATGACGAAGACGACGATACTAGTACTAGTAGTGAATAAAAAAATATCCTAAACATTTCTTTTATTTAATTATAACAATTGATTTCTTAAAATTCGGATATTATAGTAATCGATCTCTTAAAGTTCGGATATTATAGTAATCGATTTTTACATCCCATCCCTATCATTCAATTGTCAGAACTGTCAAACGGTACTTCTTAGATTTGACCTTAGAGTATATCAAGAGGTGCCATACCTACGAAAAAAAACTGCCTACCTAAACTTGGATTTTATGAATGAATGGAAAGCAGTATGGCGGCCTAGTAGGGAATCCAGTAAACTGTCGATAACTACTTATCGATATAAAAAGGGCACAGACTAAAAATTTATACATTTGAAAGAAAAAATTAAGTGATTAGCTTAAGTGGATGCCGATTATTTGTATTCTCAGGTTGCAGTGTGCTTATGGCTTTCTGTCAGACTTTCCTTGTGATAGCCGGAGTTTCGAATAATTCGCCCAGAAGGACGTAGAATCTACAAAGATTCTTTACAGTCTTTGAGTAACGATATATATATATATATATATATATATATATATATATATATATATTTAGTAGTACTCCAGGTACATAACACATTGGCACAAAAATAAAATCGATTTGGACAAAAAAAAAATCAAATTTTTATTTAATATTTTTTTTTTTTTTTGTAAAAAATGTTTTAGTATCTATTCATCAGTAATACCAGTACCATTATGCGATAGAATAATAAAAAGTCAACGGCATTTCAAAAGTTATTCACTATGTATGGAAAGTGGACTTCGTTCTTTAAATATTTGGGAAAATATCGATAATTAAAATTCTATCACCGCATCACTAGCAATTTTATTTGACCAATCAGGTGCTACTACATCCCCACTACGTTGGAAAGCAAGATGGAGAATTGGCGTTTTCCTAATATGATTTTATGAATGAATTTCGTAGTAGCTTCACGTCTGTATATTTATGTCTATGGATTTGACGGACTGTAAGCATTACCTGAAAATGTCAGTAATGTCACTTTGTTTTCTCGGTTTACGTGTGGTGTGGCGATTTCTCAAGATTTTCTTGTTTTATTCAGTGTAATCGCCGTTATCAGTGTATGTGGAGATTGTTGAGATGCCGAATTATCGGTGATTTGACTGCATAGGCCATAAAATAGTAGTTGTGAATTGTGGTTAAATTCATTCAATGTAATTCAATACTTCACGGACAGTCTTTACGTTGCTGATTCCTAGTGTGATTTGCTACAGTTTAAGGTTACTGCGTATATAGTTTAAGGTACTTAGTATAAGTTCAGGTCTTAAGTTACCGTTAATTCAAGCAATGAAAACGGTATTAATAAACTAACACTAACGCAAACATGTATAAGCTGTCGATGTGTAGAATTTGTCTGTCGGACAACATTCCACTGCGCTCGATTATCAAGACACATCTACAAGAGATGTACGAGTCTTTGACCATGACGCCGGTAAGTAAGCTTTCCTTTTATGACAAACAAGTTCAGTCACTGTTGAATAACATCTGTGCCCAAACATACATACAAATACAAACAACATAATTATGTCTTGTATGTTGTCTTACCAAAACCCACTGCTCAAGTGAACCGTTTGGCTTCGTTTTTGAATTAGTGATTCTATCAACTTACTACAACAATCCAAGTTTCACAAATGCTTTATATAGTCTTACATTGTGTCAGAAGAATATCACTTTTGTTCCTCACTAGAATAGTAACAAAAGAGTTAAGTTCCAACAACTCCCTTCCCAAGCTGGGCAGACACTGTTGTTGGGGACAACTAGTAATGAGATTATGTTGATCAGTTTGTTACAGAAGACATCAGACCAGTACTGGTCTGCCATCTCTGTTGTGCGTGGCTCATGAACTCCTCAGAGCTTAAGGTGAAATGTCTCCAGAGTGAAAAGCTGTTTACAGAGTTGCTACAAAGTAATGTGGTGAGTGGTCCCATTATTGAATAATGCTTGTAACAAAGTATCTTCGCAAGTAACAGACTGACTGTGTTGCAGTGTAATTATAATATTGTACCTACACTGTTATCATTGGTCTCACATCTTCTGCATGTGTAGTGAGCTGTTATAATGTGTGTTCATATAATGTGGTGTTGTTTCTACAGCAAGTCAACCTACAAATAATGCCTGGTGTACACCTGAGCACAGAGGATGTGATGCAGATGACTCCAAATGTCTTTGGTGATGTTGAAGTGAAACAAGAAAATGCTGAAGGTAATAATGTTTCATTGTATGTTTGTGACTAAACAACAGGCTAGATGATGTTATAGTGCTTATAGTCAGTCAGTGATGTGATTGTGAGACTGTTTGTGGCTCACAATATTGTGCCTTTGTGTAATCACATGATATGTATAATCGTAATAGTATCTATATCATAAAAGTAATAGTATCAAATACCACATATAGCATTCAACATTCATAGAACTTGGACAAGAAGCTAGCAAGTATATTATATAGTAAACAATTTCTATTTTGGATATCGTCATCACTATTGAATGTTATCGTGTGTCTTTTGTAACCCACAGACACAAGAGATGACAGCAGCACATGTTCAGACTCACATGATGACGTGGGAACAGAATACTTTATTCAACTGGACCCAGACGTAGACAGTGCAATGCCAAGTAAGTGTGTCGGTAAACATAAGCATGCAGCACTGTGAACATTCTCCTTTGTGTCTCTAACCATTGATTGTTCTAAATCCATGACAGTTATCGAAGAAGATGACTACATCCAATCATCAGATTCAAAAGATATAAGTCTTGCTGTCGTCAAGGAAGATCCGAGTGATGTTACAGGCAGTAAGTTTACTTGTATATGCACTTGTTATAATTGTTTGGTGTAAAGTTGACTCATGCACATTTCGGTTTTATCAATGATTGCGCTTGGTGTTTTGCTTTTATCGTAATTTTAATGCTTATTTGGTCAATATAAGTCCGTGTATCAGAGATAGCCATATATAACAGCCATTGACCAATCATACGACTACAGATTCTTATGTCGGACGAACGAGTGAAGTATTTATTGTACTTATGTGCAGATGACGCAGTAGTGGAGAAAGATCACACAGACCTATATCATAGCGCACTAGGTCTACACACGGAGTGTGACATACCTCTGGATGTTGTGAAGGAGGAACCGGACGACGTTGACACTGGTAAGTTGTAGATTGTAGTTGAACGTGCGCATCAGTTGTCAACGTTGTCGTGTCGGAGGATCGTTCCGATTATATGTCGGATGGCATACCGGCCATGGTGCTTAACCACTGTGCTCCAGAGTTGTGCCCTGTTCTTACACGACTTTTCGCGCTTTCATTCTCCGCTGGACGAGTTCCGGCTTCGTGGAAGACCGCATATGTACATCCTGTGCCTAAGAAAGGCGACAGGACTGACCCGTCCTATTACAGGCCTATCGCTATCATCTCCCTCCTCTCGAAGGTTATGGAGCGTGCTATTCGTGCGCGCGTGCATAATCAGCGGCGGGGTGGTTCCTGTATATTGTGTAGAAATTATATTCAATGTAATGAGTTGAAAGAACTAATAGACTTCTGCATAAAAAGTCATTATGATATTTGCGGGGTTGACATTAAAAATATGAACCTCATAGTATTATGCCTATATAGAACCCCTGATTCCAATATTGACATTTTTTTTGAAAATTTTACTAAAACTCTTACAACATTGCAACACAAAATGAGGAGAATTATATTATGTGGAGATTTTAACATAAATTTTTAGACAATAATAAAGATGCATATAATTTAAAGAACTTATTTATAATTACGGTATGCGTCATCATATCCAGGAGGCCATAATTATAAATAAGTTCTTTAAATTATATGCAATCTAATAAAGATGGTATGCGGTATATATCGGTATGCGTCATCATATTCAGGAGGCCACTAGAATAAATAGATGTATACTACTCTGTCAAGAAAGTACCGGTAAAAAATCAATAATACACAAAAAAATTGTTATTCATCCTTTATTTTATCACCTTCAAAGTATGCTCCTTCAGAAACGATACACTTACGCCAACGAATAATCTAATCATCTAAACATTTTTTAAACGCTGTTTCCGGAATTGAGTTCAGTTCTCGCCGCGAATTCTCCTTTATGTCTTCTACTGATTGAAAACGGGTGCCACGAAGTGGTAATTTGAGTGTAGGAAAAAGAAAGAAGTCAGCTGGAGCCATATCTGGTGAATATGGTGGTTGCTCGATGGTATTTGTTGAGTGTTTGGACAAAAATTTGTTCACAATGATGGCCTTGTGCGAAGGCGCATTACCGTAGTGCAAAATCCAAGAATTTGTTCTCTTAAACGTCGCATAACGCTCAAATAATATTCTTTATTTACCGTTTGACCTTCCGGCAAAAATTCCGAGTGCACAACACCGCGATAGTCAAAGAATACAGTCAACATGACTTTGACTTTTGATCGACTTTGACGTGGTTTTTTCGGTTTTGGTTCAGTTGGAAGGCGCCATTCCGAAGCTTATTGACTAGTATGCATGTCAAACTCGTAAACCCAAGTCTCGTCACCAGTAACAACGTGTTTCATGAATGTTGGGTCGGTGTTGACCCGTTCTAGCATGTCCTCAGCGACTCTCATGCGATTTAGTTTTTGAATAAAATCGACTCGTGAGATACAGAAAGTTCGGCGGCCATCTCTCTCAAACTTGAATGAGGATTTTCAGTCACTATTTCCTTCACTTTTGCGATGTTAACTTCAGTTGCAGACGTTGATGGCCTACCAGAACGAGGCAAATCTTCCATCACATCTCGACTGCTTTTGAACGCTTTGTACCACTCATAAGCACGTGTTTTTGATAAAGTCGATTCACCGTAAGCCTTCTGTAACATTTTCCGTGTCTCCAAACATGAAATTCCATTGGCGATATAATATCAAATAATACACACTAGATATTATAAAACTAAAAACAGCACTGTTTATAACATAAATGACAGATGCAACTCAATCTCCGCGCCAATATGTAAAGCAGTTGTGCTAATCAAACAACAACAAAAAAAACAAAAATTTGAATTTGGAACCATGAACATCCCGATATTGTACTACAAGTTTGACACAAAACTCTCCTGCAATAAGACTGTTCTGTAAACGGTTGTGGTAGGCCCCTTGAAATAAGTGACAAAATTCTGTCTTTAACCTTCATTTAAATCTGCAGTTTTTGATGCAGACTGCGTCCGATCATCAGATTCAGAAGATATTATACGTCTCGCGGTCGTCAAGGAAGATCCGAGTAACGTCGCAGGCAGTAAGTGTTACTAACTTGTATATATACTTGTTATAGTTGTTTGGAGTACTACTGATTCCTGCACATTTCCGTGTAATCGACGATTGAGCTTAGTGTTTCCGTCTCTCGTCGGTGCTGCGTCCGTCCTGGGAAGGCTTAAGCCGAACCTGGGCGGTCCCGGCATCGCTTACCGACGGCTCTCCACTGGGATGGTGTGTATTAATCAATCAATCATTAGCCTATTGTAATCTGTATAGCGCCACCAAATCACTATACTTGAAGTATGTGTAAATCCATCAATCACAGCGCTTCTGTAATGAACTACCCGATGTTCATCAGATCATTTCTACTTTAACACAACTACAGATTCTCATGCAGGACCAACAAATGAAGTATTTATTGTACTTATTAGCAGATGATGCAGCAGTGGAGCAAGCTTCAAGCTCGGAGTGCGACGTACCTCTGAGTTATGTGGATGATGCACCGGATGACATCGACACTGGTAAGTTGTAGACTGGACATTTAAAACAACTAGCGGCCGTGCATATACGTTCTATACAAAACTGGAACTATCACGTGTCCAGACGCGAGCGGCGGAGTCACAGAACGATCTCCGTCCTCCAGCGGGCCTGGGGCGATGGTTGGGCCCAGCCGTCTCCCTAGCAGGAGGAGGCTCAGGGTGCCCTCTCCACAGGGGGTATGTGATCCCAACAACGCGTTGCACACTAACACGTTAGTTCGAGTCCAAGCGATGTCTCAGGTTTAAAACTTAAACCAGCTCCACTAAGTAATGGGTCACTTAGTACTGAACTGAACGCGCAACGGTGTCGATAAACCTCCCCTGAACTTTCCTAACACAAACTGTTAACGACTACAAACATGTATTATCATAATATTCTGGCAGTTTCCATCGTCATAAAACTTGTCAGTGCCCAGCTACGCGACCGCCTTTACCTTCTAACTAATAAAACTATCTGAGTCCGAATGTTAATCTGGCTGGACAAGTCTTCGTCCAAAAAGGGGTGTACAGTACATGGCCCCGCGAAGACCATCGCGTGAACCACACCATCTTATTGAGGAGCGAGGACCTGGCGCAGGCTTTTTTCTCGAGTTTTGGAGTTCCAGGTGGCAGTCGCGCCCATACAAGCCATGTAACGAGAAGACTCCAAAATCAAAGGAGAAGACGCCGAGCTATAGGCCTCGCATGCGCTAAGGAAATGATGATGAGGTATCACAAGCTGTAAATGCTGTAATGTCAATCTGTATTTATTTATTTTTATTTATTTATTTATTAATACATGGAAAACTTACAGCTAACACAATAGAATAATAGAAAGATTAGACATCTGAGAGCCAATTAAAAGTTTTCACTCATAGCCTCGGTGTAATGCAATTAAATGAAAGCAACACATAAGAACCGAACAAAGTACAGTAATCAAATTAAAGTTAACAAATCCTGCACTACCTATGAACTTCTGAAAAAGTTAAGACTTAAGAGTCTTCTTGCGGAAGGTACACTGATTAAATAGGGATCAATGTCGTGTTGCTTACACAACTCATTAAAGTTTCTGCTTGCCCGCACCAAGTAACTGTTCTGTCGATAATTTGTTTTAGCCAGAGGAACGCGAAGAGGTGGATTAAACCGAAGTGGTTTGGCTGGTTAGTTAAAGGATATTTTCTCTAGTAAGTCGGGGCAGTCAGTTTTGTCGTTCATGATTTTGAGGAGGAAGGTAAAATCCGCTATTTTACGTCGATCTATAAGTGGCAAGAGATGAAACTTCCTGCACAATAGGAGGTAGTCCTTAGAGTGGTATGTAATTTTTTGGTGGTAACACAGTTATTTTACAAAACGTTTCTGAACGTTCTCGATCCGATTGACTTTGTCAGAATAGCACGGGTTCCATACTTGGGAAGCATACTCTAGGTGACTCCTTACATAGGTGCAATACAATATTTTTAGCGTTTTGGCTTCAGAAAAGGCTTTGCCCATCCGCATAATAAAACCAAGTGATTGTGAAGCCTTTTTTACAATAGTGTCGATGTGCAATTCAAAAAGCAACTTGGAATCATGGTGCACTCCTAAATCTCTGATGCTATGTTTTCTTTGAAGTGTGTGACTCCCCAAAGTATAAGAGGTGTGTAGGACGTTATGCTTTGTAGTATATGTTACAACTGAACATTTAACAGGGTTAAGCTCAAGCTTATTCAAGCGACAGTACCCCTGCAACCGATTCAAATCGTCTTGAAGTGCCATCATATCTTCGGTTAACGATACTGATCTTACAATTTTCATGTCGTCCGCAAAGCATAGTAATTCTGATGATTGAAGGCACCGGCCTATGTCGTTTACATAGACCACAAACAAAAGAGGTCCAAGTAGGGACCCCTGAGGTACGCCACTTGACACTGAGACCCAATTAGACCTGTAATTTTTAATAGCCACAGCCTGAGATCTATTTTGTATGTAGGAGGAGAACCATCGTAGGAGATCTCCACGAATTCCTAGCCTGGCTAGCTTCTCGATCAGGATACAGTGATCTATTCTATCAAAAGCTTTGCTGTAGTCTGTGTAAACGACATCCACCTGCTTACCATCGTTCATGGCTCTAGTGACAGATTCATTAAATAAGACCAGATTTGTTACAGTAGACCGACCCCTTAAAAAGCCATGCTGAAAAGGACCTAAGGAACTCGATATTGCACTATAAAGCTGATTGTATACAATTCTTTCGAGTATCTTAGCTATAATGCAAAGTTTAGATATTGGTCTATAATTCCCAATTTCACTTTTCGAGCCCTGCACAAGCAGGGCTCGAAAAGTGAAATTGGTGAAGGCCGATTTCCACTGTACCGGAACTATGCCTACTGATAGAGATTTGGCAAAAAGTAATGAGATTGAGAGGGCGATAGATGATGCACATCTTATTAGTAAATGGGGTGATATGTTGTCCGGCCCTGGACCCTTTGAAATATCCAACCTCTTGAGCAAGTTAGTCACAGCATCGGTTTCTATCTCCACGTGACAGATATCAGCGATAGAATCGGACACTGAGGCTCTAGAAAGCAAAGAAGCAGGACTCCCAGAGATATCAATGGCATGATTAAGAAAATTCGATCCAAAATAAGAAGAAAACGCCTCACAAATGGATTCACCCGTTGATAGTTCATTTCTATCATGATCAAATAGCGTACTAGGAATAGTACTAGAACTATACCTATTTTTAACGTAACACCAGAAACATTTAGGATTGTTTTTAATGGATGATTCTTCAATACTTTTAATATAATTAGTGTAACATAATGATTCCATTGCTTTAATCCTCTCGCGTAATAATTTAAAAGTATTTTTGTCAGCTATATTACTATAAACTCTAAACTTTTTCAAGTACTTATGTTTTTCTTTTAGCGCTTTAATTAAGGAGGAATTATACCATATAGGGTACTTACCCTTCCGTTCAAGTTTTTGAGGTACATATTTATTTTGAAGGTTAGTAATAGTATTGTTAAAATATTCAACGGAGCTATCAATTGAACGAGAGGAGAATTCGCAATCCCAGTCAATAGCATCAATTTAATCGCTAATCGACTGGAAATCACCCTTATTATATAGGTATCTGACACGAGGCGCGGATTGCAGAACGGGTATATTCAATAGTTTTACCTTAATTAATAAGGCTGGGTGGTGGGAGTCCGCGCGAACTAGGGGGTCCGAAGATTTTTGTACAGTGACTAAATCATTCGAGAGAACCAAGTCCAACATTCTACCTAACTCATTAGGAATTCTGTTGTACTGACCTAGGCCCATCGTGCATATTTCATCAGTGAATAAATAATCGTCTGTCGACGTCAAATTACCTGGGACAAGCGCCATATCATTACCTGATGGTGTCCATGAGATATGAGGTAAATTAAAATCACCAATGACGAGAAAACGGTCAGTTAGGTTATTTAATATTAAGTTATTCCACTTAACCAGAAAGTTATTAAGTTGAGATGAAAAAGATAAACCATTCTTTTGTTTACATAAATAAAGGACACCAATATATAGGTTAGCGCAGTCATACGAGTTAGACTTATTGAGCTGTATCTTAATGCAGAGATCCTCTGCTGTAGAAAATAATTGTGGCTGCGACGTAACTGGTAAATCCCTACGCGTTGCCACTACTACACCCCCTCCGAGTTTCTGTTTAGTGGACGTATAATCGCGGTCACGACGCCATACAATATACCGGTCATCAAAGATTTCAGATTCCCGAATACCGTCTTTCAACCATGACTCTGTTATTACAATGATGTCATACGAATTCAATAAAACTTGACGGTAAAAGGAATCCGTTTTCGTTCTCAACCCACGAACATTCTGATAATAAATATTTAAATAATCCACATTAGCCATCACTATAATCCGCACGCCGAATGATGATCCCTATGACAGTTCGTTAGCGCTTAACATTGTACTGACGTCCTATCACATCAAATCCTTTAGAGGTCCATTAAAAAGACGAAAAAATCATAATTGTGTACAATTGTAAATTATAAAAATGAATATTAAGAAATTATTACGTAATCGGAAATAATAGAAAAAAACTCAATGCAAATGTACATGGTACGTGCTGCAAAAGTTACGTCGTCAAGCAGTTATCGACTAAGAAGGGACACATCGATAAACAAAATATCGATAATTTGTTGGAAATATAAAACAAATGCTTTGAGTTTGTATTTTATTTATATCAATCTGAATCTGATACAGGGTCAATCGGATCTTCAAAATCTGAGTCTGAACTGCAGCTATCCGTGACGTTTATTAATAACGGTTGGTGAATGATATTGTCGTATTGTACATCTCGATCCCAGTCTTGTAAACAAATTTTCTTCGTTCTTTCGACCACTTTTCGCCAATCGTCAGCTGTCACTTGAGCGCAAGCTTCTTCCCATAAAACCATCATTTTATTTGCCGTGAATGGCGGAGTTGTGTTATGCCTAGCTGCATGACCTGAAAATATTTGTACATTCAGTAATTATTTTTAGAAATATATGCATATACATAATATTATATAAATAAAAAATATAGATACCTTTGATCAGCGCCCATATCAACTCGATTGCATTATATTGGCAGTGATAGGGCGGTAACCGAATTACCGTGTGTCCATTTGATTTGGCCAATTCATCCAAAAAATATGATGGGTGCGTCTGTTGTTTGTGAAAGTTCAACAGTCTAACCAACTCTTTTTTTAACATCTGACTGTCAGTTTCCACACCATTGCCGTGTAACCACTCTATAATTTCAGCTTTTTTGTTATTGCTGCTGGGGGGTTTGTTAATTTGAACTGAGTGATATGAAGCATTGTCCATTAAAATATAGTGAGGCTCATTCAAATTTTCTAATAGTTTTATAAACCATGTCTTAAAGTTTTCGAAATTCATTTCCTCGTGGTACTCCGTTGTTTTCACTGACTTAAAAGCCCACAGGCAATTCGGCATAAAACCTGTAGCTGTGCCAGCGTGGCAAATGATTAAGCGCTGGCCCTTTCCTTCAGGAGTTTTTGTGCTGGATTTTGCTGTGTCATCCGTCCATGCCTTACCTACAGTATGATTGGCGTTCAGCCATGTCTCATCAAGGTATACTACCTTCTCCCAGTTATCAATTTGTTTGATTTTGCGAAGAAAATCGCATCGTAGTAAAGCTATGTCAGTACGCTCCATTAATATTTTTCTCTTGTCACATTTTTTATAGCGGAATCCACATTTTTTCAAAACAATTCTAAGAGAAGTAGCACCGCCTTTGAAGAGTTCTGCAGCTTTTAATGAAGATAATAACTTCTGGCAGGTCGGTAGTTCACCTCGTAGGTAGTAACCATAAATATGATTGCGTATAGCATCTAAATCAAATTCATCAGGTTCTGTTATATGACATAACCTTTTCTTTTTCTTTGGTGTTAATAGTTTATTGTCCTCCATGGACGACTCCCCAAAGGAGATACCCCACTTTGGGCCTGAGTGTACAGACATCAAACCTACCTCAAAAAATTCGTCTATTTTGTGTTATAATTTTGTTTAGACTTCATTACAATCAGCAATGGCCAAGTGCGACAAAAGTTTAAAAATGTGATTTTCATTAATCAACAAGCTTCGTAAACGTTGAATGTAATACTTAATCCGATCTTCGTAAATGCGTTATGATTATGCTTGCTTTATCGATTCGATTATGAAATGAAATCGATAACTAATAACTATGAATTTAAAATTCGTGGCTTTATTAAATGATTTCAAAATATCTATGTAGCATCTTTATTTTCGTTATTCAGTTTACTAATCAGAAAGACAACTGTCTCTTTCATAATGGAAGTCAAAATATCGATTGTAAATAATCGAAGTGTATTCAAAGTCTATGTCAATAATCGATCATATAGAATTCATAATAATCTGTAACATCATATGTCATTTTCACTCCTGTCATTGAAAATGTCGCATTCGCTTTCCTTCGGCTCGCTGAGATCATGTGTTTTGCTGCTTTTACTCTGTGAATTGTATATGATTTTCGAACTAATTGACCCTTGCTTGATTACCGGACACCGTTATTTGCTACATTTGTTGACCTTGGCTTTAAAACTGGTCTAGACTTTACCACATCGGTTGAAAGCTATCACAATGAGTCTCTGTGTGAATTGTGGAATCGCTACCGATCGGTGCAATATTATAGGCAGACATTTATTGAACGATGCAGGGATACTAGCTTGTATACGTGAATGGGTCGCACCACAAATAGTAAGTACCTATTCGTTATTTCTCGCTCTTTTGAAATTGTTATTATAATTAACGTTAACAAGCTGTGTGATAGCTGCTATATATAGAATAGAAATTACTACGAGTCTACCTAATCCCGTAGATAATTATGCCAACTTTTGTATATGACAATGTATTTTGACTGATATGTGTAACGTTCATGAAGAACTAGCCTATATGACTAATGGAATATTCAGTGCTTATAACATGATCTCTGTTTAAGGTGAATGCAAATGACATCATTTGCGAATCTTGCTGGATTCAAGCTCAATGTGCATGTTTGGATGAGAACAGACCAGCACAATCACCAGTGGGGCACAGAAAAATGTGTATTCTGTATGTCATTGAAGTGTGCAGAGAGGTGGATAGAGACCTCCTACAAGAACTGTCAATATCTCAAACGACTTGGTTGTTAAGAGGAAAAATAAAGTCCAGGCATATAAGTAGTAGAACTTATTACGTATATATATTAATTGGCAGTTCTTTGAGCGGGAGGAATGCTATATTACAGCATTGCTGTAATTGTTTTGTAGGTAAGAGAACAGTCGGGTGCTGTGCCCACATAATGAGTGTAATATGGTATCTCGGTTGGGCACGGTTCCAAGACAATATAACACCTCCTGCACAGTTTCTTGACAATATTTTAATAAACTATGATGATGCTTAAAAAGGGGAGGAAAGACCTAAGTCCTAGTGTAAGCATTTCTACAGCCAAATAGGAAGATACCCGGGATAGAGATTACAGTACTTTTTTAAAATAAAATAATCTTTAAAATAATGTTGTTTTATTTTATTACCTACTTATATAATTAATTCTATATTACTACAGCAAACAAGTATGTATACATCCTTGTGGAAAGTGGTAACCGTAGCAAAAGGATGTCATTCAGATGTTGCCGTCTGAAGTGAGGGTAGGGAAGGATTGCTTTACCACCTTTAGAGTAAATGTCAGTTGCATATCATAAAACTATAAGGTTTAAAATTGTGCAACAAAAAAGTAGCTAAAGTATGTCTTTGCTTCGACATATCAGTTTTATTATTTAGCATATAGTTGACCATTCCACATTAATGACTAAAAATATTAATGACCTGCCCTTTTCTATACTAATAAAACCTGCTAACCTACTTACAAATAAAAGCGATACGCGAATAACTTGTGTAGCTATCACACACAACACAACATAAGACGCTGTTTGACCGCATTATGTATTACAACATAACCTAAAAACCTATGAACAATGCTCGATTTAACAAACTTGGCCATTGTGAATCGTCGTGAAAATTCGGCAAACAAAATGTCCTTAGATGGTCTAAATATTGCCTAATTTTCAACCCTGTACATGCGGGCCCAAGATTGTATGAGAGTTGGGGTTGTCCTTTTTCCTTTGTTATTCGAGAAACAGTAGCCTTTCCGATTCCTAGAGCATCGGCTACACGATCGCGAACATTGTCAAGCGGTAACAAGGGTCCGCCATTTTGTTGTTCACGAGCAAAATAGTCTCGCAAACGAACTACAAACTCGCGAACTTCACTGTTGAGAACAGTTTTCCGCTGTCTTTTCGGCATTTTGCAAAACCGAAAATCAACAAACAGGTAACAGAAAATCAACAAATAACACAAAACAGCGAAAACAGAAACAAAACTCAGCTAACAAAGAAAGACGTGGCGCATACAAGGCGTTAGAGCACTCGTATGACGCGATGTGATGCGGTGTGACAAGAAGACAAAACAGACTGACAAGACATGACATGACTGAATTAAAAAAATACGGTAGGTCTATGGCCTCCATTTAAATACTTTTCCATGTAATCCATAATTGCCAGCTAATTATGAATTCTTTAAAATTCAATTCAAAAAGAATTTTAAATTCTTTAAATTATGCAATTTGAATAAAAATTAAAGTATAGTAAAATAAAATATAATAAGGCTGTTACTTTTTTATCTAGTGTTTTATGTCCATCAATGCGCGTAGTCTTTTTTTCAAAATAAATAAATATTGCTTATTATGTTGAATGACCTGGCTGAATGACATGACATTTGCCTGAAAAAAACAGTATTTTATCGAAATTGTTTCGCATAACAATTTCGATAAAATACTGTTGAAACGTCATAGGGATCATCATTCGGCGTGCGGAGTATAAACGCTTTAACAACGGTAAATACACTCATAATAATAAAATAACAACAAAGATGCATAATAAAGCTCAAAAAATTAGAATAAATATGAAGCGGGTAAATTATTATAACATTCCAAAGAATAACACAGCTGTTTGTCGAATAATAGTTAAGAACTGAGCGAGCAAGCATACAATAATTAAGCTTATGTTCGAAACCGTCAAAAATCAAGTAAGCAAGCACACAATAACTAAGTTTGCGCGCTAGTACCGCAAGAGCAAGCAGGTACGATATATTTCGAGGCGTCAGTATTAGATTGTAAGCAGCGCGACAAATTGTGCAATAAAAGTGGGTAGGTAAAAAACTATGTGTTCGGCTCGATAGTGCGGCAGGGGTGTCAAACATTTTACAATAAAAAGAAAAAATGTGCTTCGTATATAGGTTACGAAGCGTAACGAATGTAAAACACTTCTTTACCAAAATAATATGTAAATTACATCCTAAATTAATTTGTTTAAATCAGCTACTTGTCTTATAACGAAAGATTTAGAAGTGTTGTTTTTACGTACATGAATTTTTCCATGTTTCACCCACACATATTCGTATCTTTTCTCCTTAGCGATAGTTTTTGTTCTGGTTAAAAATTTCTTATAATCCATACTAAGATGGTCATTGACGTAGACACGTTGACTACCTTGAATGTCGGATAAGTCCTTAGTTGAGCGGGCAGCCGCCACAAAATCTTCCTTAACATAGCGGTTTATCAATTTCTCCTTTGAATTATATATAGGTACCCTGGATATGTAGTTGATTTGAGTCTTGGGAGGGATGTAGTTTATTTTGCGACCAATGGATTCCACAATTGAAAATAGATTCTCATCTTTCTTCAATGGTACTCCCTTAACCTCCACATTATTTAAACGTGACCGCTGATCATGCAGGAACAAATCGTATTTGGTTCTATTGAGTTCTTCTTGCATTGAATTGGAAGCTTCAAGAAGCTTATCGAAGTCAGCAGCTTTCGTTTCGAGCGCCATGATTCTATTGTCGAAATCCTCAAGCTTTTCCTTAGAGTGGGCGTAAGCATCCTTCAAATCAACTAGCTCGGATTTAATCAACTGAATGTCTTCAATTAAGGCAAGTAAGGCTTGTAGCTGGCGTTTCATAGCTCGGATCTCAGCAAGAATTGTATCCAATGTGGCAGAGGACTCAGGGTTGGACACCCCCGGTGAGGAAACTCTGCACTTAGGGCATTTCCACTGCGCCCTCCTTTCAGCGCCCAGCTTCCTCCAACCTGCTTCAGAGATACCTACACTGAGCTCCGTCACTGAACTGTACAATACACGACGCACACTTTTTCATCTCCAAATGATTGATACGTGCGAGAAGAATAGTACAAAAGGTTGACGATCTGTTTTATAGTGGAGATCGGGCAACAGATGTATCGTGGTATTGTATGAATGCGTGCTCACACCTGACTGTCAAACCTCTAGTGATTAGCGTATATAGTTACATTGAATATGGTATCATTATATCATAAAATTACATTAGTTACTGTCAATTTACTTCGTTTAATTAAAACTTCGACTGTACATATAACGGAACGAGCTGGACCGAAATAATTACACGTATCTTAATATTCCTGCCAAACCTCATTTGGTAACTCTAAGACAATTTGCATGATTGAATGATGCGATTCTAATGATGATGATGATGAAACAAGCATGATTTATTTGTTCTTCAGGTGCTCCTCGACTCGCTGCCCAGAAGTACCGTAATGATACGCTATTACACAGCCTCAAGAGATCTGATCAAACAGTGGACAAGGTTGAAGAAGCGAAAAGAGAGACAAGAAGAGACATTGAAGACAAGCCAGTTGAGAAGAACAAGATAGTGGACACTCGTGATAGAATAGATATCAGGTTACGTAACAATAACCAAAATAATAGCACATGCGATCGTAGCGACGACGTTCACAAGAAGATGTCAGAAAACAAAATCAGTGTAGACCAAAGCAGCTCACGCAACAAACTTACACCGTTGTTATGTGACATTTGTCAGAAATGTTTTAAATGTAAAAGTACTTTAAGAGTACATATTCGTCTACACATGGGTGGGAAAGCTTATGAATGTAATTTATGTAAGAAACGTTGCTATAGTAAGAGTCATTTAAATAGTCATATTCGAACACACACAGGTGTGAAACCTTATGAGTGTAAAGTATGTAAGAAATGTTTCAGTGTAAAGAGTTCCTTAATTAAACATATTCGAACACACACAGGTGAAAAACCTAATGAGTGTCAAGTATGTAAGAAATGTTTCTATGAAAAGAGTACCTTAAATACACATATTCGAACACACACGGGTGAGAAACCTTTTGAGTGTAATGTATGTAAGAGACGTTTCTATATGAAGAGTCATTTAAATAGTCATATTCGAACACACACAGGTGAGAAACCTTATGAGTGTCAAGTATGTAAGAAATGTTTCATTGTAAAGAGTAGCTTAATTAATCATATTCGAACACACACAGGTGAAAAACCTTATGAGTGTCAAGTATGTAAGAAATATTTCAGTGAAAAGGGTAACTTAAATAAACATATTCGAACACACACAGGTGAAAAACCCTACGAGTGTCAAGTATGTAAGAAATGTTTCAATGGAAAGACGTCCTTAAATAAACATATTCGAACACACACGGGTGAAAAACCTTTTGAGTGTAATGTATGTAAGAGACGTTTCTGTATGAAGAGTCATTTAAATAGTCATATTCGAACACACACAGGTGAGAAACCTTATGAGTGTCAAGTATGTAAGAAATGTTTCAGTGCAAAGAGTAACTTAAATACACATATTCGAACACACACGGGTGAGAAACCTTTTGAGTGTAATGTATGTAAGAGACGTTTCTATATGAAGAGTAATTTCAATAGTCATATTCGAACACACACAGGTGAGAAACCTTATGAGTGTCAAGTATGTAAGAAATGTTTCAGTAAAAAGACGTCCTTAAATAAACATATTCGAATACACACAGGTGAAAAACCCTACGAGTGTCAAGTATGTAAGAAATGTTTCAATCAAAAGACGTCCTTAAATAAACATATTCGAACACACACGGGTGAAAAACCTTATGAATGTAATGTATGTAAGAAATGTTTTACTCGAAAGGATGATGCAGATAAACATGTTTATCTACACACGGGGAAGAAACCTTATACGTGTAATATATGTAAGAAATGTTTCAGTCAGAAGGGCTATTTATATAAACATATTCGTTCACACACAGGTGAGAAACCTTAAATATTGAATGTATGTAAGCCCGACCAATAAAATAAAAAACTCGTACTGGGGGCGCTATAAACGTCTATGATTATGGCAACATCAAGTATAGTGATACACATGTGAAATGGCTAGTGTACAAATATTTGAGGTTATTTAGAAACTGTTGCAGACATAAAGTGTCATACACAAGAACCTTGCATTTATATAATACTAGCTGTCCCGGCGAACTTCGTACCGCCAATTTTTTCCTGCCCTCGTGGCGTCAGATCCCGTTCCCGCTGCACCATTTAGGGGGATGAAAAATAGATGTTGGCCGATTCTCAGACCTACTCAATATGCTCACAAAATTTCATGAGAATCGGTCAAGCCGTTTCGGAGGAGTACGGGAACGAACTTGTGACACGAGAATTTTAAATATAAGACTAGCTTTTGCCCGAGCCTCCACTCGTGTGGATATCGGTTATCGCATGTCCTTTCTCAAGGTCTAAACTATTCCTATACAAAATTTCATCAAAATCGGTTCAGTGGTTTAGGCATGAAAGCGTAACATACAGACAGACAGTTACTTTCACATTTATAATATTAGTATGGACTAGCTGCGGCGTGCGGCTCCGCCCGCGTGGATGTCACCTAACCCCCGTTTTCGCGATAAAAGGTAGCCTGTGTCCTTTCCCAAACTAAATTTCATCAAGATCGGTTCAGTGGTTTAGGCGTGAAAGCGTAACATACAGACAGACAGACGAGAGTTGCTTTCGCTTTCATAATATTAGTATGGATATATGTTTTAAAGTAGTGTGGTTAAAATAGAAAAATAAACAAGTTTATTATTAAGTACATATTTATTAATCATCAAACTCAGAATCTAAAAAATTAGTTACAGTAGGTAAAATAAGAAAATTGGCAATTTCCATTGCGCGTACTCTATGATGTACCTACCCGTCACGTTGACAACAAGGTTCGTGATGTTATTTAGATCCTTCCAACTTTTTATCCAACAAATACTGTTATTTTGTAAATAACTGTTTCTTAACTGGCTTTTAATACTTTTCGGCATTTATATAGCGCACTCAAATTCACAATAATTAACACGCACAATTGACACCACATTGACAGATGTTCATAATGACATCTTATAGATTGTTACCATATGAAGAATTTAGTTCTAATAGTTTTCCGCAATATGGCGAGGTATGTTATTTTATTGGTCGGGCTTTAAGAAAACAATTGTCATACTCGATTACACACAGGTGGAAAACCTTAGTTACCCCGGGTTAAATACTATATCGTTATGGACGTTATTGGTGTGAACATTTTATTATGATTGTAAACGTTCCTCTTACGGACCTCAGTTTTACGTGAACCTCTATATAGATGTAAACGTGTTGTACTTGTTGTACTTCCGCGGCTGTACTTGTGAGTATTTCGAGTTTACCAGAAAAAACTAGTAGAAGTGTGATACGACAGATTCAGTAGCGGAACCGATGTTACCAAACTCACATACAACTAGATAATAATACGTTACATTATGTACTAGTAAACAATTGATTTGATTGGTCGTTTATCTTTAACAAATTCGCCTAAAATAAACACACTGTAAGACGAAAACACAACTTATTGTTTCGCATTAGAGATTACTTTAATAATAGAGGCGGCGCGAGCGAGAGAGACTCGAAGATCGCGCTGCCCGCGCGCGCAGGCAACTGTGGCGTCGGAGGGCACTGACTGACCTCCGGCCCCCATGAGCGCGGGCCTGGGGGTGACGGGTGGAGCCGCCTGTCACCCCAGCAGAAGCAGGCCACGGCGACGCCGCGCTGAGTAGCGCGCCTCCCCAGCCCTGGGGCGAGTCGGGGACACCGTTGTCCCCCCCTCCCGAGGAGGGCCACACCGTAAGGGATGGCCCTGGGTCAGCCGGGGTGCGAGGGATAAGTCGATGACGACCTCACCTCCGGCCTAGCACCACGACCCACAGTCGGCGTGCGGTTTTAGTCGGTTCGAGTCCGATATAACCTCCACTTCCGGCTCCGGCTAGGAAGGTATCCGATGGGATTTCCGCACGAAAAAATAGCTATTCCACAACAGATGTCAGTAGTATGATCTCTCCCACCCCCACTCGCAACTAACATTAGAGCGGGGACACAAAATATTGGCGGCATCGATAGATTTTGCTCTTAGCTTACCATCAGGCGAAGTAATTAACGTGTCCTTTTACAAAAAAAGTGTTTTCAAATGTTAAATGATTCCAAAGACTGTCGAATGATCGAAGGGTATACTAAATTCTAGCTAAAAAGGATCCTATAGCTTTGTCCTCCTCTTTGGTAATCTAAAATTATTTAAACTAGCTTTTGTCCGCGGCTCCGCCCGCGTGGATGACGGTTATCGCGACCATACATAGCCTATGTCCTTTCTCATGGTCTAATTTATCCATATTTCAAATTTCATCAAAATCGGTTCAGTGGTTTAGGCGTGAAAGCGTAATATCAGACAGACAGCCCGACAGAGTTACTTTCGCATTTTAATATTAGTATGGATATAAAAAATAAAAGAAATAAAAGAAAAAATAAGAATAGTGTGTAGGTATATAGTGTGTGATCAAAAACCAGCTTTATTGTAATGTGTCAAGGTTGATTTTAATTTAATTTTTATTTCATTGGATGATGTTAAGCTAAAAGCAAAGTCTCGAATTTGTGGGAAAATTTATATCCTCACTTACAGGTGGTATGAAACACCTCCATTTCGAAGATTTATGATCCTACTATCATTTTTGCACTGCAAAATGGCACAGTAAGGCATATTTCTATTAAATACAGAACTGTTAATTATAATGTAATAATAATAAAAATAAAAGCCTTTATTAACAATCTTATATGTTACATTTCATCTTATAACTACTTATACCTATACTATCAATATTAATCTTGGTTGTTTATGAAAGCAACGTACCTATTTTAATGTTATTATTGATATTAGACACCGGTTTCGTGATTGTCTTGCTCTTTGGCATAGGCCTCCCCAAATATTCTCCACAAAGATCTATCCCTTGCTACCCTCATCCAACATGATCCTGCTACCTTCTTGATATCATCTTCCCATCTTCGCTGCCGTCCTCCTTTCCTTCTCTTTTTATATCTAGGGCACCTTACTGTCTCTTCATTTGTCCATTTTTCTGTCTTACTTCTCGTTAAATGTCCTGCCCATTTCCATTTCACTTGTTTTATTTGATATTTTATATCTATAAGCTTGGTTTGTCATCTTATTGTCTGTAACCTAATTTTGTCTTTTAATTTTATGTTGAGTATGCTTCTTTCCATTCTGTGTTGACAAGTTTGTAGTGATTTGATATTTTTCTTTGTACAACTCCATGTCTGACATCCATAGGTTATACTTGGTAGAATGCATGTATTAAATATTTTCTTCTTACCTTCTATTGGTACTAGAATTTTTCATGACATCTTTTAGAGCCCAGTATCTCTTCCATCCTAGGTTTATTCTGTTTTGAATTTCTTTCGTTGTGATATCTGTTGGAGATATTATTTGGCCTAAGTATGTATATTCATTTACATATTCCAGTTCAGCAGTATTTCCAGGTTTGATGGGAGTTTGGACGTAGTTTGTCATTAACTTTGTTGTACTGGTATTTATTGATAGTCCTACCTTTTCGCTTTCGTTTATCAGTTGCTCAATCATAACCTTCAGAGTGTTTGGGTCACTACATATTAATACAATATCATCTGCGAATCTTAGATGATTAAGTAGGACTCCATTTACCTTGATACCATATTCATTCCATTACAGTTGTCGAAATATATGTTCCAGGGTTGCCAAGAACAGTTTTGGTGATAAGGGATCTCCCTAACTCCCCTCCTAATGGGGAAACTTTTCCCTACTTTTTCTGTGCGTATTTTAGCTGTCATGTTTAAATTAATGTTCTTTATTATGTTAGCGTATTTACTGTGAACCCTTTGTGCGGTGAGAGTCTCCCATATTTTATCATGTTTTAGAGAATCAAATGCCTTATTGTAATCTATAAACGCTAAGTAGTAGTTTATTCCATATTCATTGCATTTTTGGATCATTTGTTTGATGGTATGGATGTGGTCGATGGTTGAGAAGCCACTTCGGAACCCTGCCTGTTCTTTCGGCTGATTTTCGTCTATGGTCTTTGTTATCCGGTCCAGTATTATCTTTGAGAAAATTTTGTATAAATTTGACATTAGCGAAATGGGTCTATAGTTCGATATGTCATCTGTTCTCCCTTTTTTATGAAGCAATATCATAGTAGATGTGGTCCATTGTAGAGGCACATATTCGGTTCTTAAGATCTCATTAAAAAGGTTTGTTAGTGTGTCCAAGACAGTCTCTGATATTCCTTTCAAAAGTTCATTTGAGATATTGTCTTCACCGGGTGTTTTACCATTTTTCTGTGATTTGATGGCTTTTCTAACCTCATCTTTCAAAATATTAGGAACCGGTTCTTCTTCTGTATTTATGACTGTTTCGCTTCTTGTGATTGTTGTACTTGGTTCGTCATGATAAAGATCGCGATAGAAATCAGTTGCTGTATCCAATATTTAGTTTCTTTTAGATTTATGTTTTTGATATTTGTGATGTGTTACGGTTGTAATCCAGTTTGTGTGGTCTTGAAGTTCTTTCCACGCATTCTTAATTCCACCCAATTTTGTTATATTAAATTGAATTAACTTAGTTTTTTGTGTATTTCTGTATTTCCTTATTTCGGTGTGTATTTCTTTACTTATTTTAGTTATGTTTTGTCTATTGTTATTCCTGTTCTTGAATAAATTTGCTCTTTGTTTTATTAGTCTTCTTGCTTCAGATCCTATTCTGTCTTTAGATTGTTTGACTTTTTCTACAATTTTGTTAATTCCTTTTAATTCTTCTCCTAAGATATCATATTTTTCTTGGACTGATCTTGGTTCACTTATTGGTATTAATTTATTTTTTAGGGATTCTAGAACATAGCTTGGTAATGGTAGAGTGATTGGTTGTTTAGTATTGTTTATATGTTTCCTAGAATGTTTAGGTTCATTTAGGTGTAATTGACCTCGTAGTAATCTGTGATCAGTAAAATAGTTAAAATTGTTGAGGACTTCCACGTTTAAGAAAAGTTTCGGTTTATTAGTAGTTATGAAATCTATCTCATTTCTTGTTTTGCCGTTGGGAGATTCCCATGTCCATTTTCTTTTGAATTTTCTTTTATAAAACGTATTCATAATATGTAAGTTATGTTCTAACGCGTAGTTTATCAATCTTTGTCCATTATCGTTTCCCTTGCCGGTTGTGTAAGGTCCAAGGATTTTATCTTCGTACTTTACTCGTTGACCAATTTGGCTATTAAAGTCTCCCATCACAATAAAGCTATTATACAGGGTCTCCATCGTCTCATTTAGGCTTTCGTAAAAGCTATTTTTAATTTCTTTTCTTGCTTCTTCTGTAGGCGCGTATACTTGAACAATTGATATCGGGTGTTTGTGACCAGGAAGTATAATGTTTTAAATTAATATATTATAATTAGTATTTAAATTCTATTATGTTACTTTTCAGATATTTTTTCACTAAGAAGCCTACTCCGTATGTTCCCGTTTTTTCATTCTTATGGTACATTATGTATTCTTTATGTTCTTCAATATTTTCGTTCGACCGCCTTACGTCACTTATACCAAGAATATCCCAATTAATGTTATTTAACGCGTGTTCGAGTTCTGTTAAACATTCTTTTGACTTTAATGATCTTGTATTCAATGTTGCTATATGGAGTCTCCTTTTCTTTTTGTTCTTTGATGTTTTGCATTCCATTTCCATTATCCGTTTCATTTCCATGCTAATTTGGGGGGTTTGGTCGGCAACCCCACGGTGACCAACCGTATTGGGGTGTTTCTTGTTTTTTCCTTTGCTCTTGCCTATATAGTTCGTTTTGATTTCGTTACCGGTGTCTGACATTTCCTATGCGTTAGGTTTTTGGGATGGCTTTTCATTCATAGACGCAGATCTTGCCCTCATATACTCAAACGCATTTGTTTTATGAAGTTTAGAGGGTGCAATAATGTTTCTCGAACCACTGCAGAGTGATGTGCTTATGTTATTAGGTGATATCGAGGCCTCTCTCTTTCGTTACGCATTTGTTTTATGAAGTTTAGAGGGTGCAATAATGTTTCTCCAACCACTGCAGAGTGATGTGCTTATGTTATTAGGTGATATCGAGGCCTCTCTCTTTCGTTTTTCTGTGTCTATTGCTTTTATAGCTATTTTATTGTTCCGAATGAATGCGTCTTTTCCATTTAGTTTTTCTTGTTTAAGTTTTTCCTGTAAGTTCTTCCGCATTTCAATTGTTTCTTTCGAAAAATCCTCAGTTATGTAAGTTTGTTTCGGCATTTTCATTTTATTTTTCAGTAATAATAATTTCTTTTGGAATGACACGAAAGAAATAAGTATTGGCCTTACTTTACCCTCTCCTCGATTTTTTCCTAATCTATAATAATTATTTATTTCGTATATATCTATGTCGATATCTAGGTTTTTTAAGGTTTCATTAATTAGATTGAATAATTCTTGTTTGTTCTTCTCTGTTTCTTTTATGCCATGTAGTAACAAATTATTTTTCCTATTTTTTTCTTCTAAATATTTTACTTTTTCCTCCAATCTTTGTACCTCGTTTTTTAAATATTTGTTTTCTTCCAGAAATGGTTGTAGTTTCTCATCTATGTTGTGCATGATGGTTTCATTTACGCTCCTTGTTTTATGAAGTTTAGAGGGTGCAATAATGTTTCTCGAACCACTGCAGAGTGATGTGCTTATGTTATTAGGTGATATCGAGGCCTCTCTCTTTCGTTACGCATTTGTTTTATGAAGTTTAGAGGGTGCAATAATGTTTCTCGAACCACTGCAGAGTGATGTGCTTATGTTATTAGGTGATATCGAGGCCTCTCTCTTTCGTTTTTCTGTGTCTATTGCTTTTATAGCTATTTTATTGTTCCGAATGAATGCGTCTTTTCCATTTAGTTTTTCTTGTTTAAGTTTTTCCTGTAAGTTCTTCCGCATTTCAATTGTTTCTTTCGAAAAATCCTCAGTTATGTAAGTTTGTTTCGGCATTTTCATTTTATTTTTCAGTAATAATAATTTCTTTTGGAATGACACGAAAGAAATAAGTATTGGCCTTACTTTACCCTCTCCTCGATTTTTTCCTAATCTATAATAATTATTTATTTCGTATATATCTATGTCGATATCTAGGTTTTTTAAGGTTTCATTAATTAGATTGAATAATTCTTGTTTGTTCTTCTCTGTTTCTTTTATGCCATGTAGTAACAAATTATTTTTCCTATTTTTTTCTTCTAAATATTTTACTTTTTCCTCCAATCTTTGTACCTCGTTTTTCAAATATTTGTTTTCTTCCAGAAATGGTTGTAGTTTCTCATCTATGTTGTGCATGATGGTTTCATTTACGCTCCTTGTTATAACTGCGGTTTGTTGGTCAAGTTCTGTTTTCATCATCTCAAACATTTATGCCATTTCTAGTGACATTCCCGTAGAACTCATGTTGCAAAAACAAAACATTATATCTTGCGTGTATTGGAACGTATTTTTCCGCTGAGCTATCAACACCGGGTGACGTTTATCACTGACAGGTGTCAGTGTCAAATGTCAATGTCAATGTCAAATGTCACTGTCAAACGTCAGTTTCAACGCTGCTTGGTAGTCAATTGATGATGAAAATATTTCTAACCTCAAATATTAAGGTATTTTAATTGTGTTTGTAGGATGTATTTTTACGGAATTTTCGGGTAGGTACCTTTTATAACGTTAGCGTAGATCTATCTTCTTGATAAATAATTTTGTAGTGTGCAGCCGGTATTGGTTAATTTTTTTTCAATTAAATAAACTGGGAGCACTTTCCTATGTTGTTGTCACTTTGACATCCGGGCGACAAAAAAAAAACTTTTTAATTATACGTAATGACATATCGACTGAAGGTTGATATTGTGAGCTATTGCGATACTCCGCATGAGATTGACACGCGTGTCACGCCTACTTCTCAGTTCCACTCTTTATCTCTGTTCCGTGGTTTCTATTCAATATGTTAAACCCTCACGCCCGCGGCTACGCCCGCCTGGATGTCGGTTATCGCGACTTTTGGTCATATCTTCGTTTCTTATCACCCGATTGCGATTAAACAACATACATACTTGCATATACTCACGCCGAGGTGAGGTACAGGCAGAGGTTTATTAACACCCACATTATGCCAACTATGAATTTCAGTCCCACGTGATACTGGGCGAGCCTATTGCCGTCAAGTGGGCACTTAGTCACGGGCTGTATGTTTACTGTCGGTTAAAGAACAGCCCGGCGTTTCTTGGTGGTCATACCCTATCCCTTAGTCGACTTCTATTATTATAAAATATAGTGTCGTAGTGTAAAGTTTGTGTGTTCAGAATTGTTCATTTGCCATAACTCATGTATATTTTTAGAGTGGGTGTGTCGGCAGCGATAGTGAGACGCTGCTAGACTTGCACAGAGGTAAACGTAATTTTATGTACCTATGTCCTTCGATTCACCATCGTGAGATTGTTTCACACTGCTTAGGTTGCCGTGGTGGAGATTCTTTGAAAGTTAAAATGTAATTAAACATCTTATGTATACCTATGTGCTGTTTCATTGATTTAACATCCTTATTCACTGGTCTGAGGAGTTGCAACCCCATGGGTTGCTGACCACATCACTCAGATATCAGAAGAGAGAATAATTACTATATTTTTATATTCTCTATATAGATAGAACACATCAGCATAGGTGAAGTCTTGGGAGGAGTAAGTATTGGTCTTAAGTTGGTCGGAGCATGTCTTCTGTGGGACTGCTCACGGGTTCAAGTCCCGTCTTGTATGTCTTCTGAGCCAAATCTACAGGAAAAGTACAAATTTGGCGCCAACTTTTTATGCTATCTTTTTATATCTTTAGTTGGCCAGACACAGACTCTATCGACGTCACTGATATGACTGTTGGCGTTTTGGCGCCAACGCCAGTAAGGGTGTATTGGAGTATTATTTTATTTTCCAAATACGAGTTTGTTTGTATGGAAATGGTGGTATTTTAGTCAAAATATCTTAGACAATGCACAGAAGTGTAGGAAAATAGCATATTACAGTACTTTTTTGTGATTGTTCCAAGACTCCGTGAAAACTTCTAGTAAAGTCTCCGTCACTCGAATGGGACGGAAATCATTATTGATCGTCGCCATCATCATCAACTTATCATCATTATGATCAACAATCATACAGACCTACTAACATCATAACATGTCGCAATAATTTTGAGCTGTAGCTGCACCTTAAAACTTGACTTAAAAATTTCACGTTAATTCAATTCAATTCTTGATGAATGGCTCTGTGCTCTGAGCATCAATTCCGCCAATGTCCCGTAGTAGAGCTATTAACGAAGGAGACAAAGTGGACCAGAATGTGACCGGTTGACTCGAGTTTGTAGTTACTTCCCGCAGAATCTAAACAAAAGGACAACACAAATATCATTACTTATCATATCAATAAATAGGTATACACATAGCATAATAACAACTGATAGGAGGATATAATATATATATAGGAACGTCATAATGAATTTACCTACAATTTTAGTGAGTTAATTTCTATAAACTTGGCAAGGATTTTAACAAAGGGTGTGTAGAGATTTGACGGATGTAGGACGAGGGATATGTGAGGGCAGAATGTCGTACAGTGAGATACGCTGGTTGGGACAACGGAAGAAGATATGATCAACATCTCCCTCCTCTAAACCGCATTCGCAAAGTGAGTGGTCCCTTATCCTAATTTTTGCCAAATGAACAGGTGTGCAAGCATGGCCCAGACGGAGGCGAGAAATAACAGATGTCGCATGTTTACTAAGGAACCGATACTTTTTAAACCAGGGCTTATTGGGGATGTCAGGTTGAATATCCGCGTAATATTTACCCTTAATCCTTTTGGATTTACGCCAATCCTCACTCCACGTACGAGACAGACTAGCCTTCAGTACTGGGACTAAGTCGTGCGTGAATAATTGGAAGTGCTCAAGTGTACCCATTCCAATTGCACTTTTTGCACAAGAATCCGCCGTCTCGTTACCTGGAATATTGGAATGGCCGGGGATCCATGCCACCGCAATTTCCAAGCCTCTCTGATGGCAGAGGAATAGCGCCTCTCTAATTTTAAATATTATAGGGAATTTGGACTTGGAACGGAAGGGATGGGAAAGGATGGCCTGCAGACAGCTTTTGCAGTCGGAAAGGATGATAGTCTTATTAAGGTTATGGGATAGGGCATATCGGACGGCCTCAAGGACCGCAATAGATTCCCCAGTAAATACCGAAGCCATAGGAGGGCACTTGTAACTCAAGATTACCTTAAAAGCAGGAATCCATACCGCTACTCCAATGGGATCACTGGAACTCACTTTGGAGGAATCCGTGAACATTTTGAGCCATCCCTCATAATTGTTCTCCATGCTATTGTTGAAAGATAGATTAGAGTCCCTAGAGCCTTTTTGTACTCCTAAATCAATCACAACCGGGGGATGGAAAGTTATGGCTTTGAAAGGGAGAGAATAAAGCGGGTTCAGCCGATACTGAATGACTGGGTTAGGAAGGCGGAGGAATTTGATGAAACTATTCACAAGACAGGGAAGGTTGCTGGGGCAAGAATTAGAGTTTATGTTGTATAGGTCACAGAGAGTTCTGAGTTTATCTAATAGAATATGTTGAGAGTTTTGAATGAGCTTAAAAAGGAATCTGTCGCAAAGGTACTGCCTTCGTGAAAAAAGAGGGGGATCAAAGGCTTCTAACTGCAAAGCATTAGTTGGAGATGATTTCATTGCGCCCAAGATAATGCGTAAACATTTATATTGAATTTTGTCCAATTTAAGCAAAGCACCTTTATTACAAGGTTCTAGAAGGAAGGAACCATAGTCCATATGACTGCGGATAATTGCATTATACAGGAGCTTTTGTGTGAGAGGGTGACTACCCCACCATACACCAGATAAAGAGCGAAGGATGCTAACATTTTTCTCACACTTACCCAAGACATACTCCACGTGAGGGTTCCCAGTCATTCTAGAGTCAAGCCAGACTCCAAGAAACTTTGCACTAGAGCACTGAGGTATAGTCTCACCCTCAATTTGGAGATTAATAAGGGGGATGCTCTTTCTCCTTGTAAATACTACTGCTCTACTTTTGGCTGGAGATAGGCCTAAGCCATGCTCTCTTAGCCACACATTTAGGTAATTTAAAGCACTATTCAAATTATCAGAGATGACGTCCATCGAGCTAGCTGACATGTAGAGAGCCAGGTCATCAGCATATTGCAGGATCTGGCAAAAGGGTTGGACTACCAATTCCAAATCATGTGTGTAAAGACTATATAGGAGGGGGCTTAACACAGAACCCTGGGGGAGGCCCTTCCAAATGGTCCTAGGGGGCAGGTGGTTATGCTGGTTCCTGATAACTATCGATCTTTCCATTAACAGCTTAGCGCAGAATTGAACTAGCCTCTCAGGGATGCTCAGCTTAAGAAGTTTATTCCTGAGTACCGGAAGCAGTACATTATCATACGCAGACTGCACATCCAGAAACACAGTCACCAGATAGTGCTTCCGAAGGAAAGTTGTACGGATATCAGTGGTCAGGATGCCGAGACTGTCCAAAGTGCTCATACTCTTCCTGAATCCGAACTGGGATTTAGCCAACATAGCCTGGCTCTCCACATACCATTCCAGTCGATGTTTGATTAGATGCTCTGTCACCTTGCACAACACTGCTGAGAGTGCTATTGGGCGCCTACTATTGGGGGAAGTGAGGTCTGAGCCCGGTTTTGGAATGGGGATAATAATTTGGGTTTTCCAATCGGATGGGATTTCCCCGCTCTTAAAAATTCTGTTAATGATGCCTAAAAAATATAATTTTGTTCTATCTGATGCTTTAGTAATGAAGGAGAACGGGATATGGTCAATTCCCGGTGTTGAGTCTTTCAAACCATCCACAGCTAGCTGAAATTCGTCATAAGTAAATTCATCATTAAGCATACTATGAGAATGTTCCGGGCAGGGGTATGCAAGAAAACTGGGGACAGAATCTCTAGTAGGCACCCAGGGAGGAGCCAGCTTGTCAGCAAAGGCATCAATCCATGACGTCAGGTCATTGTTACAGACATTATCGCAGCTACTAGACCCTCTAAACCTCTTGATCTGCTTCCATACAATTGTGGAAGGAGCCCTAGGTGACAGATTTTCGCAGAACCTCAACCATCCACTCTTTTTTTTTGCTGACAGAGTTTTTCTTGCCAGAGCTGCCTTCTGTCGATAAGCTATCAGATTGCTTTCTGTCATTGCCCTGTCATATACCATCCCATATTCGCGTCTGACTCTAACTGCCTCTGTACATTCAGCATCCCACCAAGGTGTGGAGAGGGTAAACTTAGCTTTTCTTGTCTTGATAGGGATGTTGTCATTGGCAGAAGAAATGATGGCGTCCCTAAATTCATTGTATGACTGTAGGATATCCGTGCCAGACTCAGAGAATGATGTAATTTTATTCTCCAGGGAGATTTTATAATCAGTCCAGTCAGCCCCAGATAACCTGTACCTGAACAGGGGGGAAGCATTTACAGGAGGAGATACGGCTGTAGGCATGGTTACTATGATAGGAAAGTGGTCACTGCCATGTGTGTCCGGAAGAATCTCCCAGTTCAATAATGATGCAAGAGTGTGGGAACAAAGAGTAAGGTCCACAGCACTAGGGTTTTGGGAAAGTCCAGCTCTGCGCGTTCTTGACCCATCATTAAGGATGCAGAGGTTTGCTTCATCAAAGATTTCAATCAAGACGTGTGCAAATGAATCACACACCCCTGATCCCCAACATGTGTGGTGAGCGTTGAAGTCTCCCATTATGATCCTTGGAGCTGGTACCGAATTGAAGATCAACGCTAAATCAGCGATAAGAGAGGCATCTGGGTGCGGAATATATAAAGATATAAAAGATATATTATATGCTCTCACTGCAACTACATCCATTCGAGGTGAGTGTGGGGGAAGATTAATTTGGGAGAAGGAGAGGTTACGACTGACAATCAGGGCACATCCATCGTAACCATTTGGTCTGTCATCCCTGACACATGAATAACCTGGGATGCGAAACGCACTTCCAGGCTTTAACCATGTCTCCGAGATAGCTAAGACCGTTGGGTTGTAACTATTAATTAAATTGTACAGATCTGTTCTTTTTGCCCTAATGCTTTGACAGTTCCACTGAACCACCTTGAGTGGATCCATTATTTATGTTAAATATTTGAGAAAGTGATTGGGCAACGTTGGGCGGTAATGTTATATTATTTTGTAAAATGATTGATAATAATGCATGTAAGAGAGAGGAGAGAGAGAGAGAGGATTCGCAAGGAGAAGATTCATGATTAAGTAGAGTTTGGGAATTAGGAAGAGCACAACCGTTAGGAAGAGAAGATACCTCCTGTGATATGATTGCCTGATGGGCAACCCTATCAAATGATTTGCCGAGAGGCGCTTTGGGGCGTAAATTCCTGTATATAGTCTTCCTGTATGATGTTGAAGGTGAACTGGAGATGACATCCAGAGAGGTGTGGGCAACCTGGGAAGAGGAAGTCCCAACAACCTCTGAGAACGATTTTGATACCTTGGGGAAGGCTTCTGAGGCTTCTATGTATGATATGCCCTTTTGGGACATATAAGCTTTAATAGATTTCTGCCTTTGTTGTTCGGGACAGCCCTTACTAATAGAAAAATGATGTGCCAAGCAATAGAGACATGTTGCTTGAGACTCTACCACATTGCAGGTTTGTCCCACATGCGGTTGTCCGCAACGATAGCAACGTGGTTTAGACCTGCATTGCGAGGCAATATGGCCAAACCTGCAACAGCTCATGCATTGTATAGTGGGGAATTGGTAGTGCTCAACAGGTAAGGAAATGTAGAAGGAGTAAATATGAGTGGGTAGGATCTGACCTTTAAAGGTGATGACAACCGTCTGAGTGGGCACCCAAGAAACCAGGTTGTTCTCATTGACCGTCTTCCTGTTTAGCCGCCGTGCCTTAAGCACATAGCCACAGGATGGGGGGAGCTCAAGCGATTCTACAAATTCCTCCATAGATAGATCTACTGGGACTGAGCGAACTACTCCCATTCTTGAGATGTTATAGGAGGGAATGAATACTTCATATTTGTTCTGGGCCAAAACCGGGTTATCAAGGAAACTATTTGCATCACCTGCGGTCTTAAATTCAACAGACATTTTATTCCTGCCTACCCGTTTAATGCCACCTGGGCAGATGTTTTTAATCTTATTATGTGACATAAATTGTCCAAACTTAAGAGGTTTGAGAGTATGACCGGCTGTCATATCCTCTTCCTTTTTAGACACGAGAACAATAAAGGGGCCCTTGTCTCCCTCACTGTACGAGTTTACGCCAACAATTAAAGATGGATGGTTATAAACGGTTTGTATAGAAGCACTGGCTACTTGTGGATCACCTATATGTTTTTTGGAATTGTGCCGCTCTTGCTCTTCCATGTGCCGTTTTTTACCGAGTACACGACTCGAGCATTCTCTCATATCTACATCCGGAGGAGGATCTGGGGGTGCGGGGGGGTCTGGGGGCTCCGAAGAGTCCCCCATACTTACCGCTTGTAGTTGTTAAAAGGACGCTCACAAAACACTTAGTTAGTTATTGTTAGTACACTGAACCACACCACTACGACTCTGACAGGAATTTATGTGTAAAAACTTTCAATTTTGATTATATTTCCACTTAAATCCCTCTTAAACGTTAGTAACCTACAAACGTCAAAACGGAAGTCCAATTTCACGTTATCAGGTCATAAAATCCTAAAAATGACATGACTGACAGTTCAGTTGACAGTGAGTGAATGTCACTCACTGTCACTGTGTCAACTTCAAAATGTCAGTAATGTCTTTGTACTGTCACTTTGCTTTGTTTTCTATCTCGGTGTATGTCATATAATAATATATTAAATTTTCTATTTCTATTTTGTATATGGCAATCGTTGCCGATATGGGTATCGACAATTCTGCCAAAGTCAAACGTGCGATGGAGAGATTTGTGTGCTGTCCAAATGGGGGGAAAGTGCTTGGTGCTTGACAATATTGGACTGGTTGTGTATCAATAATATATTATAGATATCGCAATATTCGCAATTTCTCAAGATTTTCAATTTCTTGTTATTATTCTTGTTATTATAGATAACGGTGTATGTGGAGATTGTTGAGATTGCGAATTGTAGGTGATTTTACTGCAGAGGCCATAAAAAGTTGTGAATTGTGGTTAAATTCATTCAATGTATTTCAATACTTCACGAACTGTCTTTACGTTGCTGATTCCTATATTCCTATTTTTTTATAGTGTGATTTGCTAAAGTTTAAGATTACTATGTATTAGTAGTTTAAGGTACTTAGTAGAAGTTCAGGTCTCAAGTTGCCCTTAATTCAAACAATATACCTAAACGGTGTTATTAAACTAACATTAACGCAAACATGGAGAAGCTGTCGATGTGTAGAATTTGTCTGTCGGACGACATTCCACTGCGTTCGATTATCAAGACTCATCTACAAGAGATGTACGAGTCTTTGACCATGACGCCGGTAAATAAGCTTTCTTTTTATGACAAACAAGTTCAGTCACTGTTGAGGAACATCTGTGCCCAAACATACATACAAATACAAACAACATAATTATGTCTTGTATGTTGTCTTACCAAAACCCACTGCTCAAGTGAACATTTTCCCTTCGTTTTTGAATTAGTGAATATATCAACTTACTACAACAATCCAAGTTTGACAAATGCTTTATATACTCTTACTTTGTATCAGAAGAATATCACTCTCTGTTCCTCACTAGAATAGTAACAAAAGAGTTAAGTTCCAACAACTCCCTTCCCAAGCTGGGCAGGCACTGTTGTTGGGGACAACTAGTAATGAGATTATGTTGATCAGTTTGTTGCAGAAGACATCAGACCAGTACTGGTCTGCCACCTCTGTTGTGCGTGGCTGAGGAACTCCTCAGAGCTTCAGGAGAAATGTCTCCAGAGTGAAAAGCTGTTTACAGAGTTGCTACAAAGTAATGTGGTGAGTGATGTGGTGATTGAATAATGCTTGTAACAAAGTATGTTCACAAGGAACAGACTGACTGTGTTGTAGTGTAATTATAATATTGTATACTGTTATCATTGGTCTCACATCTACTGCATGTAGTCCCTTAGCTAACAACACCGCTTGATGAAATGTCTACCAACATCCACCCGGCGGGTGGAACGGGGGAGGAGACACTAATCACAATGGAGCATCTACAGTGGAGCGTGAGTTCGTTCCAGCCCTATAAGGCAGCGGGACCGGACGAAATTTTCCCAAAAATGCTACAAGCAGCAATTGAATACATAGGCGAGGACCTCCTGGCTATGTACAATTGCAGCATCAGGAATCAGTACATCCCAAAAAGATGGAGAGAAGTAAGAGCAGTCTTCATACCGAAACCTGGGAAGGCCACGTATCAAGACGCCAAGGCTTTCAGATGCATAAGTCTCTCCTCATTCTTACTAAAAACTCTAGAGAAGATATTAGATAGATTGATCAGAGAACAAGTGGCTAATAGCGGATCTCCTCTACACAGAAACCAACACGCTTACATGGAGGGCAAATCAATCGAAACTGCCCTCCACACGCTGACTAACAGAGTGCAGAGATCGCTAAGCAACAAAGAGTACGCACTAGGCTGTTTCTTCGACGTGGAGGGTGCATTCGACAGAGCCACCCCAACCTCGATAGAGGAAACCCTGAATCGGGAAGGAATAAACAAGAATATATCAGGATGGGTGAAAAATATGCTGAAACACCGACTGATACATGCAGAGATAGCAGGCACAAGACGAACAGTAGTGGCCAAAAGAGGCTTTCCACAAGGAGGATGTCTATCACCACTACTATGGTGCCTGCTAATAGACGAGCTAGTCGACAAGATCAACAAGATGCACATATACACACAGGCATACTCGGACGATGGTGTGCTCCTGGTCACAGGAAAAGTCCTCAGCGTCATATGTAACATTATGAACAGAGGGCTAAAAGTAGCACTAGAATGGTGCAGGAGTAAAGGCCTAAACCTAAACCCTGACAAAACCAAAGTAGTCCTATTCACCCAAAAAAGGAAAATTGAATGGTCGGTACCAATCAAACTAGATAACCAAAACCTCGAAGTGGTGAAGGAGGTCAAATATTTAGGAGTAATATTGGACAGCAAACTGACCTTCAAAACACACATAAGAAATGCATGCTCAAGAGCAAAAATGGCCATGATGCAATGCAAAAGAGCCATAGGCAGAAGCTGGGGAATGAAACCAGCCATGGTGCTGTGGATATATAAGGCAATTATTTTGCCAAGGATACTCCACGGATCCCTAGTATGGTGGCACACAACCCATAAAGTGAAAAACAAACAAGAATTGAACAAAGTTCAGAGACTGGCAACACTAATGACTACCGGCGCGATGAGGACCACTCCCACAGCCGCGCTAGAGATCATACTGGGCCTAAATCCGATAGACCTTGAAATAAAAAGGAAAGCAATAGAACAATGGTTCAAATTGAGAAGCACAGGTCAATGGACAAGCAATATCTTTGACGAAGGTCATGCCAAGATCAGTCAAGGATATGAAGATAAACTGTCAATGGTCCTATCGAACAATGATCTTATCAGTAAAGAAAGGATCTTTGACAAAAAGTACAGAGTACACATTGGACAGAGTTAGAATTGGAAAATGGATGCAGGAGGCACTATCTGTTACACGGATGGCTCCAGAAAAGAATCCACCAAACTCTCTGGTTCTGGAATACACATAAAACGTGGAAATGGAACAGTAATAAACAGGACAATCTCCCTAGGCAAATATGCAAGTGTCTTCCAATCAGAAATCTATGCCATAATGGAATGCGCGGAAATGGTGAGCCGCCTTAAAGATGAAGGGAAGGTAACCATCTACAGCGATAGCCAGGCGGCACTGAAGGCACTAGACAGAATAGAAACAACATCAGCACTTGTCAAGGAATGCAAGAAATCATTGGAAAGACTGACCAGACAGCTAGACGTAACACTTGCCTGGGTACCCGGATACGAGGGTAACACGGGCAACGAAATCGCTGACGAACTGGCCAGAAAAGGAGCTGACGTGAACCAGGTGGGCCCTGAGCCAAGATTGCCCATAGCCCACAAAATCACGAAGGGAGTGATAGGCCACAGCATAGTCGCCGAAACAAATCGTAGATGGAAATCCTCGCCTGTCATGAGACAGTCGAAGATCTTCATAAAAAGCATGGACACGAAGAAATCAAGCCAACTGTTGAAACTCTCCAGGGGAAACATGAGGCTGGTTATAGAAGTAATAACAGGACACTGTCGACTAAACAGGCACCTGACACTTATAGGAGTGAAAACCGACCCCAAATGCCCAGAGTGCATGGAGGCCGAGGAGACCAGCCTCCACCTGCTTGCCAAATGCCCCATGTACTCAAGAGCAAGATGGGAAAACATGGGGACGGACACATTAGAAACACCAGACCTTGAGGATCTGAAGGTGGAACAGATCGTAAGATTCTGCAAAGAAACAGGTAGGTTCGACGGAGCGCCGTGATTGCCGGACGCCCCCTTGGCCTCCCCAGGGGAGGCACAGGGGATTTGGGTGAAATGGCCCACAAAGAGGGCAGATCACCCGTCCGGTCGACGGCGTCCCCCGCTGGAAGTAAGTAAGTAAGTAAGTAACAACACCGCTTAGGTCGAAAATTGGCAGTTTTAACATTTTTATGCCATTGGATGAAGCTGCGCATTGCGCGTTGAACCATTGGTCTCATGAAATAGATTTCAGCCAATCAGAAGCCGTTATTCAAAAAATAGTGACAGCGCTCAAGTTGGTTGTCGTCGCAACACCGCACAAGTCGTTAGTCTGTCATCTTTTGATACCTTAATCCCTAACATTTTCACAAACAACACCGCCTAAATCTAATAACACCGCTCAAGTCATAAAATAAAAGTTAAAATAAAGTAAATCATCAAAATAAGTATAATTAATTATTTCTTAACCATAAACTAGAGTATGTATTAAGAAGCAATAGAAAAAAACACAGATTTTTTTAAATATGGTTTTTTTCATCTCCTGTAAAGTTGGTAAAAATGACTTAAGCATTGTTGTAAGCTAAGAGATGATGTATAGTGAGCAGTTATAATGTGTGTTCATATAATGTGGTGTTGTTTCTACAGCAAGTCAACCTACAAATAATGCCCGGTGTACACCTGAGCACAGAGGATGTGATGCAGATGACTCCAAATGTCTTTGGTGATGTTGAAGTGAAACAAGAAAATGCTGAAGGTAATAAAGTTTTATTGTATGTTTGTGACTGAAGAACAGGCTAGACGATGTTATAGTGCTTATAGTCAATTAGCAATGTGGTTGAGACTGTTTGTGGTTCACAATATTGTGCCTTTGTGTAATCACATTATATGTACACAGATTATGAAGAATACTGCAGATAAATTCACATACCTATAATCACGCCTTGGTCCCTGGAGGGTTAGGTAGAGGTAAATTAACACTCACATTTAGCCAATTGTATTCAGTCCCACGTAATAAGTGAGCCTATTGCCACACACATCTCAGCTGGTGGGCTGTGTGCTGGTCTGCTACCTGACTGGTTGAAAATGAAAGCCTTAGTCTTTTTTGTAATCCACAGACACAAGAGACGACAGCAGCACATGTTCAGACTCACAAGATGATGCGGGAACAGAATACTTCATAAAACCAGATCCAGACGTAGACAATGCAATGCCAAGTAAGTGCATCCAACATTTAAATTAGATCTGCATGATATGATAACTGGCTACGACTAGACAATTCAGTGCTTAAAAAAATGACGGACAATTAAATAAAAATAAAAAATCTATAGACTATTATATTTTATCACTAGAAGTGAACACAACAGCTTGTAGCTGCTTGTTCATAATTATATAAATAAATAAATAAAATAAATAAATAATCAGTCAAGTGTGAGTCTGTACCGCGCACAGAGGGTTTTTCTATGGAACTGAAATAAGGGACATAATTCTGTCCTTAACCTTCAATTAATTTAAATCTGCAGTTTTTGAAGAAGACCCTTTGAAGGGACATGACTGCGTCCAATCATCATATTCAGAAGATATTATACGTCTCGCGGTCGACAAGGAAGATCCGAGTGACGTCACAGGCAGTAAGTGTTACTAACTTGTATATACACTTGTTATAGTTGTTTGGTGTAAAACTGATTCCTGCACATTTCGGTGTAATCGACGATTGAGCTTGGTGTTTCCGTCTCTCGTCGGTGCCTCGTCCGTCCTGGGAAGGCTTTTTTTTATCGTGCGATAAATCCCCATGGAATGGATACCACCCCCACGGAGCCGGTGGAGGTGGTTATGTCGGACTCGAACCGACTAAAACGCACGCCGCACAGTGATCAATTATTAGATATTAGGTGGATGATATTCAAATTTGACATTGTGAGGATATGTAAAACAAATTATCTCTATGCGATTGGGGGTACTTGCATCATATTATTGTTTAATATGAACGGTTGCAGGTAAATCATTACTGAAATATCAGCTAGTGAAAGCAGTGTTCTCGCTAATTGTATTGATTTGTTCAATTTACTTACTGTTTTTTTGTTGTGATTTAACAGTGCATTATAGCGCATCAATAAATATGGTACACATTATAGGTGTCTCGCCGAATGATGATCCCTATGACGCACAGTGGGCTGAAATTCGCGTTTCATAGACATTCAATCTTTTTTTTTTAAGTGCCGCTTTTTTGCTTGGAAACGATTAATAATACCTATTTTATGCTTCATATAATTAATTTTCAGGTTTAAAATCGTAAACAGCTCACTCAGCATTTTTTTTCAAAAAAATTGTATGGAGTTAACATAATAAATGATGATAACTCCGTTATCGCACAATTGCGCCTAATATCCTCTTAGTTTATTGATATATCAATTATTTTGGATTTTTTGACATACTCCATGCCAAGGTCAAACTTGCGCTTTTTTTTAAATAAAACTTTGAAAAAAATATAATTTAATTTTGTATATTTTCGTTTTTAACTAACAATATCAATCTTAACATGGATGTATATAAACTAGAAATTTACGGAAATCAATTATTTGCTATATAACAAAATGATATTCAATAATAACTATTAAAAATGGCTTAAAATCTTTATTCTTTATCATTTATCATTTACTAGAATAACTAAGCAGTACAAATGGTGAGCTTATAAAGTCATTATCTAACATCTCTCATGACACATTTTGCCGTTGGCAGTACTGGGAATACCCGAAAAACTAAATTTCACTAAATTGTGTAATAGAAATTATCTTAAAAATGTATTGTAATTTCATGGCTTCAACAATATTATCAAAAATAGTATATTATAAATAACAATAAAATGATTATATACGAATAAAATTATATGATAAAATTAATTAAACGATGAATATATTAACTAAAATATTGCCTATTCTGAATTACTATCTTCAGAGACGAATTCAGATTCAGAGTTTATTTGACTAATATCCCTACACTCCAATTCAGATGTTTGATGAAACATTGGACCTGCTGAATCTTCAAACATCTGAATTCAAGTGAGTTTTATAGCATTTATTATGCTAACTTTTAAATTCGAAATACATTGAGAAAAATGAAGATGAAGATGAAGAGAAAGATGAATATATATTATATATATATTTCTTTTTTTGAAAATTGCGCGCTGTGGTCTTCTATAATTGGAAGAGTTCACTTGCCTTAGCAAATTATCAACGCGAAAGTCTGTAGATAGTGTTATTTCTGACCTTGTTATATACATTCTTGCAAAATAAAGATTCTAATAGTGGCTTCGAATTGTTTAGTGTATTGGACATATTGAGAGATGTTAGATAATGATTTTATAAGCTCCCCGTTAGTTTTAAGCCATTTTTTAATAGTTATTAATGAATATAATTTTCTTATATAGCAATTAATTGATTTTCGTTAATTTCTAGTTTATATACATCCATGTTAAGATTGATATTGTTAGTTAAAAACGAAAATATACAAAATTAAATTATATTTTTTTCAAAGTTTTATTTAAAAAAAAGCGCAAGTTTGACCTTGGCATGGAGTATGTCAAAAATCCAAAATAATTGATATATCAATAAACTAAGAGGATATTAGGCGCAATTGTGCGATAACGGAGTTATCATCATTTATTATGTTAACTCCATACAATTTTTTTGAAAAAAAATGCTGAGAGAGCTGTTTACGATTTTAAACCTGAAAATTAATTATATGAAGCATAAAATAGGTATTGTTAATCGTTTCCAAGCAAAAAAAGCGGGACTTAAAAAAAAAAGATTGAATGTCTATGAAACGCGAATTCCAGCCCACTGTGTGACGTTTCAACTGACAGTTGTATTAGTTATGCGAAACAATTTCGATAAAATACTGTTTTTTCAGGCAAATGTCATGTCATTCAGCCAGGTCATTCAACATAATAAGCAATATTTATTTATTTTGAAAAAAAGACTACGCGCATTGATGGACATAAAACAGTAGATAAAAAAGTAACAGCCTTATTATATTTTATTTTACTATACTTTAATTTTTATTCAAATTGCATAATTTAAAGAATTTAAAATACTTTTTGAATTGAATTTTAAAGAATTCATAATTAGCTGGCAATTATGGATTACATGGAAAAATATTTAAATGGAGGCCATAGACCTACCGTATTTTTTTAATTCAGTCATGTCATGTCTTGTCAGTCTGTTTTGTCTTCTTGTCACACCGCATCACATCGCGTCATACGAGTGCTCTAACGCCTTGTATGCGCCACGTCTTTCTTTGTTAGCTGAGTTTTGTTTCTGTTTTCGCTGTTTTGTGTTATTTGTTGATTTTCTGTTACCTGTTTGTTGATTTTCGGTTTTGCAAAATGCCGAAAAGACAGCGGAAAACTGTTCTCAACAGTGAAGTTATTATCTTCATTAATTGCCTGTGGGCTTTTAAGTCAGTGAAAACAACGGAGTACCACGAGGAAATGAATTTCGAAAACTTTAAGACATGGTTTATAAAACTATTAGAAAATTTGAATGAGCCTCACTATATTTTAATGGACAATGCTTCATATCACTCAGTTCAAATTAACAAACCCCCCAGCAGCAATAACAAAAAAGCTGAAATTATAGAGTGGTTACACGGCAATGGTGTGGAAACTGACAGTCAGATGTTAAAAAAAGAGTTGGTTAGACTGTTGAACTTTCACAAACAACAGACGCACCCATCATATTTTTTGGATGAATTGGCCAAATCAAATGGACACACGGTAATTCGGTTACCGCCCTATCACTGCCAATATAATGCAATCGAGTTGATATGGGCGCAGATCAAAGGTATCTATATTTTTTATTTATATAATATTATGTATATGCATATATTTCTAAAAATAATTACTGAATGTACAAATATTTTCAGGTCATGCAGCTAGGCATAACACAACTCCGCCATTCACGGCAAATAAAATGATGGTTTTATTGGAAGAAGCTTGCGCTCAAGTGACAGCTGACGATTGGCGAAAAGTGGTCGAAAGAACGAAGAAAATTTGCTTACAAGACTGGGATCGAGATGTACAATACGACAATATCATTGGCCAACCGTTAATAATAAACGTCACGGATAGCTGCAGTTCAGACTCAGATTTTGAAGATCCGATTGACCCTGTATCAGATTCAGATTGATATAAATAAAATACAAACTCAAAGCATTTGTTTTATATTTCCAACAAATTATCGATATTTTGTTTATCGATGTGTCCCTTCTTAGTCGATAACAGCTTGACGACGTAACTTTTGCAGCACGTACCATGTACATTTGCATTGAGTTTTTTTCTATTATTTCCGAACATTACGTAATAATTTCTTAATATTCATTTTTATAATTTACAATTGTACACAATTATGATTTTTTCGTCTTTTTAATGGACCTCTAAAGGATTTGATGTGATAGAACGTCAGTACAATGTTAAGCGCTAACGAACTGTCATAGGGATCATCATATAACGTTTTTTTTATATTTTAAAGCCTGTATCTTACGAGGAACATATTAGAACATAGACATTTTTACACTAGTAGATAATTGGAAGTCGATATGATATTCAATTTAAAAAAAAACCCCTAGGTACCCCTGCCTGAACAATTTTTTCATTTATACAGGAAACGGTACAGTTAAAAATGCCGATTTGTTTAATTATTGCAAAAAACACCCGCCAATTAAATCTGCAACAAAGAAATCTAAAGATATGTTATTAAACTATATTTATGAGGTCATTGGAGTATCAGATTTGACAAACCAACAACAAAATGAGTTACGAAATTCAGTACATAGCTTTTGTTTAGCAGCTTCCAGAAATTGGTTTAAAATCGGCAAAGATGTTTATAAATTTGAAAAAAAAATATCGGATTGGTTGTCTAAGTGCACAATAACATTTGGCGATCATAATATTGAACAGCCATCAACCTCTAGGTCTATAGGTAGAGGATTTGAATGAGAGAACTAAGCGTAGAAGGTTATAAGACGAAGTATCATCCAGAAGTGAAGAAGTGTTGTGCCTAGCAGCTGAGATGAAACTTCATTAACTCATGGCAAAGACATTGGCTGCGCCCAATAGGTACCTACAATCGTAGTTTATTTAATTTTTATTATTCATATAAACATTACTCAAAAGACACGTACTCGAATCCTTATAATTAACTTTCATTCAGTATATCACTCAACGTTTCACTCTTCCTACCCCTTCCACTCCCTAAGTATCAGTCATCATCGTGCACCCGTCACGAAGAGGTTCGAAACGCTCAAAAAAAGGAACTCAGGCCTCCCATAGGCCTCTGCGACTCTCAAGTCTATTCACCATTCAGTTAAAACATACTATAACTCGCCGCGCGTCCGCGCTTCCAAATAAACAAATATACTTAAAAGAAAAACTCTGTGTGAAGTGTTTGTGGACAAGGAGACCTGCGGACCAGGATATCATCACCTCAGCACCTATGGTACGTCCTTTTCACTCCAAGTTTTGGTCCCACTCCCCGGATTCCATGATCCGCATCGCTCCTCCTTGCAAATAACACTAAACACATATTTATCATATTGCTCAAACGCCTTCGCCGCCATTTTCACTCACACGCATCGACAAGTTTAACTTGCTCGAATCTCGCAAAGTATCTATTATTTCCTATTATAATCTCGTTATATCTCGTCCATACGCATAATAGTATACATTTACGATAATATTTTTGTATTTTATAACATATTTCAACAAATTCGTTAATTATTTCAACTCGCAGGTAGGTAGGTAACTGTCGCCTCATTCAAATAATTCTCGTTCACTTTCACGCAATACTCAGCCTTATGGCTCTTGTATTACGTATCATATTCCCTCGCACATATTTTAGAATTACTCCCGCGTACCTACTGGCTTTCATAAAGATTCCTAAAACTTAAAATATAATTTCCATCGATCATCATGGGTGGTAAACAAAAGAAATCTGATGATTCTTCCGCCTCTGATGACGACGTACCCGACGTCACGGTCACTATACTCGAAGTAAAGAAACAAAGTTTATTCCAAATTGCTCAGGATATTTATAATTTAAGTTTAAAGGTGTCAGATCCCATTAATCGCTCTCAATTTCTCGCTAGAACGAAGTCAATTGACCAAATTCGCTCTGAATTCATGAAAACTCTTGATGACCTTGTCATTAAATCTATTCAAGTAGATCCTAAGGCAAAGCCGAATTACAGTGCTCTCAACGCATTTGATGAGTTGTATTGTTACATAAAACATACAGAAAGCTCTCTGAATCAACAGCGTGATGACTCAAGGAAAGAAAATGATCCATTTAAACTCAAACTCCCTCCGCTACAGCTAGCAAGTTTTGATGGCACTCCGAGCAAGTGGCCAGTGTTCTATGAGAACTTTCGCTGCTTAGTACACACTAATAAACGCCTCTCAAGTGCTGAAAAAGTACAATACTTAATTGGTTGTCTCTCTGGTAAGGCACTCACCATTTGCTCTGGAATAACTGCTACTGCAGAAAATTATGAAATCATATGGAAAGCTCTCTTAGAAAAATATGAGGATACAAGAGTACAAGCCTCTATGTATCTAGAACAAATGTTACAACATAAGCCAAACCAATCGGCTGAAACATTTATTGATAACTTTTGTTCCGCTGAAGCCGCACTCCGTCGTTTAGAAATCAATGATTTGTCAGATTTTATAATAACTCATATTGCATTAAGCAAGCTGGATAGAGATACACTCAATTTGTTTGAACAGACCCACAGGCAAACAGACATTCCTACTTTTCAAAATGTTAAAAACTTTGTTAAAGAACAAAATAAAATTCAAACGCTTCGTACCCCTACAATCTCTTACAACACTCAAAAGCAACAAACATACAAACCCACTCCTAAAACCAAACAAACTCAAGCATTCTTTACCCAGGATAATAATTCCACTCAAAATAATCAATCTGACATACCTCCACAAACAGACTATCAGTCATGTAAAATATGCAACGCTAACCACTCTCACCCTTTATACAAATGTGATTTTTTTCTGAACTCAGATCCGCAAACGCGCAACGACATTGTAAACAAACATTCATTCTGTAAAAACTGTCTAGGATTTCATAATGTAAACATGTGTAAATCACTAAGAAAGTGTTCAATTTGCAATCGCAAACACCACTCATTATGACACATTAATTTTTACAATAATAATATTCATTCCGATACGCAACGCAATACTTCTGTCTACCCCGCTAACGGCTTATCACAGCGTGATGATACACAGCTGATACGCGCCGGCAGCGCGCCCGCCGCCGCCGCCGCGCCCCCTGCACCGCAAGCGCAACGTCCCGCTCTCGCTCGCGCCGCACCGCGCCCTTCTCACTCGCACTCTCGCCCGCTCACCGCCGCTCACGACTCGCGTGACCCCTCGCCGCCGCCAGTCGAACATAATATGACTGCGCGCGAACATTCAAACGTTGATAACAACAACTTTGCACTTTCCGCGATTTCTTCCGCGCGTATTTCAAATAATACGACGGTATTGTTACCCACCGCAACTGTACACGTTTACAATAACGCTAAACCAATTAATATACGATTGTTCTTGGATACTGGTTCAATGAGTAATTTTATAACAAAATCTTGTTGTGAACGTTTGAATTTAAAAATTACACCTGCACCTTCTACGGTCAAAGGGATCGGTCAAGTCGAAAGTAAGTCTTTCGGACTGACTCAATTTAAAATATATTCTCGTATCGACTCGCGCTGTTCTTACACAGTTAATGCTCCCGTTATTGACACAATAACCGACTTTTTACCTAACGCTGTAGTCGATCTCACGGAATTGACACACTTACAGAATATCCCAATGGCAGATGACCATTTCCACGCGCCAGCTCAAATCGATTGCCTCTTAGGTAACGAACTATTCCCGCTTCTACTCGGATCAGGCCGAGTATCCGCTCCGAAATCTTCAGTAGTTGGTATACAAACCACACTAGGATATGTCGCAATGGGTAAAGCCCAATGTATCTCACACGCACCTCTCTCGCACGCACCTCTCTCGCACGCACCTCACTCCCACGCAGCTCTCATGCTCGCACCAAACTCGCACTCGGACACTCGTTCGTCTATCTCGCACGCTCACTCAATCAATTCGGACAAAGTCTTTTTCTGTAATACGGAATCACATTCGCTCGAGTACCTAACTCAACGCTTCTGGGAAATTGAAAATGTTCCAGATAAAAAACATTTCAGTCCCGAAGACGAAGCATGTGAACATTTATTCCAAGCTACCTACTCACGCGATCACAGCGGTAGATACACCGTCAGTTTACCATTCAAACTCGAACCTTCTGAACTAGGTGACTCGTACCACATCGCTAAGCGCCGCTTGTTAAACCTAGAAAGGAAGCTTGATTCATCTGAATTACGCAACGATTATAACGCCACCATCCAATCATATATTGACCAAGGTCATTTATCTAAAGTTGAACACTCCCCACTAGATATTCACGCTTATTATATGCCGCATAGGGCTGTCTACCGTCCCGAAAAGGAAACATCAAAAACTCGAGTGGTTCTCGATGCAGGTTGTAAAACTACATCAGGGAAATCGCTTAATGATCTACTCTATGTAGGTCCGAATTTACAAAGTAACATTTATGATTTACTTCTAAATTTACGCATGTTTCCTATCGCATTAACTGCAGACATCGAAAAGATGTATTTTCAAGTCAAACTCTCTTCCAAACATCAACCATATCAACGCATTTTATTTCGATTCAACCCCCACTCCTCTGTCGACGTTTACCAGTTCGATAGAGTATGTTTTGGGGTATCTAGCTCTCCCTATCTCGCCATGCGCGTTGTTCGCCAGCTGGCCACTGACAGTCGAGATGAGTATCCTCTCGCTGCTTACGAGGCCGAGAACCACATGTATATGGACGACTATGTTTGTTCTATAGATGGTTTAGATCACGCAAAAAATACATATAAGGAAATGGTTGAAATGTTTAAATCTGGAGGTTTTAACTTAGTCAAATGGATCTCTAATAATAAAGAATTCATGTCACGTATTCCCTCTTCTCACAAAAGCCCACACGCTATCAACTTTGATTCCGACTCCAACGCCGCTACAAAAATCGTAGGCATGCAGTGGCAACCTAACGATGATAACTTTCATTTTAAAATTAATATTAGCGCTCCAGAAGCATGCACTAAACGCACAATCCTCTCTGAAACTGCACGCTTATTTGACCCATTAGGTCTTATCAGTCCAGTTGTCGCTTTCATGAAGCTGTTAGTACAAGACTGCTGGAGGCTACAACTCGATTGGGATGATGAGGTCCCAGAGTTTATCCTTGCTAAGTGGAAACAATTTCACAATGAGCTCACATATTTACAAAATATTAAATTCCCAAGACATATAGGTATCACTAGTAATTTAAACATAACTCTAATTGGCTTTGCAGATGCCAGCGAAAAGTGCTATGGCGCTTGTGTATATGTACGCGTTGATAGTGGTGAAAATTATAACGCCAGCTCTGTAATGCTTCTCACTGCCAAATCTAAAGTCGCATCCCAAGATAAAACTCTCGCTCGTTTAGAACTCTGCGCAGCGCTACTGCTTGCCAAACTACTGGCATCGGTTCGTAGGGTATTTGAAAAACGCTGTAACGTAAACAAAATATATGCATTTTCAGATTCCACAGTAACACTTACTTGGATACACTCGCCCGCTTATAAATTTCATACATTCATAGCTAATCGTATCACTCAGATAAATGAATACTTACCCGCTCCACATTGGTTTCACGTTCGAGGTGTAGAAAATCCCGCCGACATAGTCTCACGCCCTGTAACACCTAAAGCATTAGTTAATAATGATCTCTGGTTTCACGGACCCAAATGGTTAACTGCTCCAGTTGCTGCTTGGCCTGTAAAAAATTACGTTATTAATCACAATGAAGATCAACCTGAATCAAAAATTTTAACACTTTCTTTACAAACTAAATCTATTGAAGAAAATACTCACCCTATTCAATGTCTCGCAGAACGTGTCTCCACTTGGTTAAAATTTATACGCTCTCTAGTTTATATTTTACGCTTTTCAAAAATATTAAATTCACGCGGTCCTATCACAGTTGATGATTTGGAACAGGCTGAATACCATGCTCTACGTTACGTGCAGTCAAAATATTTCTCGCATGAGATCAGCGACCTCGAAAATTCTAAACTTTGTAAGAATAAAGGTGTTTTAAAACTCAATCCCTTTCTTAACAATCATTTAATCCGCGTGGGCGGGAGACTTACTCATTCACAGTTAGATTTTGATAAAAAACACCCCATTTTACTTCCTAACGATCGAATTACCTTACTTCTTATTCAATATTACCATCAAATTAATCTTCACACAGGTCCCGCTTTACTCTTAGCTCTTCTTAGACAAAAATATTGGATTTTGTCAGCACGCAATTTAGTACGAAAAGTAGTCCATAATTGTAACACTTGTTTTAAAATAAAACCCCGCATTACGAACCCACCGATGGGTGATCTCCCCGCTATGAGAATTTCTCAAGTGAAAGGTACTAATTTTATTGGTGCCAAACATAAACTAGACGAAATTTATACACTTATACAGTCCACTGATCACCAAAATTACTTAAGTCAACATTTAACTCAACATAAAATACAATTTAAACACAGTCCGCCTTACGGTCCACATTTTAATGGCTTAAGTGAAACAAACGTTAAATCTGTTAAAACCCATTTATATAAAACTATCGGAAAGCAAATACTCACCTATGAAGAGTTTAATACTATCTTAATTCAAATAGAAGGTTTGTTGAATAGTCGCCCTATTTGTGTTCTTTCGTCAGATCCTTCTGATTTGTCCGCTTTAACGCCTAATCATTTCCTTAACGTAACTTCTCTTAAATTTTTGCCCGCTGAAAATATAGATCCCCCTGTGTCAGATAATCGATTATCGCGATATCAGCTACTGAATAGAATAGTTCAGAGTTACTGGAAGCGATGGAACTTAGAATATCTTACTTCTTTGCAGCAGCGGGTAAAATGGAATACGCCTTCAAACCCTGTTACTGTAGGAACAATAGTGATCATCAAGGATGACAACACTCATCCTATGCTATGGACTCTCGCTGTTGTGACAGAAATCTTTCCCGGAAAGGACAATATTATTCGCACTGTTAAAGTTAGAACTTCTACTGGAAGTTATTATGTACGGCCTGTCACCCGACTTTGCCCGCTACCTTCCCAATAGATTTAGCTTTAGCTCTATAATCTAATCTTAAGTTGTTATATAGTTCTTTCTCAATTCTACTCTTTATTTTAATTTAACTCAATGTAGAGGAAACCTCTAGGCCCCCCGAAGTTGGCTGCGCCCAATAGGTACCTACAATCGTAGTTTATTTAATTTTTATTATTCATATAAACATTACTCAAAAGACACGTACTCGAATCCTTATAATTAACTTTCATTCAGTATATCACTCAACGTTTCACTCTTCCTACCCCTTCCACTCCCTAAGTATCAGTCATCATCGTGCACCCGTCACGAAGAGGTTCGAAACGCTCAAAAAAAGGAACTCAGGCCTCCCATAGGCCTCCGCGACTCAAGTCTATTCACCATTCAGTTAAAACATACTATAACTCGCCGCGCGTCCGCGCTTCCAAATAAACAAATATACTTAAAAGAAAAACTCTGTGTGAAGTGTTTGTGGACAAGGAGACCTGCGGACCAGGATATCATCACCTCAGCACCTATGGTACGTCCTTTTCACTCCAGACATATTTGATCGTTTCTTGTTGCCTATTGGACAATTAGGGGAAGACGCACAGGAATGTCGCCATAAAGATGTGAATTATTATGGAGACCACAATACCCGAAAAATGTCACGCAAGCAGATTAATGATGATTTATTCTAAATATTATTGGTGTCACCAGATCTTCTGATATCGATTTTACTCCCCTTACCCCTACAGCAGAAAGGTATTTTTCCTGCAGAAGTCATAAAATTATTAGAACAACCTAATTTTGATACAAACGAGGAAGAACCTAACCAAAGTAATTTTTTTTGTACGTTGGAATATCAAAAACTGAATTAAAATAAATATCAATTTATTTTAATAGCAATATTTTCAATAACAGTATTAGATTATTGTATTTCCAATTTAAAATATTTTTGTCATCCTAAATTGTAATTATTGATCACAGTGCGCCGTCTTGGGTCCTTGGTTACCGGAGGTGAGATTGCCAAAAGCATATCTCTCGCACCCCGGCAGACCCAGGACCATCTCTTTCGAGATGGCCCACTTCGGGTTGTGGGGACCATAGTGTCCCCATCTAGCCCCGGTTACGGGGAGGTGCACTTTGCGCCGCCGCCGCCGCCGCCGCCGCGGCCTGCTTCTGCTAGGAAGGCTTAAGCCGAACCTGGGCGTTCCCGGTATCGCTTACCGACGGCTCTCCACTGGGATGGTGTGAATTAATCAATCAAATGAGCCTATTGTAATGTGTATGGCGCTACCAAATCACTATACTTGGTGTATGTGTAAATCCATCAATGACAGCGCTTCTGTAATGAACTAGCCGATGTTCATCAGATCATTTCTACTTCAATACAACTACATATTCTTATGCAGCACCAACGAATGAAGTATTTATTGTACTTATTAGCAGATGATGCAGCAGTGGAGCAAGCTTCAAGCTCGGAGTGCGACGTACCTCTGGGTTATGTGGAGGAGGCACCGCATGAAGTCGACACTGGTAAGTTTTAGACTGTGGTGGCACGTGGACATTTTAAACAACTAGCGGCCGTGCAGATACATTCTATACAAATTGGCACTATCACGTGTCCAGACGCGAGCGGCGGAGTCACAGAACGATCTCCGTCCTCCAGCGGGCCTGGGGCGATGGTTGGGCCCAGCCGTCTCCCTAGCAGGAGGAGGCTCAGGGTACCCTCTCCACAGGGGGTATGTGATCCCAACACACTAACACATTAGTTCGAGTCCAAGCGATGTCTCAGGTTTAAAACTTAAACCAGCACCACTAAGTAATGGGTCATTTAGTACTGAACTGAACGCGCAACGGTGTCGATAAACCTCCCCTGAACTTTCACAACACAAACTGTTAATGACTTCAAACATATAATATCATGATATTCTAGCAGTTTCCATCGTCATAAAAATTGTCAGTACCCAGCTACGCGACCGCCTTTACCTTCTAACCTAAACTATCTGAGTCCGAATGTTAATCTGGCTGGACAAGTCTTCGTCCAAAAAAGGGGTGTACAGTACATGGCCTCGCGAAGACCATCGCGTGAACCACACCATCTTATTGAGGAGCGAGGCCCTGGCGCAGGCTTTTTTCTCGAGATTTGGAGTTCCAGGTGGCAGTCGCGCCCATACAAGCAATGTAACGAGAAGACTCCAAAATCAAAGGAGAAGATGCCGAGCTATAGGCCTCGCATGCGCTAAGGAAATGATGATGAGGTATCACAAGCTGTAAATGCTGTAATGTCAATTTGTATAACAGTGATTAGCGTATATAGTTACATTGAATATGGTATCATTATATCATAAAATGACATTAGTTACTGTCAATTTACCTCGTTTAATTAAAACTTCGACTGTACATATAACAGAACGAGCTGGACCGAAATAATTACACGTATCTTAATATTCCTGCCAAACCTCATTTGGTAACACTAAGGCAATTTGCATGATTGAATGATGCGATTCTAATGATGATGATGATGAAACAAGCATGATTTATTTGTTCTTCAGGTGCTCCTCGACTCGCCGCGCAGAAATACCGTAATGATACGCTATTACACAGCCTCAAGAGCACTGACCAAACAGTGGACAAGGTTGAAGAAGCGAAAAGAGAGACTAGAAGAGACATTGAAGACAAGCCAGTGGAGAAGAACAAGATAGTGGACACTCGTGATAGAATAGATATCAGATTACGTAACAATAACCAAAATAATAGCACATGCGATCGTAGCGACGACGTTCACAAGAAGATGTCAGAAAACAAAATCAGTGTAGACCAAAGTATTAATAATAGCTCACGCAACAAACTTACACCGTTGTTATGTGACATTTGTCAGAAATGTTTTAAATGTAAAAGTACTTTAAGAGGACATATTCGTCTACACATGGGTGGGAAAGCTTATGAATGTAATTTATGTAAGAAACGTTTCTATAGTAAGAGTCATTTAAATAGTCATATTCGAACACACACAGATGAGAAACCTTATGAGTGTCAAATATGTAAGAAATGTTTCAATTATAAGAGTACCTTAAATACACATATTCGAACACACTCGGGTGAGAAACCTTTTGAGTGTAATGTATGTAAGAGACGTTTCTGTGATAAGAGTCATTTAAATAGTCATATTCGAACACATACAGGTGAGAAACCTTATGAGTGTCAAGTATGTAAGAAATGTTTCAGTGCAAAGAGTAACTTAAATACACATATTCGAACACACTCGGGTGAGAAACCTTTTGAGTGTAATGTATGTAAGAGACGTTTCTGTCATAAGAGTCATTTAAATAGACATATTCGAACACACACAGGTGAGAAACCTTTTGAGTGTAATGTATGTAAGAGACGTTTCTGTGATAAGAGTCATTTAAATAGACATATTCGAACACACAGGTGAGAAACCTTATAAGTGTAATATATGTAAGAAATGTTTCAGTCAGAAGGGCTATTTATATAAACATATTCGTTCACACACAGGTGAGAAACCTTAAATATTGAATGTATGTAAGAAAAAAATTGTCATACTCGATTACACACAGGTGGAAAACCTTAGTTACCCCGGGTTAAATACTATGTTATGGACGTTATTGGTGTGAACATTGTATTATAATTATAAACGCTCCTCCTGCGGACCTCAGTTTTACGTGAACCATCTATATAGATGTAAACATGTTGTACTTGTTGTACTTCCGCGGCTGTACTTGTGAGTATTTCGAGTTTACCAGAAAAAACTAGAAGAAGTGTGATACGACAGATTCAGTAGCGGAACCGATGTTGCCAAACTCACACATACAAGCAGATAATAATACGTTACATTATGTACTAGTAAACAATTGATTTGATTGGTCGTTTATCTTTAACACCAAAATCGCCTAAAATAAACACACTGTAAGACGAAAACTCACCTTATTGTTTCACATTAGAGATTACTTTAATAATAGAGGCGGTGCGAGCGAGAGAGACTCGAAGATCGCGCTGCCCGCGCGCGCAGGTAACTGGGGCGTCGGAGGGCACTGACTGACCTCCGGCCCCCATGAGCGCGGGCCTGGGGGTGACGGGTGGAGCTGCCTGTCACCCCAGCAGAAGCAGGCCACGGCGACGCCGCGCTGAGTAGCGCGCCTCCCCAGTCCTGGGGCGAGTCGGGGACACCGTTTTCCCCCCTCCCGCGCAGGGCCACACCGTAAGGGATGGCCCTGGGTCAGCAGGGGTGCGAGGGATAAGTCGATGACGACCTCACCTCCGGCCTAGCTCCACGACCCACAGTCGGCGTGCGGTTTTAGTCGGTTCGAGTCCGATATAACCTCCACTTCCGGCTCCGGCTAGGAAGGTATCCGATGGGATTTCCGCACGAAAAAAATAGATATTCCCCAACAGATGTCAGTAGTATTATCTCTCTCACCCCCACTCTCAACTAACATTAGAGCGGGGACACAAAATATTGGCGGCATCGATAGATTTTGCTCTTAGCTTACCACCAGGCGAAGTAATTAACGTGTCCTTTTACAAAAAAAGGGTTTTCAAATGTTAAATGATTCCAAAGACTGTCGAATGATCGAAGGGTATACTAAATTATAGCTAAAAAGGATCATGTAGCTTTGTCCTCCTCCTTTGGTAATCTAAAATTATTTAAACTAGCTTTTGCCCGCGGCTCCGCCCGCGTGGATGTCGGTTATCGCGACCATACATAGCCTATGTCCTTTCTCATGGTCTAATTTATCCATATTTCAAATTTCATCAAAATCGGTTCAGCGGTTTAGGCGTGAAAGCGTAATATCAGACAGACAGACCGACAGAGTTACTTTCGCATTTTAATATTAGTATGGATATAAAAAAAAAGTTTAAAGCCTTTTGATAAATAGAAGTTTAATAGAAATAAAAGAAAAAATAAGAATAGTATGTAGGTATATAGTGTGTGATCAAAAACCAGCTTTATTGTAATGTGTCAAGGTTGATTTTAATTTAATTTTTATTTCATTGGATGATGTTAAGCTAAAGGCAAAGTCTCGAATTTGTGGGAAAATTTATATCCTCACTTACAGGTGGTATGAAACACCTCCATTTCGAAGATTTATGATCCTACTATCATTTTTGCACTGCAAAATGGCACAGTAAGGCATATTTCTATTAAATGCAGAACTGTCAAATCTACATAATGACAGATCGACTGAAGGTCGAAATTGTGAGTTATTGCGATACTCCGCATAAGATTGTCACGCGTGCCACGCCTACTTCACAGTTCCACTCTTTATCTCTGTTCCGTGGTTTCTATTCAATATGTTAATCCCTCACGCCCGCGGCTCCGCCCGCCTGGATATCGGTTATCGCGACTTTTGGTCATATCTCCGTTTCTTCTCTTCCGATTGCGATTAAACAACATAGGTACATACATGCATATACTCACGCCGAGGTGAGGTTCAGGTAGAGGTGTATTAACACCCACATTACGCCAACTATGATTTTCGGTCCCACGTGATACTGGGCGAGCCTATTGCCGCCAAGCGGGCACTTAGTCACGGGCTGTATGTTTACTGTCGGTTAAAGAACAGCCCGGCGTTTCTTGGTGGTCATACCCTATCCCTTAGTCGACTTCTATCATTGTAAAATATAGTGTCGTAGTGTAAGTTTGTGTGTTCAGAATTGTTAATTTGCCATAACACATGTATATTTTTAGAGTGGGTGTGTTGGCAGCGATAGTGAGACGCTGCTAGAGTTGCACAGTGGTATATTATATGAGACAGAGGTAAACGTTATTTCATGTACCTATGTTCTTCGTTTCACCATCGTGAGATTGTTTCACACCGCTTAGGTCGCAGTGTTGGAGATTCTTTGAAAGTTAAAATGTAATTAAACATCTTATATCTATGTGCTATTTCATTGATTTAACATCCTTATTCACATTTATTACGCCCTGTGCTGTGCCACTGGATTTGCCACTAAGGTCACAAAACGGAAAAAATCAGCCCAGGTGAAGTCTTGGGAGATCTCCCATTCAGCAGATATTGCCTTCAGCATTTACATTACATATACTTACATATTTTCGATTTGCCTTAGTATAGAAAATCAAACGAACTTACCTGTAAGTGAAGTTCGATGATTATTAAACGATGTGATTCGCCCGAGAGATTACATTATAATTTACTTGTAGTAGCACGCGTGAGTGCTGCCATCGTACACAATTTTATAGCAACATTTAAAAAGAAAAAAATGTTAGCTAACTTGGGGGTATCTTATACACGTTTACCCCGTACAGGCCATCTGTGTTGTTCGCTATTTCGTGGTCTAAAGGGAATTATCTGGACAAGGTCCAGATGGGTTTGGGGGGGTTGTAATCTCTCGGGCGAATCACATCGTTTAATAATCATCGAACTTCACTTACAGGTAAGTTCGTTTGATTTTCTATTAAACTTCTGTGATTCGCCCTTCGAGATTACATTATAATTTACTTGTAGGATGTTTAGAGTACACGAAATAGCAGTAAGCAAATGATATAAAAAAAACGTCAGGCCATAACTTGATTATATTCTAAAAAGAACGAATAGATTACAGACCTGCATTACGAATGTAATGCTTATTATTCAAAAATGGACAATAATCTTATTGTTAAACGATTAATCAAGGCTACCCTGTAAAACGAGCGGCGAATGTCACATTAGAGTGCCCCACCAAATCTCGATTATAGAATTTCACGAAAACTTGGGAATTTCCAGTCCAACCAGCGGTTTTCTTAATGGGGTCTATACTTACACCTAGCCTATTGGCTGCAAAAGTCGCTGCATGTCTCGTGCTATGCGCTTTAAAAACTGACGTGTATCCCGTTTTCTGCCAGGGTGACTTTGATCCATTAACTAATCGACTGTGAACATACCTTAGGAAAAGGTTTGTTAAAACTAATCAAAAGAAAATCACAATTACTTGAATGTTGGTGGAGCGCTTATGTACTTTATTAATTATTTCCCACATAATTTAATTGTATTTCAATTTTTGTAATTTAAAAAACCGCTTTTGTGAACGAACAATGTTTGAGTATTGGCGCTCATTTGTTGACCACTTAGTGTTGAAGAAGGCCAATAGATGGCGCTGCGCACAGATTTTTCGAACTATATTTTGAGAATGAAGTTTCTACGAGCGAGACTCTCAAGCACCACGGCGGATCATCTACCCGCTCGCATTTTTTAGTCAGTCGCTAATTCGCCGCTGCACCGAACGGTGCCTCTATGACTCCGCCGCCGCACCAAACGGAAGTTGAGTAATTCAACTCCTCGTTTCTTTTCTGTGTAATTCTATAAGTTCCTTTGGCCACATTCTCAAGTCAGTATAAGTGAAGTGTATCGGAAGAAAACGACAAATTCAAGAAAATCACCGGCCGGTCGAAAATTACCTACCCACCAGCACGTGCCAGGAACCACGCCTGTCTGCAGCTGAATCCTCACGAGGTGGAACACAGGTCAGTGCCGGTTCTCTTGCGTTTTCATTCATAGAAGCGGTCACATGTGTATTTTCTTTCTATTACAACCAAACTTCAGGTCACAGGTTCTTATACGCTCTGTGTGCAAACACACCATTGGCAGGACTATTTACACGTCCTACCATAATTTATGGTCCTTACGAGTCGGATAGGCCAGTAAATAACATATTCACGTAATTATTGGTGAATAATATTTCTTCCCTATTCATTTAATTAAAAGATTCACGTAATTTTGGTGAATTCTTTCCGCCATCTTAGTTTCATTACTTTCATTCGCTAACAGATTTACGTAAATTATTTGGTAAATTCTGCATTTAAAACGCTAAATCTACGTAATAATTGGTAGATATTTATAATAGTTGGTGATTTACGTACTAATTGGTAAATACTCATCATTCTATTCACATACGCGTAACTTTGTAGGTACCTATCTAGGTACGTAGCTAGTTACATTCCCGCTCCGCTGTGCTACTTGCGCTATTATATAATAAGCCGTAGTACAATTTTCAATAAAAAGTATATCTAAACTGTTTGTGTTAGATAATCTTCTTGTTATATTTCAATAGGTAGGTCTTACCTATCGTTAATTTGCAAACATGTCGTCAGATCTCGAAACGAAGCTTATTCTGTTGAATCAAAAGAAGGAATTATTGTTTGCACGCATTACTCGTTGGTATAAATCGTCGAAATCCATTGTTTGTTTTGACATAACGACGCGATCCAATGAGGAATTTTTGGCCGAGACCGAGAACATCGATGACGTTCGCGATAAGTTCGAGTCGATTGTGGATCAAATAAATAGCTTAAATTTATCATTAGAATCCCCTGTGGAATCCGACTATTCTTGCCTTGACTCATTTGATGAATTGTATTCGAGAATAAAACGCATTAGAAACATAAAACGCTGTAGTGGGATTGGAAATGCTTGTTGTTCCGAGTTTTGACGGACGCCCTGAAAACTGGAATACATTTTATCAGTCCTTTAAGGCCAATATTCATTCAAACAAACAATTGTCTGATTCGCAACGTGTGCAATACCTATTCTCAAAACTAACCGATGACGCATTGAAGTTCACTGCCGGTATTGTTCCGTCAAGTGAGACCTACAGTATAGTTTGGGACGCCTTGGTCAAGAAATACCAAGATACACGTTCATTAGGTTCATATTATCTTAATAATATATTAGACTTAAAGAATTGTTCACCTAGTGTGAACTCACTTGATTCATTTATAGGTATATATTCCTCCTCTATCGCCGCGCTTAAATAGTTAGGTATAAATGATTTAACGGACTTCATGTTTCTACAATGTGCCTTGAGGAAAATGGACACTCTAACCATCCAAGCCTTCGAACTTTCTGTTCGAGGTGTCGATATACCTACGACGCAACAGCTGATCGACTTTGTACAAGATTATGCTAAGATGATTGAACGGTCAAACCCGCGGTCTTCGTCATATGCGAAGTCGTCCACTGCTGGGACGCCACAGTCTAATGATAGGCGTGTACAGCGTAATTCTAAGTCGTTTGTTGTCAGTGAGCCGATTAATAATAAGTCGAATGCGCCCGCCGCAGTTGACGCGTCCTGTTGTTTATGTGGCGGCAGCGACCACCGACGGTTGGCGGCGCTCAGTTTAAAAATATGCAAAATGCAAAGGCTAGATATGAGTTTATTAAATCTAAGCGTGGTTGCGTGAATTGTCTAAGCACATTACATAATCTCCCGCAATGTAAAAGTACGTCAGTTTGTTTCTGTCAGAAAAAACATCATAAATTATTGCATTTTGAGAATAATGTTAATAATTCGCACTCGCATGCGACGACTGTTGCCGCATCCCCGCCGCCCCAGTGCGTTAGTCTCACTCCTGAGTCACCGCTCGCTTCAAGCACTGTGCATTCGTATGCCTCTAGCCATAAGGGTGATATTCTCTTGGCAACCGCTCAGGTGTATGCTCGCCCTAAAGGTAGCACTGGAAATAAATCTGTAGTCAGATGTCTAATTGATAATGGCTCACAGAATAACTTAATAACATTGTCCTGTTGTCGTTTATTAAATTTACCAATAATACCAATGAGTAATTCTGTTGTCAAAGGTGTTGGTTCCACTTCGCACACGATATTAGGCTATGTGTATTTGGACATTGAATCTCGTATTTATGCAGATCATAAGTATACTATACATGCGTTAGTTATGAATAGCCTTACGGATCAATTGCCCTCGCAATTAATTAAGTGTGATCGCGAGTTAAATCTTCGCGATTTACCGCTTGCTGACTTAAGCTGGAACATTCCAGGAAACATTGATATAGTATTAGGTGCACAGCTCTTCCCGTATATCTACTTAGGAAATAGAGTCGAGTGTGGTCCCAGACGTCCCAGTGCCCCTTGTGTACTGTCAACCGCGTTTGGGTATGTACTTATGGGTGATTACCCACGTAAAGATGTTGTGCCTACAACCGCATCCTTTTCTGCGCTAGCACTAAATGATTTAGTGCAAAAATTTTGGGAACTTGAGGAAGTTCCTGTGAAGCGCCTATTGTCTCCAGAAGAAACCGAGTGCGAGAATATTTTCACATCTACTGTGACTCGCGATGACGTAGGTCGTTATACTGTTGCGCTGCCGTACTGCAAGGATCCCTCTGAACTAGGGAACTCGCGCTTCGTCAATCACCAACCGTACGCGAAAATTACAATAAGGTTATTCAGGATTATTTAGATAACGGTTATCTTAGTCTCGTTGATGACTCTAATTTGTCTATGGATGGTTATTACATACCACAGCACGCAGTAGTTCGACATGACAAACCGATGCCGCGTATTGTGTTAGACGAGAGCGCTAAAACCCACACTGGTCTTTCGCTCAATGATATTTTACATATTGGTCCCAATTTACAGGCAGACCTGTTTTTATTATTATTAAATTTTAGGCTATTTCCTATCGCAATGAACGCTGACATAAATACTCACCGCAAATCGCTTGAGTTTGATGTTGGCAGTCATGTCGCAAAGGTTTTAGGTCTCTCGTGGGAACCGTGTGGAGATAATTTTTATTTCACATCCACCTCGGTAGATGAGAAGTGCACTAAGAGAAATATACTCTCGATAGTTGCGCGACTATTTGACGTGCTCGGGTTGGTGGCACCTGTGATACTCTACGCCAAGTTGTTAATTAAGGAACTTTGGCTTAGTAAGAGTGATTGGGATGACCCTGCTCCAGAGCATATACGCTCACGCCTTTCCGCTCTCGTTCAAGAATTAAAATTGCTTGACACATTAAAAATTCCGCGATATATAGGTGTCGAAGTTGATTGCGAATTACGTCTTGTCGCATTTTGTGATGCCAGCCTGAATGGCATGGGATGTGTTATTTATGCACATTGTACCTACCCATCTAGCATTCAAACTCGCATTTTGTGTGCGAAATCAAAGGTCACCCCGACAAAGATTACTACGCTTGCTCGATTAGAGTTATGTGCTATTTTGCTTATGTCAAAGTTGATAAGAACTGTACGTGATTCGTATGCATTACGCATTCCCGTTACTGACATTTACGCCTTTTCTGATTCCACGATTGCCTTATCTTGGGTTCACTCGTCACCACATCGGTGGTCGATTTTTGTTAGCAACCGGGTCGCTCAGTGTCAAGAAAACTTGAACGCTAAACATTTTTATCACGTCGCCGAAGCCATTAACCCGAGTGAGTGTCTATCACTCGGCATGCTCCCCTCGCAACTATTGACTTATGATTTGTGGTGGAACGGTCCAGCATGGATCCGCGGCCCCCCTGATGAATGGCCTATTAAGTCATTCTCTCCCGCCAACTGTTCTGACTTACCTGAGCATAAGGCTAATGTGTTAAGTGTGACAACAAAACACACAGAGTCGCCATTGTTATGTACATTAGCACAACGTGTTTCTTCTTGGCAGAAACTACTACGCATCATTACATACGTTTTAAAATTCGCACGATTTAAATTTAAGATCGAACCTCATTCTGTATCAGGATTACATCCTGTCCTTCTCCCTAAACGCGATCACGTTGTTGATCTAATAATTCAGCATTTTCACGTTGTCAATTGTCATACTGGACCTGGACTCCTCATGTCTATCATAATATATAAAACGCGTACTGGTACTTACAAACGCGCTGTAACCAAATTGTATTCTATCCCGACGCAATAACTTACAACGCTAAATAGAATCTTAAACTTTAATTTTTAACTCAAACTTTAAACATACTTTAGATAGAATATTGTTAGTCTAAGTTGTTATTTTAGCTATGTGTATTATTATATTATACAAATTCACTATGGGCTCTAATCAGCCAGTGTTCGCTTGTTTGTTTCGTAACATCTTGCGACGTTCCAAAGCCGGGTGCATGGTGGAGCGCTTATGTACTTTATTAATTATTTCCCACATAATTTAATTGTATTTCAATTTTTGTAATTTAAAAAACCGCTTTTGTGAACGAACAATGTTTGAGTATTGGCGCTCATTTGTTGACCACTTAGTGTTGAAGAAGGCCAATAGATGGCGCTGCGCACAGATTTTTCGAACTATATTTTGAGAATGAAGTTTCTACGAGCGAGACTCTCAAGCACCACGGCGGATCATCTACCCGCTCGCATTTTTTAGTCAGTCGCTAATTCGCCGCTGCACCGAACGGTGCCTCTATGACTCCGCCGCCGCACCAAACGGAAGTTGAGTAATTCAACTAGTGTTGTAAGAGACTCGAGTCTTGGAGTCTCATTTAAAAGAACTTGAGCTATTTTTGAAGACTCGAGTCTTATAAATAAAACTAGGAACTCAAGTCCTTTAGAAATTGGAGTCTTTTGTAATAAGACTTGAGTCCTACTAAAAAGAACTCAAAGACTGAGTCTTTTAAAAGAACTCATGACTGAGTCCTCTAAATCCATGGTTGTATAGTTTAGCATTAAAATCACAATGAATATAATTTGAATTTTATTTATTTCCTTATCAGCGTATGTTTTGGAATACTCGTTAACTTCTGTTGAAGATTTCACTTTTTTTGCACGCGGGGGTGTATAATTTAATATACTGGGAGAAGATTGACGTACTTTATCCTCTTGGCTAGACATATTGATTTATTTATATTATTTAAATACGGGAAACAAGCTATTAATAGATAATTCTAGTGACACTGACAACATTATTCTCGTTTGTATAACACAATTATTTGCCTACCATCTTTCCGTCAACATTATCAATTTACTCATTTAAGGTGTTGCCAGATTAATCATAAGAAAAAAATATTCGCTCAGATTGATATCACCTGTTACCTATTATGTACCTATCTATTGGATAATATTATATACATGCCTCATGGCAGGTGTGTACCTATAAGGGGTATTACACCTTCCTGAATTTAGAATCCTAAATTCAGGACGCTATTCAGGAAAAGAAATTCAGTCACCGAAGCTCGCGATTACACGTTCACTAATTTAGGATCCTAAATCATTTTTAAAGGACGAGCAGCAAGGGACGGACTTGTCGACTGTCGAGTGAATTGCGACAAAATGCTATAAAAAAATAACAAAAAATTGGTATTGCCATAGCCCTTGCGGTTAGCTTAACGACGAATGATTTTTTTCTTTCTTAATCAATTTGAATAATTAGCATACTACATTCTGTAAATTTCATTTAAACATTTGGGCAGAGTAATCAAAAATCATGAATAAAATGAATGACAAATCATTCATTGGTTCCGATAGCATAGCTCGTAAGAGCGTCGGTAGATTGCTCCACCATCGCCTCAAAGACATTGGATACAGATTGGTTTGGGCGTGAGTCTGGTAGCTGGGTGGTCAAAGCATTCTCCCTGTAAAAGAAGGATCGCGGGTTCAAATCCCGCCTGGACCGATCATATAATTTTTCCTTGATCGGCAGGCGAGCGGCGCCTGTACGTCCTGAATTTAGGAAACGTAATTACACTCATCCCATTTAGGACGTCGGAAGCCTTCCTTTTTAAATAGCTTCCTAATTAGGAAGCTATGCTTCCTAAACGCGATTACACTGTCCTAAATTCAGGACGTCTTTTGTTTTATTCGGTACGCTCTCTTCATACAATGTTGCTAATAATGCACCTACTGAGTCTTTCTCTGCACCACCTTTGGTTGACTGGTAGAGAATGCCTATGGTATTAAGTCCGCCTATGTACTTGTGCATAAAGTTTTATAAATAAATATAAAATAAATAAATAATGTGATACACCAACTCAAGTTCATGACTCAGTCTAGTTCAAAGAACTTAAGACTCGAAAGGACTCTGAAGACTCAAAAGACTCAAAGGACTCGGAACTCATGTGACTAACGAGTCTTAGTATTGAAAAAAGACTCAAGTCACGAAATGAAGACTAAAAGACTTGAGTTTTTTACAACTCTAAATTCAACTCCTCGTTTCTTTTCTGTGTAATTCTATAAGTTCCTTTGGCCACATTCTCAAGTCAGTATAGTGAAGTGTATCGGAAGAAAACGACAAATTCAAGAAAATCACCGGCCGGTCGAAAATTACCTACCCACCAGCACGTGCCACGAACCACGCCTGTCTGCAGCTGAATCCTCACGAGGTGGAACACAGGTCAGTGCCGGTTCTCTTGCGTTTTCATTCATAGAAGCGGTCACATGTGTATTTTCTTTCTATTACAACCAAACTTCAGGTCACAGGTTCTTATACGCTCTGTGTGCAAACACACCATTGGCAGGACTATTTACACGTCCTACCAAATGTCTTGTCGCAGAAAGAGTTAAAAAACACTCCAAAGTCCTTGCTAGGCAAATAGAAGGACGATCGTTGAAATAAGTTAGGTACAACGTGGGTCCACGACGTTTAATGTAATACCCTGGTTCATAAACGCCGTCCAGACAATACTCCGGCTACCGAGGTAAGACTCCGGTGTATCTTGTGCTGGGAGGAATAGTAAATTCGGATTAGGCTGGAATTAGTTTCTGTCTGAATTTATTAACTTCACATAAAAAGGAAACCAGGGTTGTGTAAGCCAATACGGCACTACAACAATACCCTCAGCTTTAACAGATATTTTTTTTTTTAACACCTTTAGTATCAGGCAGAAAGGTGGTAACGCGTAGAAAAAATATTGTGACCATGATATTATTGTGAACGCGTCGATCCTAAACGTGTCAGGATCGCAATGCCAGGACTCAAATTTGGGACATCCTTTGTTTATTCAGTTCGCAAATAAGTCAATGTCAGGGGGTGAAAAAGAATCGCTAATTCGAAAATATGCGCTGTCTGCAAGTTCCCATTCTATGTCCGCATGCGTTCGACGAGACGCTTCGTCGGCCATGTAGTTTTATTTAAGCTAATGTAAGATGCGTATACAAACAGACCACGATCTTCGCACCACTGCCAGATTTGTTACTTAAATTAGGGGATTGAATGCCTCACATTCGGTTGATGTACCTATGAGATTGCTGTGGAATTGTTGATCCTTAAAAGAATCTTACAATTCCTGCAATCTTTTGCCAAAAATTTAGAACTAAGAAGGCAGCGGTCAGCTCCAAAAAGTTTATATGTTTGGTAACATCTTGTTCTGACCGTTTTTAGAGAAAAACTTAAGTCTACCAGCCTGCGGCGATGTGGTGTAGTCACCCGGCCCCGGTGTAGGCGACGCGAGCCCCGGCTGTATGCTGGCAAGGCTCGGCGGTCGCTCTGCGGGCGCGGCGGCGGTGGTCGCTTGTCGCCCACCACGCATCGAGCTCGTCTTCGCTAGGTCTCGGCGAGGTGGCGGTGGCTGGCCCCTCCATTTTAAAAAACCCTCGATGTAGACGGCTCTGATGGTCTAATCTAAAGCGAGAGGACTCACTTTTTGGAAAGGATTTATAAGAAAGTCAATGACAGCCATTACAAGAACAGGCGCAGAGCTGAGACCTCCTGTCGTTAAGCAGAGAGTGCAACCCAGTACGTCTGGGTTGCACCCTCGATCTTTAATATTATCTTTGACTTCTTTATTAAGGTAATTAACAAAAGAGCACGCCTAACTTGCGTTTCACAAAAATGAATGTGAAATAAAAGTCCGCCAATGTCACTAATCTATGAGAGCTGAAGTTAATAGAGTTGATACAGTATTAGCTACGCCAGTTATGGGGTTTGCTAATATTTTTTGTTTTCAATAACGATGGACTTAATAATGTCCCCTTTCACCTCGTCTTTCATTCAAGCCATTAACCAAAATGTCAGACCACCGAGAGGCAACATCCTTATGTATACAAGGGCCAAATTTATTTTCCTTTGGGGGCTCTTCTCTCAATAAACATAACAATATATCTAGCTCTAATTCGATACTTAGCTCCGGAGAAGTCAGCGGCGCGAGCGTATCCGTAGAGAATTCCTGGCCTAGTGGGCGTCAGCGCCGGTGCGGCCGTGGACATAGCTGAGGGCACGGGCATCGGGGCGGTTGGCCCCACACTGGCAGGCCGCAAGACCATGGACTGTAACGCGGCCCTGTTAGTAGGACTGTCATCGGCATCAATAGTGCCGATCACGTCAAATCCATCCTTACCGCGTGGAATTTCTATAATAACGTGTCTATATTATAAGATAGTCACACATATTTGTCTAATCTAGCCGACGTGATGGACATAACTCAAAAAAAAAAAACACTCCAAAGTTAATCATAGTATTAGCATCACGAACTGTACTCCAGACGTGGATGTTATTATATTGATTACCGACTCAAAACACTCCAAAGTTAGTCATGGGACCAGCCTCACGGACAGGACTCCAGACATGGATATTATATTGATCACTGACTCAAAACACTCTAAAAATTAGTCACGGTACTAGCCTCACGGACTGGACTCCAAACATGGATGTTATCATATTGATCACCGACTCGAAACACTCCAAAGGTAGTCATGGTACCAGCCTCACGGACTGGACTCTAGACATGGATGTTATTATATTGATCACCGACTTAAAACACTCCAAAAATTAGTCATGGTACTAGCCTCACGGACTGTACTCCAGACATGGGTGTTATTATATTGAATACCGACTAAAACACTCCAAAAATTAGTCATGGTACTAGCCTCACGGACTGTACTCCAGACATGGGTGTTATTATATTGAATACTGACTCAAAACACTCCAAAGGTTGTCACGGTACCAGCCTCGCGGACTTTACTCCAGACCTGGGTGTTATTATATTGATCACCGACTCAAAACACTCCAAAAATTAGTCACGGCACCAGCCTCACGGACTGGACTCCAGACATGAATGTTATTATATTGATTACAGACTCAAAACACTCCAACCTTAGTCACGGTACCAGCCTCACGGACTGTACTCCAGACATGGATGTTATTATATTGATTACCAACTCAAAACACTGCAACGTTAGTCACGGTACCAGCCTCGCGGACTGTACTCCAGACATGGATGTTATTATATTGATTACCGACTCGAAACACTCCAAAGTTAGTCATGGTACCAGCCTCACGGACTGTACTCCAGACGTGGGTGTTATTATATTGATTACCAACTCAAAAAACTGCAACGTTAGTCACAGTACCAGCCTCGCGGACTGTACTCCAGACATGGATGTTATTATATTGGTTACCGACTCAAAAACACTTCAAAGTTAGTCATGGTACCAGCCTCACGGACTGCACTCCAGACGTGGGTGTTATTATATTGATTACCAACTCAAAACACTGCAACGTTAGTCACGGTACCAGCCTCGCGGACTGTACTCCAGACATGGATGTTATTATATTGATTACCGACTCAAAACACTCCAAAGTTAGTCATGGTACCAGCCTCACGGACTGTACTCCAGACGTGGGTGTTATTATATTGATTACCGACTCAAAACACTGCAACGTTAGTCACAGTACCAGCCTCGCGGACTGTACTCCAGATATGGATGTTATTATATTGGTTACCGACTCAAAAACACTTCAAAGTTAGTCATGGTACCAGCCTCACGGACTGCACTCCAGACGTGGGTGTTATTATATTGATTACCAACTCAAAACACTGCAACGTTAGTCACGGTACCAGCCTCGCGGACTGTACTCCAGACATGGATGTTATTATATTGATTACCGACTCAAAACACTCCAAAGTTAGTCATGGTACCAGCCTCACGGACTGCACTCCAGACGTGGGTGTTATTATATTGATTACCAACTCAAAACACTGCAACGTTAGTCACGGTACCAGCCTCGCGGACTACTCCAGACATGGATGTTATTATATTGATTACCGACTCAAAACACTCCAAAGTTAGTCATGGTACCAGCCTCACGGACTGTACTCCAGATGTGGATGTTATTATATTGGTTACCGACTCAAAAACACTTCAAAGTTAGTCATGGTACCAGCCTCACGGACTGCACTCCAGACGTGGGTGTTATTAGGTATATTGGTTACTGACTCAAAACACTCTATAGTTTGTCAGGACTCCAGACATGGATATTATATTGATCACTGACTCAAAACACTCCAAAAATTAGTCACGGTACTAGCCTCACGGACTGGACTCCAAACATGGATGTTATCATATTGATCACCGACTCGAAACACTCCAAAGGTAGTCACGGTACCAGCCTCGCGGACTGTACTCCAGACATGGATGTTATTATATTGATTACAGACTCGAAACACTCCAAAGTTAGTCATGGTACCAGCCTCACGGACTGTACTCCAGACGTGGGTGTTATTATATTGATTACCAACTCAAAAAACTGCAACGTTAGTCACAGTACCAGCCTCGCGGACTGTACTCCAGACATGGATGTTATTATATTGGTTACCGACTCAAAAACACTTCAAAGTTAGTCATGGTACCAGCCTCACGGACTGCACTCCAGACGTGGGTGTTATTATATTGATTAACAACTCAAAACACTGCAACGTTAGTCACGGTACCAGCCTCGCGGACTGTACTCCAGACATGGATGTTATTATATTGATTACCGACTCAAAACACTCCAAAGTTAGTCATGGTACCAGCCTCACGGACTGTACTCCAGATGTGGATGTTATTATATTGGTTACCGACTCAAAAACACTTCAAAGTTAGTCATGGTACCAGCCTCACGGACTGCACTCCAGACGTGGGTGTTATTAGGTATATTGGTTACTGACTCAAAACACTCTATAGTTTGTCTTGGTACGAGCCTCGCGGACTGTACTCCAGACATGGATGTTATTACGAGTATATTGACTACCGACTTTTCATTACTACATTTTGCAAATTCACCTTTTTTTATACTTATTTATAGTTTAAACAATTTGTATACAACAAAGATATATAAGCAATACAGAAACCTATGCGGTTTATTATCTATGCCTAAGGTGTTAAATAACATTTAGATAGTGTGATTTGAATCGGTTTTTGTCACTACGAGGCTTAATGTTATCTACATTGCGCAATTCCGGGGGCAGTGTGTTAGTAAGTCGAGGAACCAGGTTTATGCAGTCGTTCGTTCGCGCTAGGCATTATTCATGCCGCTCGGCTCGCACAACATGCCTCGCCTCAAGCTACCGCCCGGGTGTATACAGGACGGCATAGATTGTGCCGAAAATTTTGGTTAAAAAAGTTTTTCTTAACTACTTGAAATGCTTGACTTGGGTATGCACTCTTGCAATATTTAAACAGACCATAGTCATTATCATTGAACTGCTGTTTGATGTTTTTTATTATACAATTTTGCGAAGAACTCTTCGCTAAAGATTAAAAATACTTTGCAGATATACAGACCGTAGCTGCTTAATCCGTATTGGATATAAATTCAGCTAGGGAGTTATACAACATTATTGTGACTTTATATGGAATGCGATTTTTTCGTAACGATATGTTAGCGAGGATGCACTTGCAAAGGATGTTCGTCCCACATCATCATCACCACACATCTTCATCGTACTTACCATTAAACTTCTGTGATTCGCCCTTCGAGATTACATTACAATTTACTTGTAGTAGCACGCGTGAGTGCTGCCATCGTACACAATTTTATAGCAACATTTAAAAAGAAAAAAATGTTGGCTAACTTGAGGGTATCTCATACACGTTTTGTGTGGCGGCCATCGTGCACTTGTTTTTCCTTGTGTGTTAAAATAAATTAGATTTATAGTGATAGTTTGTGTGATTTGTGTCGGAACAAGATGGGAAAGCGTAAACATTACAATGACTATGAAGAGGAATACTTAAAACGTAAAATCAAGAAGTTAAAACGCCAAAAATCAAAGATTCGTCGCTGGTGCCGTCACCGCAGCTACAATTCGACTTCAAGTAGTAATCTTCAAAATCAACCGATTGGGATTATGGTGAGTACGATGACGATGTGTGGTGATATGATATGTGGACGAACATCCTTTGCAAGTGCGATTACATAATGAACTGGAATCTCCATATCGAGTATGTTTCCGATAAACTCAGGTAGTTTCTCGCTAACATATCATTACTAAAAAATCGCATTCCATATAAATTCAAAATGATGTTATATAACTCCCTAGCTGAATTTTAAATTCAATACGGATTAAGCAGCTACGGTCGTACATATGACACATATCTGCAAAGTATTTTTAATCTTCAGCGAAGAATTCTTCGCAAAATTGTATGAAAAAACATCAAACAGCAGTTCAATGGTAATGACAATGGTCTGTTTAAATATTGCAAGATATTACCAGTACAAATCCAAGTCAAGCATTGAGTAGTTAAGAAATATTTTTTTTAACCAAAAATTTCGGCACAATATATGCCGTCCTGCCTGTATACACGCGGGCGATGGCTCGAAGCATGTTGTGCGAGCCGAGCGGCGCAAATAATCCTACGGTGAACGAACGACTGCTTACCTAGTTCCTTGACTTATTAACGCACTGCCTCCGGAATTGCGCAATGTAGATAACATTAAGCCTCATAGTGTCAAAAACAGACTCAAATCACACTATTTAAACTCACTTGTATAATGTTATTTAACACCTTAGGCATAGATAATAAACCGCATAGGTTTCTGTAAAGCTAATGTAACTTTGTTGTATACAAATTGTATAAACGATAAATAAATATAAAAAAGGTGAGTTTGCAAAATGTAGTAATGAAAAGTCGGTAGTCAATATACATACTCGTAATAACATCCATATCTGGAGTACAGTCCGCGAGGCTCGTACCAAGACAAACTTTAGAGTGTTTTGAGTCGGTAACCAATATACCTAATAACACCCACGTCTGGAGTACAGTCCGTGAGGCTGGTACCATGACTAACTTTGAAGTGTTTTGAGTCGGTAATCAATATAATAACATTCATGTCTGGAGTACAGTCCGCGAGGCTGGTACTGTGACTAACGTTGCAGTGTTTTGAGTTGGTAATCAATATAATAACATACATGTCTGGAGTACAGTTCGTGAGACTGGTACCGTGACTAACGTTGGAGTGTTTTGAGTCGGTAATCAATATAATAATATTCATGTCTGGAGTCTAGTCCATGAGGCTGGTGCCGTGACTAATATTTGGAGTGTTTTGAGTCGCTGATCAATATAATAACACCCAGGTCTAGAGTACAGTCCGCGAGGCTAGTACCGTGACAACCTTTGGAGTGTTTTGAGTTAGTATTCAATATAATAGCATAAATGTCTGGAGTACAGTCCGTGAGGCTAGTACCGTGACTAATTTTTGGAGTGTTTTAAGTCGGTGATCAATATAATAACATCCATGCTTGAGTCCAGCCCGTGAGGCTGGCACCATGACTGACTCTGGAGTGTTTTGACTCGGTGATCAATATTATAACATCCATGTTTGAAGTCCAGTCCGTAAGGCTGGTACCGTGACTAATTTTTGGAGTGTTTTGAGTCAGTAATCAATATAATAACATCCATGTCTGGAGTCCAGTCCGTGAGCCTGGTACCGTGATTAACTTTGGAATGTTTTGAGTCGGTGATCAATATAATAACACCCAGGTCTGGAGTACGGTCTGCGAGGCTGGTACCGTGACAACCTTTGGAGTGTTTTGAGTCAGTATTCAATATAATAACATCCATGTCTGTAGTACAGTCCGTGAGGCTAGTACCGTGAATATTTTTTGGAGTCTTTTAAGTCGGTGATCAATATAATAACATCCATCTCTGGAGTCCAGTCCGTGAGGCTGGTACCATGACTAACTTTGGAGTTTTTTGATTCGTTGATCAATATCATAACATCCATGTTTGGAGTCCAGTCCGTAAAGCTGGTACCGTGACTAATTTTTGGAGTGTTTTGAGTCGGTGATCAATATAATAACATCCATGTCTGGAGTCCAGTCCGTGAGGCTGGTCCCATGACTAATTTTGGGGTGTTTTGAGTCGGTAATCAATATAATAACATCCACGTCTGGAGTACAGTTCGTGAGGCTAATACTATGATTAACTTTGGAGTATTTTGGAGTTATGTCCATCACATTAGCTAGATTAGACAAATATATGTGACTATCTTATAATATAGACACGTTATTATAGAAATTCAATGCAGTAAGGATGGATTTGACGTGATCGGCACTATTGATGCCGATGACAGTCCTACTAACAGGGCCGCGTTACAGTCCATGGTCTTGCGGCCCGCCAGTGTGGGGCCAACCGCCCGCTCCCCGCGCCCGCAGCTATGTCCACGACCGCGCTGGCGCTGACGCCCACTGGGCTAGGAATTGTCTGCAGATACGCTCGCGCCGCTGTCTTCTACGGAGCTAAGTATCGAATTAGAGCTAAATATATTATTATGTTTATTGGGAGAAGAGCCCCCAAAGGAAAATAAATTTGGCCCTTGTATACATACGGATGTTGCCTCTCGGTGGTCTGGCATTTTGGTTAATGGCTTGAATGAAAGACGAGATTAAAGGGGACATTATTAAGACCTTCGTTATTGTAAACAAAAAATATTAGCAAACGCCATAACTGGCGTACCTAATACTGTATCAACTCTATTAACTTCAGCTCTCATAGATGATGATTATAAAAATCAAATCCTAAAGAATCTTAGTGACACTGGCGGACTTATATTTCACATTAATTTTTGTGAAACGCAAGTTAGGCGTGCTCTTTCGTTGAATTGCCTTAATAAAGAAGTCAAAGATAATATTAAAGATCGAGGGTGCAACCCAGACATAAAGCGAGAGGACTCACTTTTGGAAAGGTTTTACAAGAAAGTCAATGACAGCTATTACAAGAACAGGCGCAGAGCTGAGACCTCCTGTCGTTAAGCAGAGGGTGCGACCCAGACGTAGGCCATCAGAGCCTTCTACATCGAAGGTTTTTCAAAATGGAGGGGCCAGCCACGGCTGCCGGCGCCGCCACCACCTCGCCGAGTGCTAGCAAAGACGAGCTCGATGCGTGGTGGGCACAAGCGACCGCCGCCGCCGCGCCCGCAGAGCGACCGCCGAGCCCCGCCAGCATACAGCCGGGGCTCGCGTCGCCAACGCCGGGCCCGGGTGACTACACCGCATCGCCGCAGGCTGGTAGACTTAAGTTTTTTCTCTAAAACGGTCAGAACAAGATGTTACCAAACATATAAACTTTTTGGAGCTGACCGCTGCCTTCTTGGTTCTAAAATTTTTTGGCAAAAGATTGCAGGAATTGTAAGATTCTTATGAGGATCGTCAATTCCACAGCAATCTCATACATCAACAGAATGCGAGGCATTCAATTCCCTCATTTAAGTTACTTAAGTAGACAAATCTCGCAGTGGTGCGAAGACAGCGCATATTTTCGAATTAGCTACTTATTTGCGAACCGAATAAACAAAAGATGTCCCAAATTTGTGTCTTGGCATTGCGATCCTGACACGTTTAGGATTGACGCGTTTACAAGAATATCGTGGCCACAATATTTTTTCTACGCGTTACCATCTTTCTGCCTTACTAAAGGTGCGATACTAAAGGTGTTAGAAAAAAAAAATATTTCTGATAAAGCTGAGGGTATGGTTGTAGTGCCATATTGGCTTACACAACCATAGTTTTTTTTTTTTTTTTTATATTTGGTCCGTCAATTGACTGCACTCCGCTAGATGGCAACAAAGCTGAAGTGCAGCCCAGAAGATACAGACCACCATTCCCGGTGCCAATGGACGTAAAATGGTGGTCCCTAACTTGACGGCCTTGATAGATGCCTTTTCACGCCCCGCTTGAAGAACCCGGGACTGTAAGAAGAGGGAAACACGTATGCGGGCAGAGCATTCCAGCTCTTTATCGTGCGGCAGAGGAAAGAGCCCCCAAACCGTTTAGTGCGAGATGGTATGGATTCCACCGTGTGTGGATGGCACCGCAGACCAGCACGTGTTGTTCTGGATAGGAAGGGAGAGGGTGGGATCAGTTGAAATAACTCCTCAGAACACTCGCCGTGGTAGAGGCGGTAGAAGACGGCCAGAGAGGCAACGTCTCTACGCAACTGCAGAGGTTCCAAGGTGTTGGTAACCTCAGGATCACCTATGATACGAACTGCACGTCGCTGCATTCTGTCAAGAGCGTCTAACAGGTATTGCGCGGAACCATCCCAGAGATGAGAACAGTATTCCACACAAGAGCGAATCTGTGTCTTGTACAGAAGACACCGCTGCTCCGGCGTGAAAAACCGCTTCGCCCTGTTCAAGATCCCGAGTTTGCGCGACGCTGTTTTGATGACGCTCTCGATGTAATTCTTGTTGTTCAGGTTGCAGCGAACATCCATTCCGAGCATGTCAATGTGATCCTGTAGAGCCAGCGGTGTATTCTGGAGAGTAGGGAGAGGAAGGAAGGGGGAGGTCTTGGCTGTGAACGCGCACGCTTGTGTTTTTTTGGCATTGAACTCGACCAGATTCTCTGATCCCCATTGGGAGATGCACGTCAGGACACGGTCGAGCTCAACGACAAGCCGCTGTCTATTTGCGTCAGTGTCAGCCCGCTTGGCCGCGGGGTGCCCGAAGTATCGCCCATGTAAAGTGCTATCATCTGCATAGCAATGAATACTGCCTACTGCTAGCATATCATTTATATGCAGAAGAAAGAGAGTGGGCGATAAAACGGACCCCTGGGGCACGCCAGCATTAACCTGCATGAACTCTGAGGCCCGGCCGTCACAGAGAACTCGGATACTACGCTCATGCAGGAAGCTGGCAACCCAGTCGCACAGTCGAACAGGCAGACCATAGGCTGAAAGCTTGGAAAGTAGCGAACTGTGCCAGACTCTATCAAAGGCTTTGGCGATATCAAGACTGATAGCCAATGATTCGCCATGCCTGTCCATAGCCTCACCCCAGAGGTGAGTGACGTAAGCCAAAAGATCACCCGTTGACCGTTTCGGTCTGAACCCGTACTGTCGGTCATTAATTAGTTTCCTTTTTATGTGAAGTTATTAAATTCAGATAGAATCGAATTCCAGCCTAATCCGAATTTACCCTTCCCCCCCAGCACAAGATACACCGGAGTCTTACCTTGGTAGCCGGAGTATTGTCAGGAAGGCGTTTATGAACCAGGGTATTACATCAAACGTCTTGGACCCACGTTGTACCTATTTCAACGAACGTCCTTCTATATGCCTAGCAAGGACTCTGGAGTGTTATTTAACTCTTTCTGCGACAAGACATTCAAGTAATTGTGATTTTCTTTTGATTAGTTTTCAAACCTTTCCGTAAGGTATGTTCACAGTCGATTAGTCGATGGATCAAAGTCACCCTGGCAAAAAACGGAATTGACACGTTAGTTTTTAAAGCGCATAGCACGAGACATGCAGCGACTTTTTGCAGCCAATAGGCTAGGTGTAAGTATAAACCCCTTAAGAAAACCGCTGGTTGGTCTGGAAATTCCCAAGTTTTCGTCAAATTCTATAATCGAGATTTGGTGAGGCACTCTAATGTGACATTCGCCGCTCGTTTACGGGGTAGCCTTGATTAATCGTTTAACAATAAGATTATTGTCCATTTTTGAATAATAAGCATTACATTCGTAATGCAGGTCTGTAATCTATTCGTTCTTTTTAGAATATAATCAAGTTATGGCCTGACGTTTTTTTTTATATCATTTGCTTACTGCTATTTCGTGTACTCTAAACATCCTACAAGTAAATTATAATGTAATCTCGAAGGGCGAATCACAGAAGTTTAATAGAAAATCAAACGAACTTACCTGTAAGTGAAGTTCGATGATTATTAAACGATGTGATTCGCCCGAGAGATTACAACCCCCCCGTTCCCATCTGGACCTTGTCCAGATAATTCCCTATAGACCACGAAATAGCGCATAACACAGATGGCCTGTACGGGGTAAACGTGTATGAGATACCCTCAAGTTAGCCAACATTTTTTTCTTTTTAAATGTTGCTATAAAATTGTGTACGATGGCAGCACTCACGCGTGCTACTACAAGTAAATTATAATGTAATCTCTCGGGCGAATCACATCGTTTAATAATCATCGAACTTCACTTACAGGTAAGTTCGTTTGATTTTCTATAATCCCAATCGGTTGATTTTGTAGATTACTGGAAGTCGTATTGTAGCTGCGGTGACGGCGGCGCCTGCAACGAATCTTTGACTTTTGGCGTTTTAGCTTCTTGATTTTTCTTTATTGTAATGTTTACGCACTTTCCCATCTTGTTTCGGCACAAATCACACAAACTATCAATATAAATCTAATATATTTTAACACACAAGAAAAAACAAGTGCACGATGGCCGCCACACAAAACGTGTATGAGATACCCCCAAGTTAGCTAACATTTTTTTCTTTTTAAATGTTGCTATAAAATTGTGTACGATGGCAGCACTCACGCGTGCTACTACAAGTAAATTATAATGTAATCTCGAAGGGCGAATCACAGAAGTTTAATTAGTCTTAAGTTGGTCGGAGTATGCCCTCCGTAAAAGACTGTTCACTGGTTCAAGTCCCGTCTTCTGAGCCAAATCTACAGGAAAAGTACAAATTTGGCGCCATCTTTAATTGGCCTATTGACGTGACTGATATGACTATTGGGGTTTTTGGCGCCAACGCTAGTAAGGGTGTATTGCAGTATTATTTTATTTTCCGAATACGAGTTTGTTTGTATGGAAATGGTGGTTTTTTAGTCAAAATATCTTAGACAATGCACAGAAATTTAGGAAAATGGCATATGACATTAACTTTTCGTGTTTGTTCCAAAACTCCGTCAAAGCTTCTAGTAAAGTCTCCGTCACTTGAATGGGGCAGAAATCAGTATCGAACGTCGTCATCATCATCAACTTATCATCATTATGATCAACAATAATTCCAACTATATAAGATCAATAACTTGGCGCGGGTAATTTGAGCTGTAGCTGCACCTTAAGACGACTTAAAATTTTACGTTACCAGGTCATAAAATTCTAAAAATGACATGCCTGATAGTTCAGTTGACAGTGAGTGACATTACTCTAAGCATTACCTGAAAATGTCAGTAATGTCACTTTGTTTTCTCGGTTTACGTGTGGTGTGGCGATTTCTCAAGATTTTCTTGTTTTATTCAGTGTAATCGCCGTTATCAGTGTATGTGGAGATTGTTGAGATGCCGAATTATCGGTGATTTGACTGCATAGGCCATAAAATAGTAGTTGTGAATTGTGGTTAAATTCATTCAATGTAATTCAATACTTCACGGACAGTCTTTACGTTGCTGATTCCTTGTGTGATTTGCTACAGTTTAAGGTTACTGCGTATATAGTTTAAGGTACTTAGTATAAGTTCAGGTCTTAAGTTACCGTTAATTCAAGCAATGAAAACGGTATTAATAAACTAACACTAACGCAAACATGTATAAGCTGTCGATGTGTAGAATTTGTCTGTCGGACGACATTCCACTGCGCTCGATTATCAAGACACATCTACAAGAGATGTACGAGTCTTTGACCATGACGCCGGTAAGTAAGCTTTCCTTTTATGACAAACAAGTTCAGTCACTGTTGAATAACATCTGTGCCCAAACATACATACAAATACAAACAACATAATTATGTCTTGTATGTTGTCTTACCAAAACCCACTGCTCAAGTGAACCGTTTGGCTTCGTTTTTGAATTAGTGATTCTATCAACTTACTACAACAATCCAAGTTTCACAAATGCTTTATATAGTCTTACATTGTGTCAGAAGAATATCACTTTTGTTCCTCACTAGAATAGTAACAAAAGAGTTAAGTTCCAACAACTCCCTTCCCAAGCTGGGCAGACCCTGTTGTTGGGGACAACTAGTAATGAGATTATGTTGATCAGTTTGTTACAGAAGACATCAGACCAGTACTGGTCTGCCATCTCTGTTGTGCGTGGCTCATGAACTCCTCAGAGCTTAAGGAGAAATGTCTCCAGAGTGAAAAGCTGTTTACAGAGTTGCTACAAAGTAATGTGGTGAGTGGTCCCATTATTGAATAATGCTTGTAACAAAGTATCTTCGCAAGTAACAGACTGACTGTGTTGCAGTGTAATTATAATATTGTACCTACACTGTTATCATTGGTCTCACATCTTCTGCATGTGTAGTGAGCTGTTATAATGTGTGTTCATATAATGTGGTGTTGTTTCTACAGCAAGTCAACCTACAAATAATGCCTGGTGTACACCTGAGCACAGAGGATGTGATGCAGATGACTCCAAATGTCTTTGGTGATGTTGAAGTGAAACAAGAAAATGCTGAAGGTAATTATGTTTCATTCTATGTTTGTGACTACACAACTGGCTAGATGATGATATAGTGCTTATAGTCAGTCAGTGATGTGATTGTGAGACTGTTTGTGGCTCACAATATTGTGCCTTTGTGTAATCACATGATATGTATAATCGTAATAGTATCTATATCATAAAAGTAATAGTATCAAATACCACATGTAGCATTCAACATTCATAGAACTTGGACAAGAAGCTAGCAAGTATATTATATAGCAAACAATTTGTGTTTTGGATATCGTCATCAGTATTGAACGTTATGGTGTGTCTTTTGTAACCCACAGACACAAGAGATGACAGCAGCACATGTTCAGACTCACATGATGACGTGGGAACAGAATACTTCATACAACTTGACCCAGATGTAGACAATGCAATGCCAAGTAAGTGTGTCTGTAAACATAACATGCAGCACTGAACATTCTCCTTTGTGTCTCTAACCATTGATTGTTCTAAATCCATGTACAGTTATCAAAGAAGATGACTATGTCCAATCGTCAGATTCAAAAGATATAAGTCTTGCTGTCGTCAAGGAAGATCTGAGTGATGTTACAGGCAGTAAGTTTACTTGTATATTGTAATATTATAAAGGGTGTCTAAGGTAATTATGTCCCAGTATAGGGATCCATGCAAGTTTATACAAGGTCTAGTTATATCAATAAAACAAAATTTAAAACAGTTTGGAGTTTTATTTCATATTCGGGCGCCATCTGACTCTATAGCCAGAAATTAGATTTGGATAGCTAACATTGTAAGTAGAACAAGAGGAATTTTAATCTCAAAGGCAGTGAGGCTTGAATTATATAAAAAAACTAATAATCATCTGCATCTGGGTCAAGGTTATTCTATTATTACGAATCTAAATTAGGTGACATTTCTAGGTTAGGCGGTCACATCCCGCCTAATAATCCTCAGTAAATCCGAAAGTAAATCGTCAAATATTCCTCCATTAATCCGGAATTAATCCTCAATTAGTCTGGAGTTAATCGGGCACTTCAATTGGCGGCCCTGTGGAAATTTACCAGGCGTTACTACAACGTGTCAATCTAATCGTCATAGGTCAAAAAATATAGAAAATCAGCTTACCGAAAGCCTTGGTGACAAGCGTGCGCCATCACAATAAGCGAGACAAGAACGCTGTAACAATATTCGACTCAATAAGTAACCCTTTAAACAAAAACACATGTGCGTGTCACAGGTGGCTCGAGAATCCAATAGAAACACTCACCTTTATTAAAAAATATGATTTCACCACATAATCCGGGTTCAGTCATCCACGGAGATGGGTTTAATGTTTAGATTAAAACAATAATCAACAAAAATATACAATTAACTCATGGCCAATGCGGAAGCAAATCTCTTCAGCCCGCCATCTTAGTTAGGAAAGCGTTCGACAAACTATTTCATATAATAGGATGACCAAATGTCAAAAATGTCAATGTGAAACATGGACACCTGTCCTTTGAGAAATAGGACACAAATCAATCTCCAAACTGTATTCGCAAACTAAGGAAGAGTAAAAAACATGTAATGAATGTAAACCATTACAATATGCACTTGTTATATTTGTTTGGTGTAAAGTTGATTCATGCACATTTCGGTTTAATCAATGATTGAGCCTGGTGTTTTGCTTTTATCATAATTTTAATGCATGATTGGTCAATATAAGTCCGTGTATCAGAGATAGCCATATATAGCAGCCAGTGGCCAATCATACGACTACAGGTTCTTATGTCGGACGAACAAGTGAAGTATTTATTGTACTTATGTGCAGATGACGCAGCCGTGGAGCAAGATCACACAGACCTATATCATAGCGCACTAGGTCTACACACGGAGTGTGACATACCTCTGGATGTTGTGAAGGAGGAACCGGACGACGTTGACACAGGTAAGTTGTAGATTGTAGTTGAACGTGCGCATCAGTTGTCAACGTTGTCGTGTCGGGGGATCGTTCCGATAACATGTCGGATGGCATACCGGCCATGGTGCTTGACCACTGTGCTCCAGAGTTGTGCCCTGTTCTTACACGACTTTTCGCGCTTTCTTTCACCGCTGGACGAGTTCCGGCTTCGTGGAAGACCGCATATGTGCATCCTGTGCCTAAGAAAGGCGACAGGACTGACCCGTCCTACATTACAGGCCTATCGCTATCATCTCCCTCCTCTCGAAGGTTATGGAACGTGCTATTCGTGCGCGCGTGCATAATCAGCGGCGGGGTGGTTCCTGTATATTGTGTAGAAATTATATTCAATGTAATGAGTTGAAAGAACTAAAAGACTTCTGCATAAAAAGTCATTATGAGATTTGCGGGGTTGGCATTGAAAATATGAACCTCATAGTATTGTACCTATATGTATAGAACCCCTCATTCCAATATTGACATTTTGTTTGAAAATTTTACTAAAACTCTCACAAAATTGCTACACAAAAAGAGGAGAATTATATTATGTGGAGATTTTAACATACATTTTTTAGACAATAATAAAGATTGCACAAAATTTAAAGAACTTATCTATAATTACGGTACGCGTCATTATATTCAGGAGGCCACTAGAATAAATAGATGTACAGACAACATCATTAGTAATATTGCGAATGTTACAGGAAAAAATTATAAGCTAAACTTATCGGACACAGCTCAGGTTGTTACATTTAAACACAACAAGAAAAATATTTTATGACAGGCTACTACCTCTCGACAATATATGATATGAACAGAAATAATATCAAAAAGTTTGAAAAACATTGGAAAAATGAAATGCTCAAGTGAGACTCGAACTCACGACCTTTCCCTTACAGGGGAACTGCTCTTCCAAGTTTCCAACTGAGCTATTGAGCCACACCTGAATCATTCCAAATTTTCCTTCTCTTTATATCCGTCTATACGGGCGACGACGGTGCAGCCATCTACCAACATTCTTACGAACTGTTGGAAACAATGAATGATTTTTCAACCATTTTTAAACATTGAATTTTGATGACTGCGCCCAAATATTTGAATGAATTTTTTTTATAGCATTTATTATGCTAACTTTTAAGTTCGAAAAACATTGGAAAAAATGAAATGCTCAAGTGAGACTCGAACTCACGACCTTTACCTTACAGGGGACTGCTCTTCCAACTGAGCTATTGAGCCACACCTGAATCATTCCAAATTTTCCTTCTCTTTATATCCGTCTATAAGGGCGACGGTGCAGCCATCTACCAACATTCTTACGAACTGTTGGAAACAATGAATGATTTTTCATTTTGAGTGTATAGGTTGCTTAAGGCGATTGGCACACTGCAACGCTCGACGCGGCGTCGCGCGTCGACGCGCGTGGACGCGAGAGAGCTAGTATAGTCCGAGAGATATTAGATTTTTTTTGGTAGGTAGGTGTGTGAAGTAATCTAAAATTTTGTGAATAGTAAAGTAAAGCCATCCGACCATTAGCTCGATAGCCCAGACTATATTAAGAACGCTAGAGATGAAAAGAAAATGATTAGAAGTGCAAGCTATTTTCGACTTATTGACATGACATAGTAACTATTTTTTTTTCTTATATTCGTGATCAGCGTCCTCTATTAACGCGAAAAGAGACGTAACTAAGAAAATGCCATTTAGGTTGAAAGTCGCTTGCAGTCTCTGCGTGTTCCGATAACGAGCCAAAACATTGGTATCGGCTCCAATACCCGATATTGGGCATCGATATTTGACTTCCTCCGATCTCGGATGTCGGATATTGGATATCGGACGTCAGTTGATGTGAAAGCGCTCTAAATTTGCCGTTAAATAGTCATGTTGCATTGCAATAATATTAATTTAAAATTCGTCTCAAATACCTACACAGAAATTTCTAACAGCTCTCGGACTAAAAATCCGTCGAAAAACACGCGCGTGATGGCAGATTTCAGTGTGCCATACCTCGCGTTTTCAGCTTGTACGCGCGTATTCTGCGCCAACGCGCGTGATTGCGTTGTCAGTGTGTGGGACCCCGCGTTTTTCTATACAAAATGGGCGCCGTAGAGGCGACAAGCGCGACGCCTCGCCGCGACGCGACGACGCAACAACGCTCGACGCCGCGTCGCGCGTCGCAGTGTGCCAATCGCCTAAGCTTCTCTGAAATCTATGAGATTTCAGATACTAATATAGCTTTCAACACCTTCCATGACATATTAACACTTTTCTATAGTGTGTGTTTCCCACTTATTACAATAAAAAAACATTATAAAACTAATAAGTCCAAGTGGATAAATAGAGGTATTATAGCTAGTAGTGAAACTAAAAGAACATTGAGATATATATACTATATGAATAGAACTAATGAAAATTAGACAAAGATTAAAACATACTCACATAAACTTAAAAAATGTATACAGAATTGCAATTCCTTGTGTAATTTAAGGCATATTGATCACTCAAGTAATAAATGTAAGGCCACTTGGGACATAGTAAAGGGTATTATATGTAACGAACCGGCAAGGGGATACATTGATCAATTGATTGACAATAGTGCTACTGTTGCATCCGAACAAGACATTGCAGACATATTTAATAACTATTTTATTGACATTATTTAAAATAATTTTACCACACCTGACACTCACAATTGTAATTTTAATATTAAGACAGTTGACAATATCCTATTTCTAGAACCTACCAATCCCATTGAAATATTTAGTATAATTAAAGCTTTAAGTAATACTAAGTCGTCAGGATATGATAATAAAGGGTTTTCCAATAAGAGGTGTTATTTTGATATTCAAAGAAAAATGCAATTTTTTTAAATAAATGATCGGTTGTTTATTTCATTGAAAAGAGGAAGGTATGCCGTTAATAGTGGCAAATAACATCAGGCAAATGACCACCAGGCCCCCCATACAGGACCATATCCTTTTCATGAAATTTTCCATAACCAAATCGCAAAGTGGCTCGATAGCCTCACGAATTCCATCTTTGAGGTCTTGAATCGACGCTGGGCTCTTGGCGTAGACCTTCTCTTTCACGTGGCCCCAAGGGAAGAAGTCGCAAGGTGTTAAATCACAAGATCTCGGTGGCCAATTGTGATCACCTCTTCGAGAGATAACACGGTCCGGAAACTTTTTCCGTAAAAGATCAATGGTTTCGTTGCTTGTGTGGCGCGTAGTCTGCCAAATTTTCACCATTTTTGTAGTGAATTTTAATAATTTCAATGCGTTGTTGAAGCGTGTATCGTTGCATTTGTATTAATGGCGTAGTTTCTACTTGTCAAATGTCAAAAAATGACAGCTTCAAAAGTGACATCTCCCGAAATAGCGGGCCATTCAAAATAACACCTCTTATTGGACAACCCTTTATCAGTTCTATCCTCCTAAAGCAAATAGCACAACATATAGCAGCTCTCTTGGCGTATATTATTAACTTGTCCCTGGAGCACGGATGTTTCCTGGATAGACTAAGTTTGTCCATAATAAAACCTTTACATAAAAAAGGCTCAAAAAAGGATAAAAGCAATTACCGACCGATTTCATTGACGCCAACTTTATCCAAGCTCTTTGAAAAAATTATGTACAAAAGAATGGAGAGTTTTTTGGACGGGTTTGAAGTATTTGCTGGAGAACAGTATGGCTTTCGAAAAAACAAGTCGTGCTCAATAGCAGCATATGATTTAGTAAAGTCTATAGTATGTAACATTAATACTAAAATACCAACTACTGCGTTGTTCTTAGACTTAAGCAAGGCATTTGATTTTGTTCATCACCCCACCTTAATGGTCAAACTGGAAAGATATGGTATCAGAGGTCCAGCTTTCGAATGGGTCAAATCCTTATTGTCAGGTAGAATGCAAATCACAAGAGTTACGAATTCGACAAAAACACAAATAGTATTGTTACTTTTAATTCGGAGCCTAAATGCAATCACTTCGGTGTCCCACAAGGAAGTATACTAGGGCCATTATTATTCCTTCTATATATTGATGACCTTCCCCAGGTGATTACATCTGATTGCGTGCTGTTTGCTGATGACACTACAGTAGTAATGGATTGTTAAGATCGAGAAACGTATGAAACACATATAAATAATACTTTAGATGACATAGGTGCTTGGTTGAATCGAAATTCACTAAAAATCAACATTGACAAAACTAAAATTATTAATTTCAAAACTCACCAGAGTAATCCATTAACCTTAACATAATATATGGGGATCAAAAGGTTCAACAAATACACAGTACTAAGTTTCTTGGCATAATAATAGATCAGCATTTAACTTGGAAAGAACACATTGATACCTTAAGCATGAAAATATATAGATCCGCCAAGACCTTCGCGTGAACTACACCTTCTTATTGAGGAGCAAAGTCCTGGCGCAGGCTTATTTCTCGGGATTGGGAGTTCCAAGTGGCAGTCGCGCCCATACAAGCCATGTAAGGAGAAGACTCCCAAATCAAAGGAGAAGACTCCCAGTTAAAGGCCTCGCATGCGCTAAGGAGATGATGATGAGGTATCACAAGCTGTAATGTCAATCTGTATAACAGTGATTAGCGTATATAGTTACATTGAATATGGTATCATTATCTCATAAAATTACATAAATTACTGTCAATTTACTTCGTTTAATTAAATCTTCGACTGTACATATAACAAAACGAGCCGGACCAAACTTTTTTCGCTTTGGACTTTTTAAATTGAAAACTATAATTTCACGTATCTTAATATTTCTTAATATTTACCTCATTAGGTAACACTAAAGCAATTTGCATGATTGAATGATGCGAAGCGAACAAGCATGATTTATTTGTTCTTCAGGTGCTCCTCGACTCACCGCGCAGAAGTACCGTAATGATACGCTATTACACAGCCTCAAGAGAACTGGCCAAACAGTGGACAAGGTTGAAGAACCGAAAAGAGAGACAAGAAGAGACATTGAAGACAAACCAGTTGAGAAGATTGAGATAGTGTACACTCGTGATAGAATAGATAGCAGATTACGTAACAATAAACAAAATAGTAGCACATGCGATTGTAGCGACGTTAACAAAAAAATATCAGCAAACAAAATCGGTGCAGACCAAAGTATTAATAATAGCTTAAGCAACAAACTTACACCGTTATTATGTGACACTTGTCAGAAATGTTTTAAATGTAAAAGTACTTTAAGGGCGCATATTCGTGTACAAGCGGGTGAGAAACCCTATGAATGTAATGTATGTAAGAAATGTTTCGCTCGAAAGTATGACTTAAAAAGACATAATCGTTCACACACGGGTGAGAAACCTTATAAGTGTAAAGTATGTAAGAAACGTTTCTATAATAAGAGTCAATTAATTTGTCACATTCGAACACACACGGGTGAGAAACCTTATGAATGTAATGTATGTAAGAAATGTTTCACTCAAAAGAGTACTGTAATTAAACATATGGGTATACACACGGGTGAGAAACCTTATAAGTGTAATTTATGTAAGAAAAGTTTCAGTCACAAGGGTTATTTAAGAGATCATGTTCGTTCACACACGGGTGAGAAACCTTATAAGTGTAATGTATGTAAGCAACGTTTCACCCGACAGTATTACTTTAATGTGCATACTCGAATACACACAGGTGGAAAACCTTAGTTACCCCGGGTTGAAATACTATATCGTTATGGACGCTATTGGCGCGAACATTTTACTATAATTGTAAGAGCTATTGAAGAATCTAAACTACGTTTTTAAAATTTATGAATATTTGTTTTATTGTTACAGATTCACAGCTTATTAAATACAAAATGGTAATTCAACTAACCTAGGGATGAATGTGCTCGATTTTGAGAGCTAAATTACATCGTACTAGCCTAATGGCGGCCACATACGTAGCGTTATACCTGAACTGTATACCGGAACTGAAGACTTGTGCACGTGTACCTGACGTCCATAGTGACCACACACGATTCAAGTATGCCTGTGCAGTGCAGTCTCAGTTCTGCTCCTGTGACAAACCGAAAAAGTCGTGTTTACCTATTTTGTGAAATATGCCACCGGTAGTGAAACCCACAAATGATGACGTTTTGGCTATTGTTGGTTCGGTGCTAGCTATTAGTTCCGACACACACGCTCATGCAAACTTGCACAAACTAGTTTGTGCAGGTATACACATCGTAGTTTCGATCTGCCTACCAGACTTGTGCAAGTCAGGAAACTTGTGCAAATTTTGTCACGCACACGCTCTGGTATACTTGCCCAAGTCTTCAGTACCAGTATACCGTTCAGGTATACCGCTACGTATGTGGCCGCCATAATCGAATGAGTTCGATTTTAGAACTACATTGTTTTTGCTGAGTGTATGTTGTGATGTGCTATTGTCACGTTATACTATAGGTTTCAAATTAAATATAGTATCAACTTACTACTTGAAACGGCCCGGATTGTATGGGCTGCTCGAGTTGTCTGTGTATTTTGCGGTTTATTTATTTATGTAAATAAGGTTTGATGTATGAACGCATAAATCGGCACAAGTATAATCTTGAATGCTTCTTGTTTACCACAGAGCCACAGATCGAACACCATAGATGGGTTTGTTTTGCTGTTCGTGGTGCTGTTTTGTTTTGTTTTGTCTACCATTACATAAGCTGACGTCAGGCCAACCATTACTCATGCCCAGCCATTGCGCAACCGGCGCATAGAGTAGAGTAGTGTCATAGATATAGAACTGAGTAGTGTACTTACTTTGCTACAGATTAAACAGAATTGAGTCATAGACTGCATAGCGGGGATGTTGCCGGAGAAAGCTTGTGGTTGGGCTGGTTCTTTTATTTATTTATTTATTTATTTATTAATACATGGAAAACTTACAGCTAACACAATAGAATAATAGGAAGATTAGACGTCTGAAAGCCAATTAAAAGTTTTCAATCATAGCCTCGGTATAATACAATTAAATGAAAGCAACACGTAAGAACCGAACAAAGTACAGTAATCAAATTAAAGTTAACAAATGCTGCACTTATTTTCTTTTTATTTTATTATCTTTTATTTATCTTTTTTGGCTATTTTATTTTTAATTCTAGTACAATTTAATTGAATCTTATAAATTTGTGTGAAATTTGGGTAATAAGGTGTTTTTTTTAACGGCTCAGATGTCCTCTAGGGGCCAGTTGAAAACCAGCGCTGGGTACGTCGTGCCCAGCATTATGCTGAACTGGTTCCTTTCTTGGTGCAACACAAATGTGCCCAATATAAGGAATAATTAATATAAATAAATAACACTGTTTAGTTTTAAATATGTTTGTGTTGCATTAATCATAAAATGTGTTTTCTTTCTTCTCATCTATTCTAACTGCTGACAACTATTACTGCATTACTACTGATTTACTTCCGACTTACTGCTGACGCTTTCTTCTTCAAAGATATCTTTATATGAGATTTAAATGAGGTCGATGGCCGGTCACTAGTGCTGATGCGGCGCCTCGTGTGGTGATTGAGGTCGCGACGTTAAAACTGCTGGTTCAGGCCTCGTGTAGTGACGCATGTCCCAGATTTGGGTGTGCTGACGAAGCAAATCTTAGTAGTTTGGGGTTCCTTAACTAGCTGCTCCTGCGGACCTCAGTTTTACGCGAACCATCGTTATAGATGTAAACGTTTTGTCTGTTTGTGTGAGCGAGTATTCCGCGGCTATACTTCTGAGTATTTAGAGTTTTTATTGCTAAGTGTTTCTATTCAATACGTTAATAACTGGCGCCCGCATGGATGTCGGTTATGACGACTTTTGGTCATATAATATCTCTGTTTCATCTCACCCAATTGCGATTAAACAAACTAACTACATGCATATACTCACACCCATATTACCCCAAATATGATATTCGGTTACACGTAATAATGGGCAAGCCTATTGCCTTCAAGCGGGTACTTATTCACGGGCTGTATGTTTACTGTCGGTTGGAGAAAAGCCCTAGCCCTTAGTCGACTTTGAAATTACATCCGGATATTATTAATCAGTTTGATAATGTCGTTACGGAATTGATTTCGGCCCGTGCAAAGCTGGACGAGATGGATAATATCTCACACTTATTGTCGACACTACCTACGTCATACGATGGCGTGATAACTGCACTGGAAACGCTAGGGGATGAACATTTGAACCTTGCATTCGTTAAGACCCGTTTGTTGGATCGCGAGGTTAAAATGAAAAGCGATAGCACGCCCGAATTAAAAGTGTTACATGCGTCTGCCAAGAAAACGTACAAATTTAGTTTTGACAAAAGGAAACCTCAATATACGCAGTCAAAATATCAGTTTAAGAAGACAGTACCTGGGAATTCAATGTACAAAATCTCGAAATTATATTGTGATCACTGCGGTCGACAAAACCATGTCAAAAGGGATTGCCAGTATTTCAAGGAAATGCAAAAAGGAGGCGGGAGTAGCAGCAGTCATGCAACAACCGCGAATAACACACAAATATGCGACAGTAACGAGGACAGTTTCGCTTTTATGTTTTTAACATGTAAGTTATCTGATCCTCATCAAAATACAACAAATGATATTATTTTTCTTCTAGATTCTGGTGCGACTGATCACATTATGAATACACAGTTATTTTTCTCATCCTACAATCCATTCAAAACGCCATTCAGGATTTGCAGTAGCAAAAACTGGCACTACTGTTCCGGCTTTTGGTAAAGGACAAATACAGATTAAAATTATTTTAGGTTTTCAAGGATCAATTGATAAATAACGTTAAGTCAAATGGATCAAACGTCGAGATAGGCGTACCCCAAGGATCAATCTTAGGACTCTTTTTGTTTTATGTCAATGACCTACCTTATATGATCGAGGCACACGCCGGCATAGTATTGTTTGCAGATGATACATCGCTAATATTCAAAGTAGATCGTAATAGTACAGATGTGAATAATTTAAATAATATTTTAAACGTCATTTCAAATCGGTTTTCTGCAAACAATCTATTGTTGAGTGCAGAAAAAATCTAATGCATTAATTTTACACTGCCTAATGTGAGGCAAGCTCTGGTTGATATCATGCTGAGGGCGCAAAGGTTAGTGTTTAGTACTGTAAGTTAAAATCTGTTTGGCTCGACGCTCGATAGATGGCGCTAATCTCAAATTAGATGTCGCTATGGTTTCGTTCACATGAACCACATATTATTGTACATTGTAGCATCAACGCTCAATAGATGGCGTTGATGTCAAGTTAGATGGCACAATGGTTACGTTATCAATCATTGTATAAAAAGATTAATGTAAACCAATGTATTGTGAGCAATATTATTACACTTAAGCGCAGGTGAAGTGTTGCGTTTCATTGTTTCGAACCTTCATCACACCCCGAGATAAATAGTGTTGTTCCACCGCTATCATCGGCACAAGGCTGGTGAGTGTACAGTTAGAATTTGTAAATAGCACTCATTTCTGGGAATCACAAATAGATTCAAAATTGCAATGGGATGACCATATCACTACTTTGGCCAATAAACTCAGCTCTGCTGCTTTTGCTGTCAGACGGATCAGGTAGTTGACTGACTTAGATACTGCTAGGCTGGTGGCCACCCAGCCAGGCCAAGTCTCCAAAGCGGGATATTAATTTTTGAGGAAAAAGCGCCCGGACCGCGGTCATAGCATTCCTGGAGGTATGAGCGGCGCCATCTTGTTGAAACCATGTGTTTCTGTTAAACCGTGAGTCGTTTGCCACAATAGGACGAAAATAAGTTTCGATCATGTGTACATATCGTTCAGAATTCACGATTACTGAAGCGCTATTTGAACCCTCAAAAAAATACGGCCCAATAACTGCAGATCGAGCAATCGCACATCATAGTCACTTTTGGACTGTAACTGTCTTTGATGCTTCTGTTTTGGGTTAACTGGTGCCCAGTATCTGCAGTTTTGCTTGTTTACATAACCTACGAAATGAAAATGGGCTTTATCACTGAAGAAAATGTTGTCAAGCCGATGTGCCGCAGGAAATTGAGCGAGGATCTTTACAGCGCATGTTTTCCGTAAAAGGTTCATCACTTTCTTTTAAAGCTTGCACTATTTGGATCTTGTAGGGATGGAAAGACATTTTTTTTTTCATAATATTGTGTACTGTTGACTTCTTAATTCCCAACGCCGCGCCGCCCGAAAACGCTCCATACAAAATCGCACGAAATTGTGACGTCACGCTTCCGTAGCGCGTAGTGCAAATGTATGGAGTGCAAGAGAATATCGCATTTATCTCGGTCTACGTTGCGTTTACACGTAACATAAAACACATAATAAAAGTTATTTAAAATTAAATGATTAATCTAAAGTTATATATTTGAATTGAATTTGATTGTTTATATTTTGACTTTTTTTGGCAATTTTGTTTATATTTTGACTTTTTTTGGCAATTTCAAGTAATGAAAAGTCATAGTTTCAGTCTGGATATGCAATATATTATTTTGCTATGACTAATTTTTCAGAACAAGCATATTAACATATTAAGCAATATTGGGAAGAATCGACGACTTAGTCAAATAGCCCATTCTATTTAACAATTATACATCAGTATCAACCAAAATGAGTCAGCAACTATCCTAGAATTATTGGAATGTTTGAATGTCTCACTTGAGCATTTAATTTTTTCCAATGTTTTTCGAACTTAAAAGTTAGCATAATAAATGCTATAAAAAATTCATTCAAATATTTGGGCGCAGTCATCAAAATTCAATGTTTAAAAATGGTTGAAAAATCATTCATTGTTTCCAACAGTTCGTAAGAATGTTGGTAGATGGCTGCACCGTCGCCCTTTTAGACGGATATGAAGAGAAGGAAAATTTGGAATGATTCAGGTGTGGCTCAATACCTCAGTTGGAAGAGCAGTCACCCTGTAAGGGAATGGTCGTGAGTTCGAGTCTCACTTGAGCATTTCATTTTTTCCAATGTTTTTCGAACTTAAAAGTTAGCATAATAAATGCTATCAAAAATTTATTTAAATATCCTAGAATTAGTTTCTCAAATACTTTACTCAAGGTTGGCAACACAGATTAAGAAGCGAGGCCCTGGCGCAGGCTTTTTTTTCCAGATGGCAGTCGTGCCCATACAAGCCATGTAAGGAGAAGACTCCGAGCTATAGGCCTCGCATGCGCTAAGGAGATGATGATGAGGTATCACAAGCTGTAATGTCAATCTGTATTTATAACAGTGATTTGCGTCTACAGTTACATTGAATATGATATCATTATTTCATAAAATGACATTAGTTACTGTCAATTTACTTCGATTAGTTGAAACTTCGACCTTACATATAACAAAACGAGCCGGACAGAACATTTTGCGCGTTAGACTTTTTAAATTCAAAACTATAATTTCACTTATCTAATATTCCTGCCAAACCTCATTTGGTAACAGTAAAGCAATTTGCATGATTGAATGATGCAATTCTAACGATGATGATGATTCTTCAGGTGCTCCTCGACTCGCCGCGCAGAAGTACCGTAATGATACGCTATTACACAACCTCAAGAGAACTGACCAAACAGTGGACAAGGTTGAAGAACCGAAGAGAGAGACTAGAAGAGACATTGAAGACAAACCAGTTGAGAAGATTAAGATAGTGAACACTCGTGATAGTTTAGATATCAGATTACGTAACAATAACCAAACGTGCGACGTTCACAAAAAGATGTCAGAAAACAAAATCAGTGTAGACCAAAGTATTAATAATAGCTCACGCAACAAACTTACACCGTTGTTATGTGACATTTGTCAGAAATGTTTTAAATGTGAAAGTACTCTAAGAGGACATATTCGTCTACACACGGTTGGGAAAGCTTATGAATGTAATTTATGTAAGAAACGTTTCTATAGTAAGAGTCATTTAAATAGTCATATTCGAACACACACAGGTGAGAAACCTTATGAGTGTAAAGTATGTAAGAAATGTTTCATTGAAAAGAGTCATTTAGATAGGCATATTCGAACACACACGGGTGAGAAACCTTATGAGTGTAAAGTATGTAAGAAATGTTTCAGTGAAAAGAGTACCTTAAATACACATATTCGAACACACACGGATGAGAACCCTTATAAATGTAAAGTATGTAAGAAAAGCTTCTATAAGAAGAATCATTTAATTAGTCATATTCGAACACATACGGGGGAGAAACCTTATGAGTGTCAAGTATGTAAGAAATGTTTCAGTGTAAAGGGTTCCTTAAATAAACATATTCGAACACACACAGGTGAAAAACCTTATGAGTGTAAAGCATGTAAGAAATGTTTCATTGAAAAGAGTAATATAAAGAGGCATATACAAACACACACAGGTGAAAAACCTTATGAGTGTAATGTATGTAAGAAATGTTTTGCTCGAAAGGGTGATGCAGATAAACATGTTCACTTACACACGGGGAAGAAACCTTAAATATTTAATGTATGTAAGAATAAAATTGTCATACTCGAATACACACAGGTGGAAAACCTTAGTTACCCCGGGTTAAATAAATACTACTACTATGGACGTTATTGGTGTGAATATTGTATTATAATTAAAGTCGTGAGTGGATGAAGGGCGTATCTAACATTTTTGAGATATTTGATTTTTTGCGTTATTTGATGGTTATAGAAGTATATAAAGACTATGTTAGATCATAAAACTCCACAATTTAAGCTTAGTTTCAAAAATAACCAGAGGACGAAGGGCATAACTGCAACAAAAATGCAAAAGTGTCATGGAAGAAGGAGGTATGTGATTTAACACCTTCCATATGAAATCGGCCAATTAAACGCAGTTCGTCTATGGAAGAAGGGGTTAACTGCAGGAAAATGCACTGTTACGATGCTTTAATTGATTCATGACTATGCTCTTTCTTTCCTGTTCTTCTACGTATAGGTACTACTAGACTATCTTTTCTTTTCTTTTCTTTCTTTTCTTTCTTTTCTTTCTTTTCTTTCTTTTCTTTCTTTTCTTTCTTTTCTTTCTTTTCTTTCTTTTCTTTCTTTTCTTTCTTTTCTTTCTTTTCTTTCTTTTCTTTCTTTTCTTTCTTTTCTTTCTTTTCTTTCTTTTCTTTCTTTTCTTTCTTTTCTTTCTTTTCTTTCTTTTCTTTCTTTTCTTTCTTTTCTTTCTTTTCTTTCTTTTCTTTCTTTTCTTTCTTTTCTTTCTTTTCTTTCTTTTCTTTCTTTTCTTTTCTTTCTTTTGTTTCTTTTCTTTCTTTTGTTTCTTTTCTTTCTTTTCTTTCTTTTCTTTTCTTTTCTTTCTTTTCTTTCTTTTCTTTCTTTTCTTTCTTTTCTTTCTTTTCTTTCTTTTCTTTCTTTTCTTTCTTTTCTTTCTTTTCTTTCTTTTCTTTCTTTTCTTTCTTTTTTTTCTTTTCTTTCTTTTCTTTCTTTTCTTTCTTTTCTTTCTTTTCTTTCTTTTCTTTCTTTTCTTTCTTTCTTTTGTTTCTTTTCTTTCTTTTCTTTCTGGCTGCGCCATTGTGAATATTTAATTTAATTTGTTTTTTATATGTCAACTAAACGCACAACTCACTCCATATCACACATTATTATTACGCATAACAAAACGCATCTTTCGTAGGGCAACACTACTCATTCCTTCCAACTTCCGTTTCCCTACAAAAGTCAGTGCTTCAAAAACTACCGTACTCAACTCGCCGCCGCGACGTATACTCGCTAATTTTGTGACGTGCTAAATCTCTAAAATTTAATATAACCGCCTCATGAACTTTTAAAACTTCACGATCAAGTGATCTGTGTTCAGCAAGAAAGCCGTCACCGCAAAAACTTCAGAGGTGATCCAAGCCGCCGATTAAACCACCAGCAAGTAGGCACTGATTCCCTCCACTTTCTTTTCATTTTACACCACTTCGACACCATACCAACTTTATCATCAACCGACCACACTCCAACTTCAAATTAACACCCTCTAAGTCCAAGCGAAATCCCTCCAACTCCACTCCAGCTTTAATTCCAAACCAACTTCACTTCGGCTCAAAGCCTGGTACCAAACTGACTTCACTCCGACTTTATACCGACTTCACTTCAACTCTAAACCAACTTCACTTCCACTCCAAACCGAATCCATTCCAAAAGTAAAAAAAAACGGAATGCAACTCCACGGTCCTTGGGTGCAACATATACAAAAAGGTAAGAGTCCAGTCCATTTACACGGCTGCAAGGCATGGCCATATCTGGAGCAACACCAGCAAGGGCTGCGTGTCACGGATATATTATAAGCGTCCGTAGCTTAGTGGTTAAGGAGTCGGCCTTATGATCGAAAGGTCCCGAGTTCGAATCCAGGCCATTACACTATCGACGTGAACCCACTCCTAGTACAAGCAATTTTACTTAGTTGAAGGAATTACAGTCCATCAAATCTAAGAGGTACCGTTTGACGTTTCATATTTTTCAAACCGAAACAACTTTGTTCATACGTACATTATTCAGTTTCGATAACCTTTTTCATAAAACCATGAATTTAGAAAGATTTCATTATTGTATCTAAAAATGTACAATTCTTAATATCTAAATGTAATTGAAAACTTTCAAACAAAGCAAAATAACACATATTTACACAGTAAATAATTTCTAATAGTTATATTCTTGACCTCATTACAAAGTTACGTAGTTAGGTCACTGCACGTAGTGTTGCGACTCTTCGGATACACTTGTATGCAAAAAAATCGTTTACATATACGAAAAATCGAATGTATTATTTACAAATTACACTTGACAACCAAACAAATATTTTTTCATGTGAATGGGATTTATCTCACATATTACGATTACATAACTAAATAGTTATGTAATCGTAAAATATGAGATAAAACCCATTCACCAAAAATACGTATTTATAAATCAAATATATTTGCTTCTTTAAAAAGTTGTCGAAAGCGATTTGTCGATTTTTGATTTTCGCGCCCAAATAAGTCGGGGTTTCTCGCGCTAACGCTGTCGAAATAGTAAATGGAGTCAGGGATAGTGTTTTTTACATTTATTTTTGTGTATGATAGTATGGGTTTGCATATTACAGAAAAATAAACAAATTTTTAACAAGCACATCCATTGATTTTACAATTACAATTTTTTCTTCTAAGTCTTATTTCTACGTCTAAAACTAATAAAAATAAGGTATGTAGAACCCATTCACAAAAATGTTGTTGCCTGATGTTATAAATTAACGACGTTACTGCGCGACCGCATAATGCACTGAATACACAGATACCCTAAAATAAATTAATTTAATTATTTTTAGGTCAATAGGCAAAATCGCAGGTGTCCAAGTCTCTACAATTTTTTTTTTCTGGCAACACTGCCAACTACAAGCGCACGCGGTCCGCTCGGTCGGTTCGGCGTCAGCAGTCTCTCGCCATCTTGGAAGCTGACTGTGCGCGTACTTGCTTTCTCGTTTGTGTTTTACAATTTGTGACTTGGCTATTACTTTTCTGGACTGATCATTCTTTATCCGTTTACCTTGGCAATATTTATACTGGACTCCGAACTAAGCAAGTGTTTATTAATAATGTCGAAAAGAGGACGTACTTTGAACAGCCAGGCTCGTGAATTGGTGGTGAAATTACACGAGTATTTTGAGCGTGAATCTCAAAATGGTGGACTTCTACTGCCAGTTACACAAGTTCGGGATCGCGTCGGTGAAGCTCTCGGTATTGGTAGCCGCACCGTTGGCAAAATATTAAGTGAAAAATATGGGCCTTCGGGGAGTGACAGTAACGTACTTCACACACCGAAAAAACGAAAAAGAAATAAACCTGTGACAGGCATCGATGAATTCGATAGTCATGCTATTAGAAACCATATATACGGGTATTTTACAAGAGGCGAATTTCCAACATTGGCAAAGTTATGTGCAACTTTAAAAGATGCCGGGCTGTATAAGGGAAGCATAGAGTCGTTGAGAACGGTAATAACAGGAATTGGCTTCAGATACAAAAAAGTTGACAAACGAAAAATTGTTATGGAGCGACATGACATAATTATGCAGCGACTAACATTCCTGCGCGAAGTTAAACAAATTATAAACTGGGATAATGTAATATTTTTGGACGAAACTTGGCTAAATTCCAACCATTCTGTGCCGAAAACATGGACTGATGATTCTGAAGCTTCGTGCTCGAAGGTGCCGATAGGAAAAGGTGGACGCCTCATAATATGCCATGCTAGGTCAGCGTCTACAGGCTTCGTGGAAAACTCTTTATTAGCTTTCCAATCCAAAAGCACTAAAGAGTATCATGAAGAAATGGACGCAGTAAGGTTCCGAGAGTGGTTCTTAAATTTATTACAGAATATCTCTCCTAACAGCACAATTATAATGGATAATGCCCCATACCACTCTGTGCAAATTGATAAAGCACCTACGTCAGCCAATAAGAAAGCAGATTTGGTGGTATGGCTGCAAAGAAAAGGAGTGGATGCCGACATGTCACTATTAAAAGCTGAATTATTACAGTTAGTGAAATTGCATAAACCACCAAAACCGACATATGTAATTGACCAATTGGCCGAAGAGCACGGGCACAAAGTCATACGACTTCCTCCGTACCATTGCCAATATAATGCCATTGAACTGATTTGGGCCCAAGTTAAAGGTAATATTTTATAATATTATAATAATAACACGAGTACTTCTAACATTTATAATTTAAACAATGGTTTTCGTCTGCTATCAAATAGTTACATTATTGTTTTACAGGTTATGCAGCAAGACACAACACAAAACCACCCTTCAGTGTCAAGAAAATGGAAGGTTTATTAAAGGAAGCATGTGCCCAAGTTACACAGGAAGATTGGAGTAAAGTAGTACAAAAAACAAAGAAAATAATAATGGACGACTTCGAAAGAGACGTACACTTTGATAATGTAATGGACAATCAACTGGTCATTAATTTAAATGACGATGATGACGAAAACGACGATACTAGTACTAGTAGTGAATAAAAAAATATCCTAAATATTTCTTTTATTTAATTATAACAATTGATTTCTTAAAATTCGGATATTATAGTAATCGATCTCTTAAAGTTCGGATATTATAGTAATCGATTTTTTCATCCCATCCCTATCATTCAATTGTCAGAACTGTCAAACGGTACTTCTTAGATTTGACGGACTGTAGAGGGAATATTAGTAATTTCGGTGGCTAATATTCTTTAGAAAACTAAAAATCATGCGGCGGATATATGGAGTCACGCTTGAGGATCTCGTTAGGGACTCTTGCTTCCGGGGCAGCCTTCAATTCCGTGACATAGCGGTTATAATACAGGCAAGTCACTACAGCTGGTGCGGCCAATTTCTGCAGCGATCGACAGGCTGCGGCTGACCATGACGCCTTCACCGAGCCCCAGTAAGAGCAGTAGACAGAAAAGGGGTTGCATTGGCGTCGTAGAGGATGACATTCGTGCCAATGGTTTCCATAGGTACCCAAGACTGTGTGATTATGGAAGAGTAAAAACCGGAAAGCCAACAAGGGCGACGGAGTCCAAGGTGAAAGCGTTGGAAGCGACCGGGACTAACGCAAAGACGTTGATGAATGACTCTCTTGACTGTTAAGTTACATAAAAAATGGATGTGACCGGGATTCAACGCTGAGATGATAATGATATGTTAAAAAGGTTGAGCAGTAGATACTGAAGTTGAATGGAAATATCGTCGTTGTCAAACCAAAATCTGCTATGTGCATTTTTTATAATTTTAACACGTTGAAAATTGCGATTGAATTTTGAAAATTGCGACTGGTAAATGAACCAATTTATTACATGAAAGGCTATGTGCTTATAAGTGCTATACGACGCACTATGACAACTTATTCAAATATGCTATGTGGAGCAGCTAGAAATATTGTCAAATAAAATCTGCTAAGTGAAGAGAGTGCACATAGCAGATTTTGGTTTGACAACGACGATATAGTACCTACTTACTATTTTATTTCTGACAAAATGCATATTAATATTAAAAAAACATTAAATTCCTGGCTAAGGCGGCTAAGAGACTGTTATCTATCTGACAGCAAACATACAGCGCGAGATAAAGTGCCCGCTATACGGCAGTAGGCGCGCCCCCTATTACCTACGTGGGATCCGAAATGATAGTTGGCGAATCGTGAGCCTTAATATCTACACCTCTGCCTACCCCTTTAAAAATTTACACGCGTGAGTATATGCATGTATGTTTGTAATATTGATAACATAACATTGTTGGCTAAGATTGGGTTGTCAAAATGTTAAAATATGTACATTTTGTAAATATTTAATGTCACATACTACCTTCTTCTATGCTAAATATTCTAATGTCATATTACATTGTCACTGGATGAAGAATGTATATGCACAATTTTTCAAATAAAATAATTTCTATCCAATTTTTTTATTCTTATGCTTCCCTGATAATAAATATAAACAATTACAATCATTTGACACCATAATATTAAGACATAAATAATCAGAAAACATAATATTTGCAGATGAAATGTTCAAACTTTGAAGCCGATTATCTCCATACTTAGAAATAGTTAGTTAACTCCTTCATCCACTCGCGTCTTCAATTGTAAACGCTCCTCCTACGGACCTCAGTTTTACGTGAACCATCTATATAGATGTAAACGTCCTTTTATCGCAAAAGGACAGATTCTCATAAAGACAGATTCGCAAAAGGACAGATGCTCATATGGACAGATTCTCAAAAAGACAAAAATGGTACAGTTGTACACACTTTCATGCAAGTTATTAGGACATGTAAGGGAGCATCGCTATAAAAAAATTAAAGGAATTGTTGTCTGTCTGTGTGAGCGAGTCTTCCGCGGCTGTACTTTTGAGTATTTCGAGTTTATATTAAGTGTTTCTATCACAGAACAGAAAAACCTAGTAGAAGTGTGATACGACAGATTCAGTAGTGGAACCGATGTCGCCAAACTCACATACAACCAGATAATAATACGTTACATTATGTACTGGTAAACAATTATTTTGATTGGTCGTTTATCTTTAAAACCAAATTAGCCTAAAATAATCACACTGCAAGACGAAAACACACCTTGTTGTTACGCATTAGAGATTAGTATAATATAAATAAGAAAGGGATTTATGACGTCTCGTTCTGAATAACACGTGCCTCAATTTCCAAAAAAAAATCAGCTATTCGACAACAGATGTCAGTACAATTTATGAAAGTGATTTAAAACTGTAACTCCGAAGCATAACGTGGACATTACATTGAAGTATTATCTCTATCACTCTCACTCTCTTAAACTAACATTAGAGCGGGGAGATTTTGCTTTTAGCTTACCATCAGGCGAATAAAAGTTAAATTGACGTGTCCTTTGATAAAAAAAGTGTTTTTAATGTTAAAGTCTTTTAAAAAGATAATTACTAAGTTTTGAAGCAAGTGAAAGATTAAAACAAAGTGTCCCTTGTGTGAGACAGGCGCGGAAAAATGCTATCATCTGTTACGGCTATAACGCCCCTGCATACGTCTATAGGTACGCCCCGGTAACAACTTTCCATCAGTGCTGGTCTGCCACCTACGTGGCATTAAAAATAGCCTCCGTTGCCCACGGCCACGTGACTTACAGGTCGGTTGCTCTCGCCTAATAACCTTCGTCGTAAATGAGCGCAGGCCTGGATGTGACAGGTGGCAGGTAGAACGTCATTTTACATATTTATTCATTTGACCGAATATTTAATTTGGTAGAATTTTATTTAGCATAATTATTTATTTGGAATAATGTCATTTCACCGAATTTTCATTTGCACTAATTTTATTTAAACTAATGCTTCATTAGACTAGTAATGATTTATTCGAGAGATCATATCGAATATTCGGTTTAGTAATAATTAGTTTCCTTTCATTATCAATAAACTGGCGGTGGTTTCATTGTATTTTTCATATTTTGTTTTTTGTCTGGTGAACTGTGACCACAACAAGATACAGATACGCAGATAAATGACACATTTCTACCCTACATTACATTATATCAAATGAATATTCGATGAAATACATATTATATCAACTGAACATCAGGTTCGTCCACTCTGATCATATGATCCGTTGCAAGTGGAAACGGATCAGGCATTTTAGTACACACCGATCGCGATATCAGTTTTGCCTAAAATTAAACGATTAAAAAGTAGAATCTGATCGCGTGATCCGATTCCACCGAGACAACGTATAGACAATGTCCACTCTGATCACATAAACTTTATAGTGTTGCACAAACAGGTTCAAAAAGAATCAAATTAAACAAATTAGAACAAATCAACAAAGCGATATTGTCTTAAACATGTTCTCATATTAATTATGTCATATTAGGATACAGCATTCTAAATCTAATATTTCCAATAAATTAATCAATATCTAGAACTAGTGGGTAGATTAGTATCAAACTACCCATACATATTATTATCCACACATTATTATTCACAACGCTAGTGATTGCATTCTGTCGTTTTGTTTGAAACAAGTATAATTACTAATATTTAATTCACATTGAATTTGTAATGTGTAGCTTGCCAGCTCCCGGCCCTAGTTTAGGCAAACATCTCAGTTTTGTACAACGAAATGGAGGGAAGGTGTTGGTTAGAGATGGACGTCAATACACCAAATTGCGACAAAACAAAAGAGGATCAAGCAAGTGGCGCTGTACTAAGTGGAGGAAAGAGAAGTGCAAAGGTTCCTTAATAATTCTTGTAAGTATTGTTTCTCTATTATCCACCGCGCGCCGTAACTTTGACTTTTCATTGATGCTTATGTTTATTTTTAGGATGGAAATATACAAGACGGCGAAAAACATTAGCAGCATGTGAAATAGCACTTACACTTCAAAGTATTCGCGATAACGTCTTATCAACCGATGCTTCAGTAACTGCCGCTTATAACGACTGTATTTCAAAATATAACGACACGGGTCTTTTACTAATTGTAGAACCAACGAAACTGAAAAGTATCAAATCTGGGTTGTATAAAGCACGCAACAAAAAGAGGGCGTATCTAAAGTGAAATTCAAGGACGTTCATGAAATTGAAGTGCCTAAAGGTTTTCAAGATTTTTTACTAGCGGAATACCATGATGAATCAACCCGTATACTAGTATTTTGTTCCAAAGATAAACGAAAAATGCTGCGTAATGTTAAACATTTTTTTATTGACGGAACTTTTAGAAGTTGCCCTGAACATTTCTGCGAACTATATACTATTCATGGGGATATAGGCAGTACGTCTAATTGCACCAATATAATTCCTTTTATGTATGCCTTTCTAAACAAGAGGGACAAAAAAACGTACAAAATTCTATTTGAAATCATAAAAGCAGAAGCACCACAATTTCATCCAATGAAGTGGACGCTTGATTTCGAAAATGCTGCTATTTCAGCTTTGAAAGAGAGTTTTTCTGGAGTTCAAATTAAAGGCTGCTATTTCCATTTCACACAGTGTGTCTGGAAAAAGGGAAAAGAGCTTGGCCTTACGAAATCCAGTGAAACAAGAAGAATAGTTGCATTCAGTGCCCTATTGGCGCTGCTTCCAAAAGATCACATTGCTGATGGCTGGAAATATATAACTGAGGATACAATAATTGAAGAAGTAAAATCTAAACAAGTAAATGACTTCATTGATTACATGACTCGACAGTGGTTCAAAAACGAAGAGTGGATAGATATTTGGTGCACAAACAAAGAACTCCATCGTACAAATAACGCATTGGAGGCATGGAATGGAAGACTTAACAAAATCGTGCGTAAAAAGACACCGACACTACTATTGTTGTTGAAAGTGTTGAAAAATGATAGTAATTATTATTCAATTCGTATAAACTCAAACGGGGGCAGTGAAAAATTGCTTAAATATAAATCGCGCGAAAGGTGGATTACATATGTCTTGGAGCAATTAGAAAATAAAACAATTAGCGTGGGTCATTGCCTTGAGAAATTAAGAAAATAGATTAGAGGCAGATGTTTTTAATCTCAATTATTTAGTTTTTATAATTATTAAATACATAAAAAACTCGTGATGGCAGACGTCGTTTCAGTGGTTACCGTGATGTGATTAAACGCAAAAAACACAAACTTTCACATTTATAATATTAGTAAGATAATATAAGATTGTTATATATATATATATATATATATATATATATATATATATATATATATATATATATATGATTATATTTAGAATGCTGTATCCTAATATGACATAATTAATATGAGAACATGTTTAAGACAATATAGCTTTGTTGATTTGTTCTAATTTGTTTAATTTGATTCTTTTAAAACCTGTTTGTGCAACACTTTGAAGTTTATGTGATCAGAGTGAACATTGTCTATACGTTGTCTCGGTGAAATCGGATCACGCGATCGGATTCTACTTTTTAATCGTTTAATTTTAGGCGAAACTGATATCGCGATCGGAGTGTACTAAAATGCCTGATCCGTTTCCACTTGCAACGGATCATATGATCAGAGTGGACGAACCCCATGAAATGAGCATTATACTTTTTGATCAATAGCGCAAATATTGCTATCGCAAATAAAGATTCGATGAAATGAAATTATGTCAATCGATATTATGCAAAGCAATTAATTTCTCAAACGTTGTTCGAATTAGTAGGTAATATTCGACCAAACGTTGTTCTGCGACAAAGCGTTGTTTTAGTGACGGGGGTTTTTTTAATTTTCTAATTTAATTTTTGATTTGTTAAAAGTAATAATGATGGGAGTTTCAGATATATGTAGGTATATAGGTATATACTCACGAAATTAGTTACAATACCTACTAACATTAGTTATGCTATAGCTATAGTTGAATGCCGCATTTAACATTACGTTAGATGATAAGTAACAACTGTAACACATCTCAGGTATGGCAATTTTTGAGGTCTCTCGGCATCGGTAAAGCCCCCAGCGACCTCATAAATAATATAAACCTAAATGCACTGAATGCACACTTTTCCACGCCTCCAAGTTTGGTAGATGACGCATATAAAACTGCTACTCTTAGTTGCATTACCAGTCTTCCCATGCCTGAATGTGCCTCTTCTTTTGTTTTCAACCCGGTTGCGGAGGACGATGTAAGGAAGCAAATCACTTCTATATCAACTAAAGCTATGGGTAACGATGGCATTCAGCTACAAATGCTGTTACCAATTCTAAGTGAACTCCTTCCAGCCATTACACACATCATTAATTTTTCACTTGACAACAGCTCTTTTCCATCAGCTTGGAAAAAAGCACTTGTCATTCCTTTGCCCAAAACCACCAATCCCACCTCAGCATCCCAGTTTCGTCCAATTTCAATCCTACCAATTCTTTCCAAAGTCCTCGAGAACACGGTGCGAAATCAACTAGCTTCTTACCTTTCCTCTCATGGTCTACTGAGTCCATACCAGTCTGGCTTTCGTTCAGGCCACAGTACAGTCACGGCACTGGTTAAAATATCTGATGATATAAGACTGGCCATGGAGAACAAACTCCTGACAGTAATGGTTTTGCTGGATTTCAGTAGCGCCTTTAACTCTGTTGATTTCGACATTCTCCTGTGCATCCTATCATCATTAAATATATCGTCCTCTGTAATCGCCTGGTTTAACTCCTATCTTCGTGGTCGCTCGCAGCGGGTTCGCTCTGATGAGGCATCCTCTGACTGGTGCGACCTTACTGCGGGCGTCCCACAAGGCGCCGTCCTCTCTCCTCTTCTTTTCTCAATTTTCATCAATACTATTAACAAAGCTATATCATCCAACTTTCATCTCTATGCAGATGATTTGCAGCTATATCGCCACTTTGGGACTGGCGACAGGATTGAGGCCATTACTGCCATCAATAATGACCTTAATAGCATTAGTGCTTGGGCAAAA